>CANSZD010001045.1:0-189502 GCA_947648045.1 Beta corolliflora | reverse complement strand
GCCACGACATCAGATGAGATAAACTTGTTCTAAAATCTATTGCTGTTAGTCTTACTTTCTACAAGTGATATGCAAGATGAAACATTAGATGGGACAACTAATCTCAACCCACCTACGCTAGTTGTCTACATATCCTTTCTACCTTGAATTAGGATCGTTTTGCATTTGCCGAAATACGCTATGATGGTGGAGTAAATAGAGACTATGTATATAACAAGCTAATGACCCTAACCTTCCCTGTGTATAAATGCTTTTGTCGTATCAGAGAAAACAATTATATGACATGTTAATGAGAATTGAAAGTTGATTCTAGTTTATGCATGTCACTAGCTTAAACAGTATGAGGAATTTTAATCATAGAATTAACGAAAACTCTGTAATGATCTTAGAACTATTAATGTACTAAAATACTGCATGCACATATTTCAAAAGCTTGTTTCTTTCATGTACCTACGATCCAGGATCCATACACAGTTGTATGCTAAATTTAATGAGCAGAAGAAAAAGTATGCATGCTATTAAACATGATGATGTGAAGTGCATCTAAACTAACACTTACAAATAGAAATTAGTGAAGTGAGCCAAAAATCTAACCTTCCTCAAGAGGCGTATTTGGTGGACAAACATCTGTACATGAGATGAACGAAACAAGCAATAGTAACACAGAAAAAAATGGGTAGCATTATTGAAGAGGAATAATAAGAACTCAAGGCTACCATAATTTCCAGGTGTGTATGAGTGTCTTTGTTTTTGTTAAACGTCTTACGCTGCCAGCCTGCCAAGAAGGAATTTTATAGTACATTCTGTTTGGAATAATTTGCACCAAAATAATAAAAGTCAATCCGCCTTAACATAAATGAAAATGTTACATGCAAGCTTAAAAGGCTAAATATGGAAATATTAAGTAATAACGAAATATTTATAACACCATTGATCAACGTGTAATTTTATCATAAATTGCAAACTGATACGAGCTAAGAGTACGTTAAAGATCTCACTGACTTACAAAGTTTGTACGTCAGGGACGTAATTATAAATAAGATATCATTAATATTAAGTCGTGGGGATCACAGCTGAATATCTAACGTATCTTGATCAAGTTTACCGATAAATGAAACGTAGAGAGATGGGAAAAATATCCAGCCCGATGTAGAGATAAAGGTGGGACCACGATAAAATAGGGTAATTTAAGTGGTGAAGCAAAAAAGTGGTGATATCTTACTACAGCTTTTGCGGCGTATTTGTAATAATATTGAGCTTTTTTCTGCGTTTGAGGCTTGGTTGCGCTTTTATTTTAAGCTATCCCAATAGGAAAAATGTTTCAGCTATTGAAGCGAAGGTAATATCGCTTTAAAAAAAAAAAGGAAACGGAGGTAATACAACTTAATATTACTAATAATTATTTATGATAATGCCACTACATATGACAACTGGTACTTAATATTAATAACATATTTACGATAATGCCCTTTAATGTATAAACTTCAAGGAGATCGATTGGTAATTTTCTGATAGATTCCTCCTCCTTTTCTTGTAAAGATTGCAATAATATCCTGTCAAACTCAGTGGCCAAGTCGGTCAGTTGACACTAGTTGTCAAGTCGGTCAGTTGACAGTTGTTGTAGTGTTGTGGTCGTAGAGATTGGTGAAGACGTGAACCGGACTAGTTCGTACCATGGGCGCAGGGGCCACCACGGCCCATATATTTAATTGGACCCTTATAGATATTTTACTTATATATTAAATGAAATCTTCATAGATGTGAACTATATTGTTGGTTTGGTGGTTAATAACCTAGTGATAGTTTAAGTGGTTAAGGAGGTCAAATCCCTTTTAACAACAATAATTGAATTTTATTTCTTCAAATATAGCCCACTTAGGGGACGTTTGGTATTAATCAAATAACGTAAACGGAATGGAAAGGATTTGGATGAGGGGAAATGGAAATAATAAGTGTTACCTTTAAGAGCTGTTTGGTATCCTAGTGGAATGGAAACAATTGAGAGGTTTATGATTGAGGAAGGAAACATAATTTGTTTCCACTAGTTTGATAAGGGTCACAAATGGAGGGATTATGTTTCCACTCAAACGTATTTGTTCCTTAATCCTCGTAGCCAAAGCAATTAGAAATGGAAACGCTTTATTTGAATCCGTTTCCTACATCAACTTTTTCCATACCAAACACCCTCTTAGAGTTACTCATTCTCTCTTTCTTCTATTTTTTGTTTTATTTATTTTGGATGAACCTCACTCTCTCTCTCTCTTTTACTTGCTACTCTATGTCTCCATCGTGTGAGTTGAGACCAAATGCCACTTGTAAATTATCCTTCATCAGTTTTATAATAATTACGAAACATACCCTATCGACAATTTCACACAATTTTTAAGAAACCCATGTAAAGAGGAGATAGATAGAGATAGAAAATTAGAGATAAATAAAAAGTAGGACCCCATATGGTAGGAGACAAATAGATAAAAGATATTAATTATAAAAAAAATAGAAGATATTACTAAATGAGAAAATGTTGCAATTAACAGGAACTTTCAAATAAGAAGAACATTATTGCAATTAAAAAGAATGCATAAAGTATTAGTGTTAGCCATTGCCCATTAGGACAATAAAAATACCGACAAAAGAGTCGTTGATTTGTAGCTACACCGGTGCTATTGGTTTGAATTTTTTTTTTGTAAAGGTTTGAAATTTCTTCGAGTGCATTCATTATACACGCACCCGGGTGTCGCGTGCGCATGTACACTCAGGCCGCTATTTTTCTTCATTCTTCATTTAGAGAAATCTCTACCTATTATGTAATTATCTTCATTTGGAGGCTACAAATGAGCAATAAAAGAATGGGCGATGAGCATGTAAGACACGGTGTATGATAAAAATTTCTAATCTTACGCTACTACAATTTCTTTCGATGCTTTTATCTTCCACGGGAGTTATTATCGTTCTCGACGTTTCAAATGCTCCTTGATAAAATTGACCCCAAGTCCATGAGACGACTTCGTGTTTGGCGACTCGAGAGTCGAGAGTGTTGTACACTTGTACTCTTTGTATTGTTGAATCTTTACTTAAATAGTGTGTCGACGACTCGACTCTCCCCTTAAAGAAAAAAGTCTCCCTCAGTCAAATAATATAGTCTTACTTCCCATTCTTCACGGGAATTAAGAAAAATGGAATGAGTGGTACGATTTCCGAAAAAATATATTTAATGAAGTGCTTTTTTGATACTTTTGTATTGAAACTAGTTATTTATTTTCTTTTTCCTTTAAATAAAATCAAGAGGCAATAAATGTTCCTTGGAATGGTGTAAAGCAATAAATGGGGTCACATGTTTTGAGAGAAAAGTAGGGGTATTTTGGAAAGTTTGTGTAGAAATTAAGGATAATTTAGTCCAAACAAATTGACAAAAAAGAAAATAGGCACAACATTTTGGGACACCAAAAAACGAATGTGAGCACTATATTATGGAACGGAGGGAGTACAAAATAAATAGTGCGTTTATCATGGCAATTTAGATATCAAAAGTTTATTTGGAGTTTTGGAGAACATGCTGAAATCTCATGATAGAGTATAAAAACCTTTCAAGAGATTTTGCATGTTCTCCAAATTCATGATAAAATATACTAAAAATGAGAGTTCTAGATAAATAGAAATTAGTATTGGATGTATCAGGTACATGGTAGCCCTGGGTCTATGATTAATAAACTCAAGCATATTGGAACACCTGAAAAAAATACGAGCACTATATTATGAAATTGGTAAAAAAAAAAGTGATCCTCGATCAACGACTATTTGGTAAAAAAAAATCGCTCTAGCGACAAATTGGTAAAAAAATTGAGCTCCGGCAATATATCACTTAACCTTTAGGTTTTAATTTTTTAGGTTTTAATGTTTTGGGATTTGGGAATTGCAGTAGACTACTACGCGAGCCGAGATTGATACACTGTACGATAATTAGGATTAATATCGCTTAACCTTTAGGTTTAGCCTGACAATATATATATACTAGTAATTTACACATGCGATGCATGCCTCGTTTTTTTAAGCCATACATTCTAACTTTTTTGGGCATTAGCAAGGTAAAATTTAAACATTAGACATACTTGTTTTTTTGGCTAGCTAAATTTCGTTGGTTAAGCATATAGTATCACTTAATGACAGGCTAAAGTCGTATCACCTTATCAAAAATAACCTAAGGTCCACTAACAAGTAGTCAGGGAAGTCAGGATCGAATCCACAAGGAGAAAGTTATACTATTGTATCTGAACTCTAATATTATACTAACTAAATCAGATGAAAATGGTTTGTTTTACTGAACTAATAGGCAAATGACAAAACTAAGTATAAAGGTAAGAATCAATGAATAAAGAACTAGGACTATGGATCACTATGCATACAATCCAGGAAATCAGAGACGAATAATAATCACCCAATAAGTCAATTTATCTAGGGCACATGTAATTTCTCTCGAACATTACCTCCCTCAAAGATCACCTAGCCGCTCTCGCATGGTCAAGGATCACTATGCCTAATGATTGAAAGCCTATACGAAATCTCTCCTCTCGAAGCAGATTCAATATTGCGAAAGTAGAAATATAAATCAGGCCTAATTCATAAATCTAGCATGAACGATTCAATCACAGGAAACAATTGAAATAAAGAGTAATTATACTAATCTATCAATCCCTCATTGCATACATAGATCCCCACAATCCTAGAAATAAAACTACTCACTCATGCTTGAGAAAACAATAACAAAATCAATGTAAAAATTCATACTTTCAACTATTGCAATTAATTAAGAAATCAATCTAATCAATAATAGAGAAAACAAACAATAATGGAGAAAACAAGGAAGAAGATTACCAAATAAAATAACTATATTGAACTTGCAAGCAATCCAAAGGTTTAATCTTGAATCCACAATGAAAAGTAGTAACTAGGGTTCTTGAGAGAAACTATGAGAATTAAGGACTAAAAACAAGATACATAAAAGATGTTCTAACTTTCCTATTTATACTAAGTGCTCGAAACTCATTAAATGAGCGTGCGCGGAGGAGAAGCCCGATCGGGCCAAGTCAGCCCGATGGGATCGGGCCAAACGGCAGACGAATATCCAAACTTAGGCCTCGCCCGGAGTCAATCGGGCCGACACGCCCGATGGGATCGGGCCGCACATCGACTCCCGAGCATCCAGCGCACGGGAACGCCCAGGTGAGATCGGGTCGATCCGCCCGTCGGGCTTGACGGCGAAATAACGAACGTGCAACGTCGCCCGTCGGGCCCGCAACAATGTTTGTCCCAATGACGATGAACGCCCGTCGGGCTTGAGACGCCCGGTGTCATCGGGCTAAAGTCCGATTCTTCCTTCCTTGGCTTCGACGCGCGAGGCTTCACTTCTTCTTTTGTCAAGGCCTCGGAAAGTGTTCTCGGGACCCCGGAACTCATCATATATGTCTTCGAACCTCTCCAGTCCAGTGTAATGGTCAGATAATGGTAGAAAATAGGGAGATAGCTCCCTAAAACCTACAATCAGACACAGAACAGAAAGCCACAACTCGATGGAGAAAGTTAGCATAAAATGGCTCCTAAGAGCACCATTGATACACATTTTAGCTCAAATATAGGGGGGAAAAACACTATATAAAACCATAACATCAAACTCCCCCAAGCTAAACCTTTGCTTGTCCTCGAAGCAAAGCATAACATGAATAAGAATAGGATTGCTTCACCCCTCGGATAGAAAAGTTTAAACTCAATTATTTCCAACTCAAAATCGCTCAAGCAAGCAAAATTCAAGTTCGGTTGCTCGAGATCACGACTACCAATCACTAAAGTAAACCATCAAATGCACATTTGCCCTACATATCATGCAAATCTTGAAAAGGTGCTCACCGAGGTGTCACTCCTCTCAATTTTGTGGCAGGCAAAATATGTGCCCGATCGCTCACCAACCCAACCATAATAGCCCTTCCCACTCACACTCTCATGTGTTTAGAAAGGTACAATATCGCTCATCCTAATCAGGTCGACTCAAATAACAAACATAATCTTCAACTTTGGCATATTGACTCAGTATTATTCCAATAAACAATCAAACATGTGCTCAAAAGGTCTTTCTTAAGGTTGTAATGGGGCTCGGGTAAAGGTACGGAAATTATTTAGGGAATGTGGTGGAAAAGCCAAGAAAGGGGGCAAAAAACACTAGTAGGACTAGGTGTGGTCGAAGCAACTCCCATGGCATCAACAACTTAACCAAGATAATAACTAGACTCTTGTAGTTTCACGAACCAACCAATAATTGTCATTTTCAACATAATTTCCAACACTTTTGAAAGTTAACGAGTGAAGATCATAGAAATTTTTCAGTTTTTTTCACTATCACTTTTTCACTTCATTTTTCTTTTTCTTTCTTTTCTTTGTACAACCATATCATTATTTTCCAACCACCCTACGGAATCAACCACACAATATGCTATTAACTCAACAAATGCTCCCCCCGAGCTAGGCTTGGGACAATAGTCATTGAAAAGGCTCAAGGCGTGTAATGTGGCTTAATATAGATCCAAAAAGAAGTCATTAGGCTCGAGCGGGGGGCTAGGGGAAAATGATTCATTAAACAACTCACGAGGCTTAAAGATTAAACAAATGAACGCCTCTATCCACGGCACATGTCTAAAGTCACCGAGAAATCAACGAGTACAATGCCAAAACCAAGATAAGAATGCTACGAGGAACTAACACACAGAATAGGCCGGATATAGAGATAAATCCGAGGGCTAGAATGAATCCTCACAATCTAACCAATTCAAGCATGCGGTTAAAATAGGCACTTTATCATCAAAATTCACTCAAGATCAAGGCAATCAGAGATCACATCACAACATCCCAATCACAAATGCCCAACTATCCGGTATAACGAGTTAAATCATTTTTCAAAGTAAAGTTCGGGGCACAGGGAAGCAATCAATCTGTTCGTATTCAACTCGTATTTTTGTATTTTTTCAGCAATATTTAACTTAACTAACCTAAAAAGCAGTAAAAACAAAAAGAAAAGCAATAATAAAAACAAAAAGAAAACAATACTAATACTTACGAGAAATCCTCCCCATGCTTGAACTTGTGCAATGGCCTCATTGCAACAAGGGAAAGGGAAGGGACATGGACATCGGCCGCCCATCGGCCTGGATCGAGCGAGTTTAGTAGCCACATGTTGCACCATCTCTTGCAACCCGCGTTGAGCCGTAATGCTAGTGTGGTGGCCCTCTTGTAGATGAATGCGGTGCTCATTATGGTCGGGGTTGATTCTGTCGAGTCATCGGTGCTATGCCAGATGGTCTTTTTGTGAGTCGGTAAGGCCGATTAGAAAATGCTCATCACCTGCAATAGATTCTAAGACAAGCACATCATTTGAAGTAGCATGGGAAGGGGAATGAAGCATGCAATCATGGATCGGTTCATCTATAACATCAACACTATAACATGATTCCTCTAGCATTGGGCTTTTAGGTGCATTGTTTAGGCTAAATATGACCTTATCATCCCCCACAGTCAATGTCGGTTTCCCACTCTTAACATCTATCATTTGCTCCAGGATATGGAGGAAAAGGTCTCCCAAGGATAATGGGTGTTTGAGTGTCTTCGGCCATGTCTCAATATAACAAAGTCCACGGGGATAAAGGAATTTACCTACTCTAACGAGAACGTCCTCTAATATACCTAGGGGGTATTTCACGGAACGGTCGGCCATTTGCGGAGTAATGGTAGTACATTTTAATTCACCCATGTTCGATTGCTTACGGATAGAAAGAGGCATGACACTTACACGGCACCCAAATCACATAAAGCTTTGTCGATAAATATGGTGCCAATGCGACGGGGGATGGAAAAACTTCAATGGATCTTTCAATTTAGGTGGAGGCTGGTTTTTGTAAAGAGCGCGCATTCGGCGGTAAAAGCCACAGATCTCCACCTCATTGAGAGTCCGCTTCCTCATCAACAGTTCTTTCAAAAATTTAGAATAAGCGAGGCACTTGATTTAATAATTCGGTAAAAGGAAGCGTTACACCAGATTCTTTACCACCTCTAAAAACTTACCATGCGGTGGTCGAGCTTCTTCTTGAGCATCCGCTCGGGGAATGGTAGCTTGATCACCGGAGGCTTGGATTTTCTCCTTAGTCACCTCCCATAGTCTTGTCTGCGGCTCCTTGCTTCCGCTGCGAGGTTCAACGTCCTCGAGGCACTTCCCGTGGTTTCTTAGCACTTGGTGATTCCACCTCTAGCATTACGAGCATCGTCTTGCACTCCACTGCGAAGGGTGATAGCATTGGCGGTGTCCACTGGGTTGCATTGGTTGCGAAGGCGGTGACCCGGATGGCCTACTAGCGAGATGAACTAGCCAGTGAGCTATTTGTGACTCCAACATCTTATTGTGTGTCCCCTTGTAGCTTATTCCGAGCATGCAAGCTCTCAAATTGAGACTGGTATCCGCTTGAAAGGAAATAATACCTTTACGCATCTGCAACATTAGACTTTTGAGTTCGGCGAATAGCCGGGTGCCGAAGGAGGTGTAGAATGATCTTTGTTGAACCGAGTTCTCGATATCCGGGAGGAGCTTGTGGTTGATATTGTTGTTGTTGTTGATGCTTGTGGATAATGTTGTTGTTGCGGATTCATCACATTATTGTTCCTATACGAGAGATTTGGATGATCTCTCATCCCGGGATTATATGTATTGGAGTAAGGATCGAGCGGGGGCTTATGTTGGGATTGTAATGCGTGCACCGGCTCACTAGAATGTGAGAGAGAGGGGCACTCTTGAGAGTTATGTCCGGCTATCCCACAAGCGTCACGGATGAAAGCATTGTAACCGAAACACTAGCCATAGCATTGACACTCATGTGAGGGGGGAATTGTTACCTAGCTTCAAAGAATCAATCTTACGGTGAATAGCGGCTAGTTGCCGGTCGATAAAGAAATGGCTGGACCTCATGTTTGCCTCCCTTTGTCATAGAAGAGCGGATAGTAGGCGCTTGGTTAGAAGCGAGTTTCTCAGCAGTTCATACCCTTCGTCTATGGCTTTATCCATGAAGAACCCACCGCGGCTCCATCAATTACCCGTCTAGTATCGGCATCAACTCTAGTGTAGAAAATATGGCACATATACCATTTGTCAAAACCATGATGGGGGCAAAGACGCTGAGATCTTTGAATCTTTCCCAAGCTTCATATAGTGACTCTCCCGAGGATCTTGGGTGAAAGTTACTATGGCATGACGCATATCTGCAATCTTTTGGTAAGGGTACCACTTGATGAGAAAAATCTTTGAGAGCTCTTCCCAGGTGGTGATGGTGGAAGGCAACTTATTATACCAAAATAGAGCTTTGTCGCGCAGAGAAAAACCAAATAAGATGAGTTTCATCTCATCGACGGTAACACCCGACTTGCTTCGAGTAGCACAACATTGTAAAAACCGCTGCGGTCTTGATTTGGGTCTTCGAGATGGTAACCCAAAGGCCGATTATTCGAACCATATTCGAGAACATGAGACTTGATTTCAAAGTTCGCAGCAGCAATAGTAGGCAACCGGACCCCAGTGGGCACATTATCAGGAGATGGTTGTGCATAGTCTACGAAGGTCGGTTTAGCTTCGTCACCCATTCTAGCGGTAATAGGTGAGACGGGGGAAGCCTTGGTGTGGTGAAGATGGTGGAGAAGATGCCTTTTGGGAAGGTGTCCCTGAGACAACTCGGTTTGCTTAGTTGCCTTTTTGAGTCTACGAGCGTCTTTTCAATCTCCGGGTCAAATGGAATGAGATATGGGGATTTCAATTTCCTACTCATTACACCAAAAACACTAAAACAAACGTGAGATGCTCCAAAGAACAGGTGTTCTTCGGAGTAGAGGTTAGTGTAATACTATAATTCAAACAAAATAAAAATAAACCGTCTCCCCGGCAACGGCGCCAAAATTTGACAGGCTAAAGTCGTATCACCTTATCAAAAATAACCTAAGGTCCACTAACAAGTAGTCAGGGAAGTCAGGATCGAATCCACGGGGGAGAAAGTTATACTATTGTATACGAACTCTAATATTATACTAACTAAATCGGATGAAAATGGTTTGTTTCTTGAACTAATAGGCAAATGACAAAACTAAGTATAAAGGTAAGAATCAATTAATAAAGAACTAGGACTATGGATCACTATGCATACAATCCCGGGAAATCGAGACGAATAATAATCACCCAATAAGTCGATTTATCTAGGGCACATGTAATTTCTCTCGAACATTACCTCCCTCAAAGATCACCTAGCCGCTCTCGCATGGTCAAGGATCACTATGCCTAATGATTGAAAGCCTATCACGAAATCTCTCCTCTCGAAGCGATTCAATATTACGAAAGTAGAAATATAAATCGGGCCTAATTCATAAATCTAGCATGAGCGATTCAATCACGGGAACACAATTGAAATAAAGAGTAATTATACTAATCTATCAATCCCACATTGCATACATAGATCCCCACAATCCTAGAAATAAAACTACTCACTCATGCTTGAGAAAACAATAACAAAATCAATGTAAAAATTCATACTTTCAACTATTGCAATTAATTAAGAAATCAATCCAATCAATAATAGAGAAAACAAACAATAATGGAGAAAACAAGGAAGAAGATTACCAAATAAAATAACTATATTGAACTTGCAAGCAATCCAAAGGTTTAATCTTGAATCCACAATGAAAAGTAGTAACTAGGGTTCTTGAGAGAAACTATGAGAATTAAGGACTAAAAACAAGATACATAAAAGATGTTCTAACTTTCCTATTTATACTAAGTGCTCGAAACTCATTAAATGAGCGTGCGCGGAGGAGAAGCCCGATCGGGCCAAGTCGGCCCGATGGGATCGGGCAAAGCAGCGACGAGATATCCAAACTTAGGTCTCGCCCGAGTTCAATCGGGCGACACACGCCCCGTGGGATCGGGCCGCACATCGACTTTGAGCATCCGAGCGCACGAGGGGAGCGTCCGATGAGATCGGGCGATCCCGCCGTCGGGCTTGGCGGCGAAATAGCGAGCGGGCACGTCGCCCGTCGGGCCCGCAACAATGTTTGTCCCAATGGCGATGAACGCCCGTCGGGCTTGAGACGCCCGATGTCATCCGGGCTAAAGTCCGATTCTTCCTTCCTTGGCCGGACGCCAAGGCTGCACTTCTTCTTTTGTCCAAGGCCTCGGAAAGTGTTCTCGGGACCGAGAACTCATCATATATGTCTTCGAACCTCTCCGAGTCCGGTGTAATGGTCGGATAATGGTAGAAAATAGGGAGATAGCTCCCTAAAACCCTGTCGAGACACGGGCGAAAAGCCACAACTCGATGGAGAAAGTTAGCATAAAATGGCTCCTAAGAGCACCATTGATACACATTTTAGCTCAAATATAGGGGGAAAAACACTATATAAAACCATAACATCACTTAACACTTGTTAACCCGTCTTTTATTTTATATTTTATTTATGCTTTCTTTAAGATTTTTAAAATTAAAGCGATGAGCAATAAAAGAATGTTACGTAGATTTATTTAGGATTTCTAACTATTTTGTGTTAATTTTAAATCATTTCACTTTGTTAATTAATTATATTTCCCTTTTTGATTTAATACTTAATTGTGTATTGATTGATCAAGTATTTAATTGATATAATTTTCTTTTTTTACTTTTTTCAGCATGAATGTACTAAGTCTTGTGCCTCGTCCAAAAAAAAATGTACTAACGACATTTTAGTTACTTTTTTTCTATTTTTTAGTTTGATTTTCTTTTATCCTTTTATTGGTAGAGTACGTAGTTGATTTACTAAAGGTCTAATGGACAATTACGTAAATTTATAGGGGGGACACCATATCTCCCCCTTCCCTTATATATTGCGGCCCTCCACTAGGGAATCCCTTAAGTAAGAAGAAGCACCTCTCGCAGGTCAGTCAATCCAGCTATATAGGTCAATGCTTGAAAGTAGAGGGGATATAAGGGAATCCCTACTCCTAAGCACAAGTAGGTAGTGGGCTTCGAACTTGTGACCTCAAAGTCACAAGGTGAGTTTCCCACCACCTCCACCAAGCGATGCGTGCTTGATTTTTTTTTTCAAACATAAATCCTAGCCTTTTTGGGTATAAACAGGGGTAAAAAGTTTGAACATTAGACAAATTTTTGGCTAAATTTAATAGTTTAAGTCTCTATCACTTAACCTTTCTTTTATTAAATTTTTTACTTATGTTTTCTCTTAGGTTTTTAAAATTAAACTTGATGAACGATAAAAGAACGTTAAGTGGATTTATTCATGATTTCTTAATTATGTTGTATTAACATAGTCTTTTGTGTTAAATAAATCATTTCACTTTGTTAATTGATTGAATTTTCCGTTTTGATGTAATATTTGATTGTGTGTTGTGAATTAATTGATAAGATATTCGATTAATGTAATATTCTCTTTTACTTTTTCAGCATAAATGTACTAAATCTTATAGTCAATGTTTCTTTTTTTTGGTGGCTCAATCATAACTTGATTGCCTTCAACATTTAAGTTAAATTTTTAATGCTATATTTGAGTTTCTCTTTGGTTTTCCCTTTTTTTTTTTGTAGTAGTTGATTTACTAATGGGCATTTAAGTAAATTAATAGGGGGATACCGTAGCTCCCCCCTTCCCTTATTATATACTAGCCTTTTCTGCACGCTATGCGTGCGGTGACATTTTAGGCATAACTATTGCTCGGTATTAAAAGAAATGAAAAATAAAATTATGAAAGTACGTATCTACGTTCACCTTCATTTGGTGAGTAAGAAGTATTTAAATACTTACAAATAGTATCTAAAAACATTTTAAAGTAAGTATAAGTGATGAAATTGCATATCCAAGTAATGAAGAAACTGAATTTTTTTTGGAGTTTGTATTTGTGATTAATTTTGTATATGAGTTGTCTTTGTAATGAGAATGCCATATATTTTTGTTTATTGTCTTTGGTATTAATTTTTGGTAAGTTCTTGATTATAAATTTTTTTAGTTGATTGGATCTAAATTTAACTTGATTGAATCTTTTTTATTGGCAAGTTTATGTGATTGACAATTATATGAGTTGATTGGGTTTAATAAGATTTGGTTGAATTTTTTTGGTAAGTTTATATGTGTAATGGTTTTATGTTGTGGAGGGTGAATATGTAAATTCAAAGGGGGACACCATTGCTCCCCCCTTGGCTTATATTATAGAGATATTAATAGGGTTGGGTTCTAATGAGAAGCATTTTATAGTGAGAACCGAGAGAACCATTAGTAGAAAATATTAAATGAGCAAAAACGTAAATGAGCAAAAATGTAAAATAAGAAGAACGTAAAATAAATATAAAAAAGTTCAATGAGCAAAAACGTAAAATGAACAAAACATAAATGAACAAAAACGTTTTGAAATGAGCATAAACTGGTAAATGAGCAAAAAATAATATAAAATAAGCAAAACATAAAATGAGCAAAAATATTGTGAAATGAGCATAATATCCGTAAAATGAGGAAAAATGAGTGGTTCTGACGGTTCTCACCATAAAAGTAGTTCTCATTCTCATATGAACTTAATATATATATATAGGGGTGGGATCCGCTGAAAACAACTCTTAATCTGAAAACTGGGTAACTTTTACCACTTTTAGGGCAACTTTATATATTTAAGGGTAACTTTTACCAGTTTTAGGGTATAGATTATATTAAGGATAACTTTATATATTCCAAGGGCAACTTAATATTTTTAAGGGTAACTTTTACCAGTTTTAGGGTAACTAAATTATATTAAGGATAACTTTATATATATTCCAAGGGCAACTTTATATATTATAAGAGTAACTTTTACCACTTTTAGGGTAACTTTATTATATATGTTAAGATGAACTTTCATGTTTTTAGGGTAACTTTGAGTATTATAATAGTAACTTTGACTAATATTAGAGTAACTTTAAGTCATGATAATTTTCCCCGCCTTCTTCTTCAACCTCCATCTTCTTCCTTTTTATCTTTCTCTCTCAACTTTCATAAAAATGCTAAATCTAATCAATTCAAATAGTAGCTCCATAACTTAGCCAATCTCTTAAATAAAATCAATCATCATCATCAACAAAACTGAGCTAGAATTAGCACCAGAAAGTTCCTCTAATCAACAATCAACATCAGTGGTATAATATGAAGTTTCCTTGAAATTATCAGACAACAACGTATTGTTTCAAGTTTCATCATTCAAAAGAAAGTACAGATAATAGAAAAGCGACCAATAAAGAGAGAGAATCACCAGCCACGATCAAGAGCCAGTTGACGGCGTCGAGCGGCAGCAAGCTTGGACATGGCGTCGCGGCGAATAGGATGTAGAAAGGAGACACCTACATCGTTTTGGGAGCGAGATTCGAGGAATCCGGGGAGACGAAGGCGGAGGAGTTGTGCGGAAGAGAAATCGCGATTTTCTAAAGCAAAATCGGCGACGAAAACAAGAGATTGGAGACGTTTGATGTTGTTATCGACTTCTTTCCTCCAATTTTGCTGGTTTTCTTCTCTCTCTTCTTGTTTCTCCATTTTTCCAGTTGTTCGAAGCTCACTATAACTCAGAGATAAATGTTGAGAGGAAAGAGAAAATGGATATTCTCCATTGTTGAATTGTTGTCTGATGAATTCGTAGTCAGAAGAGAAAGAATGAGAATTGTTGAAGTTGGGGTTGGGGTCGTGGTCTGAAGAGATAGAATGGGGCTCATGGAGGAGATATTGTAATGGCCCAGATCTCGTGAATTTGTTCCCAGCCGTCGGATCTAATTTCAATGGCCCAAATTTCTTGTTTTCAGTTTTCAGCTTTATGGATGTTTTCACAAGATCCCATTCCTATATATATATCCAAAAACTATTAACCAAAATATCAATTTATTACACGTGTAACTACAAAATTAGAGCAATAGGCTGGTGCATGGTCATGTACACATTATACACAATCTATCTTAATATATTAAAAGGCGTTCCTACGAAAGTCCATGTGCCACGTGGCACCTCCTCTAAGGTGCTAATCCAAATGCTCTATTTTAATGTCAAACCTCTCAACTAAAAAAGTAACATTGTGTAGTTATAGGGTATCGAATTCATGACTCTTGAAATGAAAAGTGAGAGTTTAACCATGAATCAAATATTACATCATTCTTACTATTTCAAAATAAAAAAAATATAATTTATTAAAAGACTTATACAAGTAGTTAAATCACTAACACTTTAATGGTAATAACAAGAGGCAGATTGTAGATATAAACTCTTAGTTTGGCCAATTTTTTGTAGAAAATTATTGATGCTTTCAATCTCCAAGCTTTTAAGAGTTTATTTTTCAAAATCTTATCCGATAATATATCGTAATAGTGACGTCGATTGATTCCCCATTTAGGAAAAAAATTACGAAAAGTAATAACCCGGGGCATTGCCAGGGATACTCACTAGTTTCTAATCCAAATCAGGTCATAAACGCAAGCAATAGCTGGTCATGAGCATTACACGAGCAGGCACTAAGCCATTAACTAAACACGAGCATTACAACGCTATTTTCTGTTTTTCTTTTGGGCTCTTTTTTTTTGTTTCATTTTGGGCTATAATTCTGGGCCAGGTTTTGAAGGTAGAAGGCAGGATCCTATCTATTCCACACGATCCCACACGATCGTACTTACGACCCTACTGCATATGCGATTTCAGTAAAATTTTTAGTGTTGACCACGAATTTACTTGACGTCAGTAAAATCTTTTCTCACTTTTATGCTGGTTAAATTGGCATGGTCATGACTCATGTGACTATTAATTTTGGATGAAAAAAATTAGTTATTTGCAATGCTACAAAGATATAAAAATAATCAGGTTGACATTCTCAAAGTTTCCTCGCTCATTAATAAATTTCTTTAAGCAATGCTTCTACTTTCATGGGAGTTAGGCGAAGGTATAACTAATTTCTCATTACAAACACATAGTATAATTTTCGACTTACATGTAATATGGGCATGAGTCGCACCCACCACAAGAAGAGACAGTCCACTTCACAAGACAGAGGAGGTTACACCTTAAAAAGATGGGATATTATCTCAGATAACCCTGACTTATAGGCCTTTTTCCAATATAACCCTGACTTTGGCTTTAGCGTTGTCTCCGATAACACGGACTTGGTTTTTCTCATTAAAGCGGGCCGGAATTTGTACTTGCCGTTAACTAGGTTTGACTTTTGCTAAATTCATCTCTTTCTCTCTCTTGTTCTTCATCTCTTCATCAATTTTTGCCAAACTCATAACAAAATCCAGATTTTTCCCAAACCCATTTACCCAAAATCATAACAAAATCCAGATTTCCTCAAATGGGTGTTCTTAGAAAAAAAAAAAATTGTTAGCGATTTCAATGGGTATTTGGAGAAATCTACCCTCAAAAGTTAGCGATTTCAATCACTTGAAATGTTTAATATTAGCTCAAATTTCATATATGGTGAAATCCCATCTGAAATTTCCTCTCTCTCCTCCACCATCCCCTGGTTCTCTCTCTCCTCCTCCACCTCCTCCACCACCTCCTGGTTCTCTCTGTAACACTCCGTCATTTTATAAACATAATATAAACAAAATAGAACATTTTATTAAGGAGATGGCGATAGCGGAAATATCGCCTGACGGAAATGTCACTCTAACAAAGGTTAAATTAAACTATATAAAATTAAAACCCAATTAAGATGATCCAAAATATCCATAAGGAGGCAAAACAACCTCATAAACCCAATGCGATAACTATAAATAAAACGTCTTAAACAAAATTCCTAAATAGCCTTTTTCTCATTTCCCATAACACGAAAAATCACACCTAAAATATATCAACAAACATCCACAATCGGTGGGAGTAACTAACAGACTCTCCCAGCCCAATTAGGATCCATATAAGAGTTATAAAAGCCTTAATAATTAAGTCACACAAAAACATCTCAATAGTACACTTTGAATAACCAAATAAAACACTTAAACAAAGATAATTCAACACGCTTAATATTCAACACGCTTAATATAAATAGAGTAAAGATAACAAAATAAACAAAATGGGTAAATAACTTATATATATAAACTCAAGTATCAACAATATAAACCATCAAGGTTTAAAATAATAAAATAATATAATTAGTTTGAGAGAGAGAGCTGATCGCTAGTGGATAACCCCACTTCCTATGGTAATGTGAGACAACCTCCGGGGCAGTCCTATGGGTTACGTTCCCTACTGCCTGTGTCTAAGAATGGCCATACTCCCGTTGCGGTGTAGGATTACGTCCCCACCGACCTCTCGGACGACAACAAAACCAAGGTATACCTAGGATTACGTCCTATAGTTTGCATGTTCTTCACCTCGGGATTACGTCCCTCCGGATAATCTTGCTCTCAAACAATAATAATAATAATAATAAAAATACTCATAGTCATCAACAAATCATTATCAACTCAAGCGGATGCCCTTAAGGCCTTACACCAAATCAACAGAAAATCAAGGATCGCAACCCAATAATTTCAATTCAAAATAACATTCTTCACAAAATAATCATAATAATAATATTATCTTCGAAAATATAACTTAACTCAATTAGAACTGGTGTATAATAGAAATACTTATAATAGCATGAAAATAATTCCAAGAACCAAAACATCATAAAGTACCACAACAAGGTAACACTATTTATGACAATATGCCAAAAAAAAAATAAACATGCATATAATAATAGTTCTCTAACATGCCCAACAGTACCATAACCATGTTTTCCAAATAAACTATAACTTAATTATATATAATAAAATAAACAATGCCATGATTAACATGAGAATCCTCGAAACAAGAATACCCACAATTTACTATAGAAATAAAACAGTAGAGTTTTCACAACAAGCTCACTATGTTAATTAGATAAAAAGAAAAATGAAAGTGTCATGGTTTCATCTAAACATCAAGTGGTTAAGGAGACTTGCAGCAAGAAGAAGACGAAATAACACTAGCATGCCATCAATTCCACACCAAACAACAGTGACACACTTATAATAAAAACTCTTAACCGTAGCTGACATGCTTATAATTCCACCTGGTCAAAACTTAAAGAACTACTAACAAAATACCATACTTTCACATGAAATCACCAACATCAAGCAGATAATAAGCATAAAAAAAAATAAGCAAAACTTGAGAAACAAAATGCTGAGGCGTAAAACATTAATACGAGCAACAGTGCAACACACACAACACCCAAAACTCGCCAGCGGAATACTATTGCCAGCCATGTTTCATGAAGCTCAAATTTAACTCCAGCAAAGTTATAGTGCTGCACCACCTACTGTCCTTAATCACACTCTCATAATTCATGCTAATCCATAAATTCATGATTAGACATAGATTGGCAACCACAATATTCATGACAACAGAAATTCATCACATGATAAGAGTTATGTAGCATATGAATTCTATATAAATCATCCTAAAACAAAAATACCAATAAAAACATATGAACGCAACTTATGTAACAAACTCTCCAACCAAACCATAAAAACCATAATCCAAACAACCATATATTAGTAAAATTTGCATGAAAAAAAAATAAAATAACATACAATTACATGATGTTGTCCACCCAATTCCTAACATAATACGAACCTAACTTAACTATTAAAACTAGCATAATCCTTATACGAATACTAATCGATCTAGGAGAACCGCTAGTTACCTGGACCAACTGAAGGAGTGAAGCCGATCGATCTAAACGTCTTCTCCTTGCGCCCTTGCGTCCTCCAAATGCTTCTCTTCTAGTCACAAAGATATACTTAGAAACCCAAGAATTAAAGAAAGAAAATGTAGATATTTTAGTGTGAAAAGAATAGAGTAAAAAGGGTGATTTTGCGAGAGGAACAAAGATGAACTTTCAGCCTTTTCTCCTCTTGATCTCACGGCAGCAGGGACAAAAATAAACCCACTGAATTTTCTGTCAAGTGATGCACCCAAGAGATGGCTAATATTAAGGAGATAATGGGGGGTTACAAAGGTGGTTTAATGATGGGAGGTAATGGGTCTTTAATGGTGGGGGTTACAAGGTTACAAGAATAACATAAAACACTTCATTTCCTCCTCCCTCCCACTGATTTTCGGCCAGCATAAACACAAGGGTGGTCGGTCTAATTTTCGTTACGCAAACGGCCCAAAACGCGACAACAATCTATAAGATGAAATACGTAGCTCAAACGCGCAAATTTAAATGCTATAAAATATATAATTTCTAACAAAATAATTTATATAAATATAACATTTTAAAAGTTGAAAAAAAAAAAAAACAAATCATATAAGATATAATATTTTTAAGAAGTAAAATATTATAATTTTAACGGAAAATAATAATTAAGGGAAAATAACCCGAATAAAATATTAGCGAAAAACCGTGGTGTTACAATCACTCCCCCTTAAGAGAGTTTCGTCCTCGAAACTTGAAATATCGAAAAAAAATTTTTTTTTTTTTTTTTTGAAAGAAAGAACAAATGAGATTTACGAGAAAAAATACGGAATCCACATCCGCCCTCGCACGAGTCATCACGTAGATTCGATTCTTTGCGGGGAGTAGAGGATCCGGACGGCTTAGCAACCTTAGAGATGGCTGTCATGACATTAGGATTCTTTGGACACTGGGAAACCTTGTGCCCCACCTCTCTACAGTAATAACAAGCGAACGTAGTGCCATCACAATTCTTATCAGGATGAAGTGTCTTCTCACATTTCCGACACTTTGACGGATCATAGGTTTGCTTAAACCCATATTTCTCATGAACGTTACCAGAATCATACTTTGACTTCTTGGCCTCATTACGCGCATAAGTCACTGCGAGCTTCTTAACGTCCACATCGCTCACGACTTCTTCCTCCTTGATAGAAGCATGAATACTCGGAAGCGATCTCATACGCTCCCTGGAATGTAGTAGCTCCAGAACTCAACACATGGGTCCGAACTTTTGGATCCATCTTCTTGATGTACCTCTTCACCCTTTCAGCCTCGGTAGGTATAACAGTAGCAGCAAATCGGGACAACTCTGTAAAATTGTCTGTATACTCCTGAATCGACGTAGACCCCTGAGATAGAGTAAGGAACTCCTCCTGTTTCTGCCAGCGGAGCTCATCGGGATAAAATCTCTCCTTCAGTTTGGTAGCAAACTGGGCCCATCCAAAACCAGGTGTAGCAACACAACTATCTCGAACGAGTGCTCCACCGGTTATCGGCCTCCATTTTCAAGTAGTAGGTACCAATGGGCACCATCTCTCCGAGGGACAACCGACGCAGCGACAAATAACTTCTCCATCTCCCCGAGCCAACTCTCTAAAATGACGGGATCGAGCAACACCCGTATAAGTCGGCCCGGTCGATGACGGTCAAGCCGATCAGCGATGCCCATTAGAAGGGGGCAACACTATTGCTAGCTAACGATATGATGGCATTCTCCAATGCCTGACGCCTACGTCGTGCAGCTTCCTTACGAGCACTCAAAATACGACGGGGAGGCATCCTACAAGGAAGAAAAATGGTTATGTCTTACAATCACAATCAATAAAGGCACATAGGACGTTATATAAACAAAATAGCTCCCAAGGCTTTCTTCCTACCCAAGTAACTCTCACTAAGTACTTTTCTTAAAGCCTAAGATACTAATAATCCTAGATGTAACAACTACATATTTCCCATGGAATATGTAGCAACTCAATGAGAGTTTTTTTGGATCATTTGCTCCCGATACCAAGCGTAACACTCAGTCATTTTATAAACATAATATAAACAAAATAGAACATTTTATTAAGGAGATGGCGATAGCGGAAATATCGCTGACGGAAATGTCACTCTAACAAAGGTTAAATTAAACTATATAAAATTAAAACCCAATTAAGATGATCCAAAATATCCATAAGGAGGCAAAACAACCTCATAAACCCCGATGCGATAACTATAAATAAAAGCGTCTTAAACAAAATTCCTAAATAGCCTTTCTCTCATTTCCCATAACACGAAAAATCACACGCAAAATATATCAACAAACATCCACAATCGGTGGGGAGTAACTAACAGCTCTCCCAGCCCAATTAGGATCCATATAAGAGTTATAAAAGCCTTAATAATTAAGTCACACAAAAACATCTCAATAGTACACTTTGAATAACCAAATAAAACACTTAAACAAAGATAATTCAACAAGCTAATATTCAACACGCTTAATATAAATAGAGTAAAGATAACAAAATAAACAAAATGGGTAAATAACTTATATATATAAACTCAAGTATCAACAATATAAACCATCAAGGTTTAAAATAATAAAATAATATAATTAGTTTGAGAGAGAAGCGAACGCTAGTGGACAACCCACTTCCTATGGTAATGTGAGACAACCTCCGGAGCAGCCCGTGGGTTACGTTCCCTACTGCCTGTGTCTAAGAATGGCCATACTCCCGTTGCGGTGTAGGATTACGTCCCCACCGACCTCTCGGACGACAACAAAACCAAGGTATACCTAGGATTACGTCCTATAGTTTGCATGTTCTTCACCTCGGGATTACGTCCCTCCGGATAATCTTGCTCTCAAACAATAATAATAATAATAATAAAAATACTCATAGTCATCAACAAATCATTATCAACTCAGCGGATGCCCTTAAGGCCTTACACCAAATCAAGGTAAAAATCAAGGATCGCAACCCAATAATTTCAATTCAAAATAACATTCTTCACAAAATAATCATAATAATAATATTATCTTCGAAAATATAACTTAACTCATTAAGAACTAGTGTATAATAGAAATACTTATAATAGCATGAAAATAATTCCAAGAACCAAAACATCATAAAGTACCACAACAAGGTAACACTACTTATGACAATATGCCAAAAAAAAAATAAACATGCAAATAATAATAGTTCTCTAACATGCCCAACAGTACCATAACCATGTTTTCCAAATAAACTATAACTTAATTATATATAATAAAATAAACAATGCCATGATTAACATGAGAATCCTCGAAACAAGAATACCCACAATTTACTATAGAAATAAAACGAGTAGAGTTTTCACTGACAAGCTCACTATGTTAATTAGATAAAAAGAAAAATGAAAGTGTCATGGTTTCATCTAAACATCAAGTGGTTAAGGAGACTTGCAGCAAGAAGAAGACGAAATAACACTAGCATGCCATCAATTCCACACCAAACAACAGTGACACACTTATAATAAAAACTCTTAACCGTAGCTGACATGCTTATAATTCCACCTGGTCAAAACTTAAAGAACTACTAACAAAATACCATACTTTCACATGAAATCACCAACATCAAGCAGATAATAAGCATAAAAAAAAATAAGCAAAACTTGAGAAACAAAATGCTGAGGCGTAAAACATTAATACGAGCAACAGTGCAACACACACAACACCCAAAACTCGCCAGCGGAATACTATTGCCAGCCATGTTTCATGAAGCTCAAATTTAACTCCAGCAAAGTTATAGTGCTGCACCACCTACTGTCCTTAATCACACTCTCATAATTCATGCTAATCCATAAATTCATGATTAGACATAGATTGGCAACCACAATATTCATGACAACAGAAATTCATCACATGATAAGAGTTATGTAGCATATGAATTCTATATAAATCATCCTAAAACAAAAATACCAATAAAAACATATGAACGCAACTTATGTAACAAACTCTCCAACCAAACCATAAAAACCATAATCCAAACAACCATATATTAGTAAAATTTGCATGAAAAAAAAATAAAATAACATACAATTACATGATGTTGTCCACCCAATTCCTAACATAATACGAACCTAACTTAACTATTAAAACTAGCATAATCCTTATACGAATACTAATCGATCTAGGAGAACCGCTAGTTACACGGACTAACCGAAGGGAGTGAAGCCGATCGATCTAAACGTCTTCTCCTTGCGCCCTTGCGTCCTCCAAATGCTTCTCTTCTAGTCACAAAGATATACTTAGAAACCCAAGAATTAAAGAAAGAAAATGTAGATATTTTAGTGTGAAAAGAATAGAGTAAAAAGGGTGATTTTGCGAGAGGAACAAAGATGAACTTTCGGCCTTTTCTCCTCTTGATCTCACGACGGCGGGGACAAAAAATAAACCCATTGAATTTTCGTCAAGTGATGCACCCAAGAGATGGCTAATATTAAGGAGATAATGGGGGTTACAAAGGTGGTTTAATGATGGGAGGTAATGGGTCTTTAATGGTGGGGGTTACAAGGTTACAAGAATAACATAAAACACTTCATTTCCTCCTCCCTCCCACTGATTTTCGGCCAGCATAAACACAAGGGTGGTCGGTCTAATTTTCGTTACGCAAACGGCCCAAAACGCGACAACAATCTATAAGATGAAATACGTAGCTCAAACGCGCAAATTTAAATGCTATAAAATATATAATTTCTAACAAAATAATTTATATAAATATAACATTTTAAAAGTTGAAAAAAAAAAAAACAAATCATATAAGATATAATATTTTTAAGAAGTAAAATATTATAATTTTAACGGAAAATAATAATTAAGGGAAAATAACCAGAATAAAATATTAGCGAAAAACCGTGGTGTTACACTCTCTCTCCTCCTCCACCTTCATTGTTAGGCCATCTGCTTAGCCCCACTCTCTCACCTCCACCTTCCTCCCCTTTTCCTCCCCATCCATCACACTCGTGGGCCCTGCCCAATTTATCACATTAACACTGTAAATTAATTCTCAAGCAATTAAAAGCCCAAATAAAAGATAGGAAATGATAGAATTCTTAATAAAAGAAGTCAAAGCTCTAATCTTTAATACCAAAAACAAAATATAGATAAAAGCATCATCCAATAAATTCACCAAAAACATGATAGTAATCAAGTAATAAAGTGAAGCCCACGACCCCTATTAAAGAATTGATGAAGAAACTCCCGGATGAGCGCCGAAAATTTCGCTTAAACAACCACCAAAAATCAAATGACGATAGGAGCGCCGATAAAGCCGACGACATTTGGGCACCAATAAAGATCTGGAAGTCTTAATTTGTTCATGAAATGTTCAAAAATTGCATGATGGATTTCAAACCTTTATGACCCAAAATCGTTGCAATTGAGCTTGAACTTTAGTTATCTTTATGAATTTTTCTTTGGAAATTATTGTGTGCATCCTGCGTGCAGCAAAATGGAGATGACAGGGACGTCTGGTGACTAGTGGTTGCGCTAGTCCATGGTGGCTACATCAATTTTTGAGGTGGAGGAGAGATAAAATCGGGGAGATGGTGGAGGAGATGGAGGAGAGAGAAAAATAGGGGGTGGTGGAGGAGAGGAAGTAACGAAGCAAGTGGATGGAGGAGGAGAGAGAAATCCGGGGTGATGTAGGAGAGAGAAAGGATAGGAACATAAATAGTACTTTTCCTCTGATTTTGGTGATGGTAGTGTGGAGATGAAGAACAAGAGAGGGAAGAAGATGAAGAACAAGCAAGAGAGGGAAGAAGATGAAGAACAAGAGATAATCTGGTTTAATTAAAAAAAAGTTAACACCGTTAGATATCCCAATTAGGTTTAATGACAAAATACAAGTTTAGGGTTATCGGGAAAAAAAATATGTCAGGGTTATTTGGGAAAAAGGCCTATATGTCAGGGTTATCTGAGATAATATCCCTAAAAAGATATATGGTAGTAAGGGAAGTAGCCCCTTTGCCTTATAAAGTGAACCCAGGCTATCTCTTTTCTTTTATCATACTCACATGTGGAGCTTGACATCACATGATCATGAAATGATGTAATAATTACACAAGAATTAGGGCGAATATATTGCATGCAAACATAAAGGAGAGCATAGGCGCATTAGAAAATAAGTGAACCTTTTGTTTTCTTCTTTTGTGAAGGAAAAAAAGAAGTGAAACTTAATTAGCAAGAAGTATAGCACAAATCGTTTCTTCATGGTTACTATTAATTGGATGCTTGAATAGGAATAGTTATCAATCGGATAAAGATCATGTAGAGATGTCGAAGACGAAAATTCGAGCATGGGTGCACCAGGAGAATGTGTCAAAGATACGTTTAGGGTAAAGCTTGCCTCTTCTCTATTGATTTCACAATATATATATGTGTTACATAAATGGAAACCAAGCATATATGAAACGCTATACATATGGAAACATATTATTTCCTAACACCCCCCTCCAAGGTGGGTATGGGAAGGATCATGAATGCCCAACTTGGACACCAAGAAATCAAATTGAGTCTTTCAAGAGCCTTGGTGAAAATATCGGCAAGCCGAGTCTTGGTAGGAACATAAGAGGAAGAATAAGACCATCATTAAGCGCATCACGCACTAAAGTGGCAATCAACTTCAATATGCTTCGTGCGTTCATGAAAGATCCGGATTCTTAGCAATATGAAGGGCGGATTTGTCCTAAAACAGAGGAATAGCCTTGGGATGATTAACACCCAAGCTCAACAACAAAGCCTTCAACCACTTCAACTCACAAGTAATAGAGGCCATAGAACGATATTACGCCTCGGCGAAAGAGCGAGAGACGATATCTTTGTTTCTTGGTCTTCCAAGAAATAGGAGAATGACCCAAGAAAACAAGCCAACCGGATAATGAACGACGAGTGATGGGACATGCGGCCCAATCGGGAATCACATCGGCCACGTAGAAAGAGATCACCGTCGGCTCGTAGCGAGAATACCACCGCCAGGAGTACCCTTCAAATACCGAACCACACGCAAAGCAGCATCCGAAAGTGCTCAACGCATGGCTCCCGCATAAGCCGAGAAAGAACATGAACCGAATAGGCGAAGTCGGGCGTGACGATAAATAGATCAAGCGTCCTACAAGGCGACGGTAAGCTGCAGGATCGGAGAACAATGGACCAGAAGCATGTGCAAGACGATGATTTTGTTCAATAGGAAAGGCACTGGGTTTAGAACCCAATAAACCAGCCTCAGAAATAATATCAAGAGTGTATTTCCTCTGACAAAGGAAAATACCAGAAGCACTCCGAGCAACCTCAATGCCAAGAAAATACTTCAGAGAACCCAAATCTTTCATCTTAAAGCAATCACTCAAATAAGCCTTGAAAGAAGCGAAGCGTAAGGAATCGTTACTGAAAATGATAATGTCATCGACATACACCAAGACATTAATCCGAAGCATTTTCGAGTGAAAGTGAACAGAGAATAATCAGAGAAAGATTGAAGAAAACCATACTCTTTCAAGGCAGTGACCAACTTGGCAAACCAACATCGGGGAGCCTGTTTCAAGCCATATAAAGATTTACGCAGACGGCAAACAAGATTAGGATTTGAACACTCAAACCCAGGAGGAAGCTTCATATAAACCTCTTCTTCTAAATCACCGTGAAGAAAGGCATTGTGCACATCCATCTGATGAAGCTCCCAATTCTTGGAAGCTGCAATAGCAAGAAAAGTACGCACAGTGGTCATCTTAGCAACACGAGCAAAGGTCTCTGTATAATCAATACCTGCCTCCTGATGATTGCCTAAAACCACCAAGCGAGATTTGAGACGCTCAACAGCACCATTAGACAGATACTTGGTGCGATACACCCACTGACTACCCAAAGCACGTTTCCCGGGAGGCAACTCCTCCAAGGTCCATGTGCCATTATCCTCCAAAGCCTGAATCTAAGCCTGCATGGACGCCTTCCACCCATCACATCGCATAGCCTCCTTAAATGATTTTGGTTCAGTAGTAGAGACAACAGTGGCAATGAACTTTAAATAATTTGCAGAAAAATTTGCACATTTTATATAGTGAGCTATAGGGTAAGGAGTACCTGAGGAAGAAGACGGAGAGGGAGTAGATGTAGATGGACTTTTTGAAACAACGGAGTGAGTGACAAAATCTTTCAATAAAATAGAGGGAAACTTGTCCCTCATACCACGGCCCAATTCTGCTGCAGGCGGGGGAGATATATCCGGACTGGAGGGCGGCCCCCGGAGCCCCGAAAAGGAGACCATAGACGGATCGGGAGGGCGGCGAAGTGGGAGCCCCGGAAGAAGATGGGCTCGCGGATATTGGGCTTTGGTTAACAGGGGGCGGTATATTGTGAGAAGTGGGAAGTAGTGGTGAAGATGGGTTGGGAGATGTAGGCTCGGAATTAATAGGGATATTTGGACTGGTGTTTTGAGGTGAAAAAGTAGGAGGATGAATAGAAGTGGGCTGATTGAGGGGATTGGCAGTGGGAGAGGAAATATTTTGTGGAGAAGTAGGCGCAGGGGTGATATAAACATCATCAATGACAACATCCCCAAAAGCATCATGAACCAAACCATCAGTAGGCACCAAATATTCAGGAACAATATTGACATCCTCCGGAGTCAAAAAAGGATATACATCCTCAAAAAAATTTACATCACGGGATATAAAAAATTCTTTTCGTATCAAGATCAAACAATTTCCATCCATTCTTACCAAATGGATAGCCGACAAAAACGCACTTTCGACTACGACTTGCAAATTTATCCCCTTTAGTCTTATGATTATGAGCAAAACAAAGACAACCAAAGGTACGAATAGCTTCATAAGTCGGAGAAAAACCAAAAAAGAATGTCAAAGGGAGATTTGTTGGTTGAGAGAGAAGAAGGAGTACGATTAATCAAGTGAAGTTTGCAAGCAAGAATACTTTCACCCCAAAAATAAATAGGAAGATTAGCATCGAAACCTCAAAGCACGCCCAACATTTAATATATGTTGATGCTTTCTCTCAACCCTCCCATTTTGTTGAGGAGTAAGCAGCCTAGAAGTTTGAAAAATGATCCCGAATAGAAGAGAAAAACTCCAAGCAAACAATTAAATTCGGTGCCATTGTCACTTTGAACAACTTTAATTGTTTGAGAAAATTGTCTATCAACCATAGCTACAAAGCTCATAAACATACGAAAAACCTCGGTTTTGTCCTCCATCAAATAGACCCAAACTGACTCTGAGAAATCATCAACAATAGTAAAAAATAACGGGCCCTACAAGATGAAACATGCCTATAGGGACCCCACAAGTCACAATGAATTTTCTCAAAAATTCTAGTAGCATGATTGTCACTTAATGGAAACTTGTCTCTAGAATGCTTAGCACGAAAACAAATTTCACATGCTTTATTCAAACTACCCTGATAAACACAATGAGGAGGAAGTAACTTCACTACTTTCTCCGAAGGATGACCCATTCGACGATGCCAGAGATCAAAATCGAAGTCACACCATTCACGAAGCCGGTGCACAAGTATCACCTCCGTTGAAGTAGTAAAGTCCATCTTGTCTACGTCCCGTTCCAATCCCGGCTCCCTCGTGTGGTCCCATATAGGACACATAGAAGAGTTAAATTGTACAATGCAATTTAAATCATGAGTCAACTGAGTAATAGAAATCAAGCTACAACTGAACAGAGGAACCAAAAGAACATCAGTGAGAGTGATAGTATCAGACAACCGCACAGAACCTTTTTGAGTGGCAACAACAGAATCCCCATTAGGAAGACCAACGGGACAGGGAGGAATAGATACTAAATCAAACATCCAAGAAATCTCACCAGTGACGTGATGTGTAGCACCACTATCAATAATCCAAGAAGTGGAATCAAACTTACCACTCAAACGGTCATCTGAAACCTTTGTAGAACCCAAAAGTCCAGCAAGAGCCTTCCATTGTTCATGAGTAAATAAAGTAGATGAGGCAGTAGAAGGAGACGGGGAAGATGATGAGGTACTAGCAACATTGGTGACGTGGGCTTTGACATTACCACGACCACGACCAGCCGAGGGACGAGAGCCACTACCCGAGCTCACAGTACGAGTGTTGGAATCCCACCCTTCCGGATAACCAACTATTTCAAAACAGCTCCCAACCTCATGACCATTTTTCTTACAATGTGAACAAACCAACAACTTCCAACAACGAGAAGTTTCGTGACCAACCTTATGGCAATGGCTGCAAGTAGGACGTTCTGGCTGACCACGGCTACGGCCAGCAGCAGTCCGCACCGCGAAACCAAGCACGTCAGAAGGCTTGTCATCAGTGGTAGGCTTGGCGGAGCGAACACGTTCATCTTGTATAACAAGCTGATACGCTCGATCTAAAGACGGTAAAGGTTCGGTGGACAGAATTTGGGTACGTAAACGGCCATAATAATCCGAATACAAACCCATCAAGAAGTCATGAAGTTTTTGAGTTTCGCGACGATCTTCATGTAAAGCACCAGCCGTGCATTTTGAACAGCAGGAGCATGAAATTAAGAGCTCATGCTTATATAACTCCTCCCACAGTACATTCAATTTTCCATAATAATTAGAAACACTCATGGTTTTGGTTTGTTCACATCTAGCTATAGTCGATTTTAGTTGATGAATGCGTGGACCATTAACAGTGGCAAATCTAGTTTTTAGATGATCCCATAGTCGTTTAGCGTCGCGAAATTTAGTGAGCGTACCTTTAACTTCTGGGTCAATGGTGTTCATCACCCACGAGACAAGCATTGCATTCACGGTTAGCCAATCTGACGCAGTATAAGGATCGATGGGGGCTGTGATCGTGCCATCAAGGAAGCCGAACTTGCGGCGCGCTTCAAGAGCCAATTGTATGTCTCCTGCCCAGTCGTCATAGTTATCGGCACGGAGACGAGTGGGAGTGATGAAGTCTCCGGGTCTATCACCGGTACTAAGGAAAAATGGGTGTGTGATGTCGGTCTTAGATGGTTGTTCCTGTGGCGGCTGTTGGTCGCCAGTCATGGTGAAGATGTAAAAAAATTTCAGGATTACGGCTCCGATACCATGTCAAAGATACGTTTAGGGTAAAGCTTGCCTCTTCTCTATTGATTTCACAATATATATATATGTGTTACATAAATGGAAACCAAGCATATATGAAACGTTATACATATGGAAACATATTATTTCCTAACAGAATGTATTAGGCTTAAACTTTCTGATTCAGTCATCTGACTTTGCCACCTCTTAGATGTTCCATACATCCACTCTTGACCAAATGAGTTATTAGGCTCCAATATTAGTTCATCTACCTCTATGTTTCCTTCAAGCATGCTTAGCGCCTTTGACATTGTAGGTCTAAGCAATGGAGATGGATTAAGGGCGATAGCGCAACCTTAATGATCGTTGATGCTTCTTCTTCGTTGTAATCCACTCCCAATGTCGGATCTACTAGCTCAGTCAAGTTTCCTTTTCGTTGAAGAACAAAAGGCCCAGTAGGAATAAAATCGAGATTTTGTTTATTCTAGCCGCACTCTATATTCGAGACTCTTTAGTTTATCGAAAGTACCTATATTTGAATTTTGATCATCGGCACTTTAACATGGGTATGTACACTTCTAGACTTCATTTTAGGCCGTAATCATGATCTTTTTTTCTATAAGATAGTTACAAATCTTCGTCAACTTTTTGATTAATATTCTTTATGGTTTTGAATTTTTATTATATGTAGGAGCGATGTATGGGCTCTGCAGACCTATAGACCGAAGCTTAAGATATATTTTACGCTCTATGAAAAAAATTAATTTTGCCGTTTGATACATAAAGAAAAAAATTTACCCAGTCAAGGAGACAAAAAAGATCTCCACTTGGTTGAAATTTCATGTTGCTTCTTCCGGCTACTATTTCTAACACGACAACTCCAAAACTGTAAACATCAGCCTTGTCTGTCAAGTAATCGCGCATTGCATATTCTGGAGTCATGTATCCTCTATAGGGTAAAAAAAGGAGCAAAAAATCAGAAAACATGATGGTTTAAGAAAATTATGAGGATCTGATCAAGTATCTAATATAGAATTTAACAAGCTAACTTACATTGTTCTAGCAACTCTAGTGCTAATATGAGTATTTTCTTCTTCATTGAGCTTGGCCAATCCAAAATCGGCGATTTTTGGGTTAAGGTCACGATCAAGCAATACATTGGTAGCTTTAATATCTCTATGTACAATTTTAAGTGTTGATTCGTCATGAAGGAAGGCCAAACCCCTAGCAATGCCTACACAAATCTTTTTCCTTGTTGGCCAATTTAATCTCAACCGACCATTATTTGAACCTTCAGCTACAAAAATGTTTCAATTAGAATCTTGCAAAATTATAATAGATTTAGGGCCCCATTCACTTCACATGATTTATAGGAAACTAACTTTAATCTTACGGATTAAAATGATTGTTAGTGTCTTAGTGACTAGAAGTACTTATTTTTTAGTGATTGATATTGATAATTATTGATGAAAACTGATTTTTATATTTATTATTGAACTTGATTATTATATATTCTCTTAATATTATTGTTTCGGTGTTGAAACGGTGGCGGACAGAGAGATGTCCGGCAGTATGAGAGTGGGCGTCCGAGACTGGAAGTCTGCATGGAAGACAAATGTAAACTACCCTCGGGGGGGATGCGAGGAAACCCCCTCCGACGCTCAAGTCAGTAAGTGCCCGATAAGGATTTTAGAGAGAGAGAGAGAGAGAGAGAGATAGAGAGAGAAAGCAAAGCTTAGAATGTGAGAGAATGTACCTGTCGAATAGTACCATTTGGCTATTTATAGCAGTACTATTCATCTGACAGAGTGCGTAATCTGCGACACGTGTATGACACGTGATGAGTCTAATTGGAGGGAAGATTGTCCTCAAATGTGGCCGTGAATGCCATCTCGGACTGCTTATTAGAAACGGCCTGGACTCTACTGATGAGGTCGCGTTTCAAGTTTATTGATGTCGGCCACAAAGGATGTGTCCGACAGTGAACTTGGACATACCCATACAACTAGCCCCCCCAGCATCATTGGAGGTCGTGACCGGCATTGATGTTATACTGAGGACGCGAGTGAATTTTTTATGCACCATATCTTTCTCTGCTGCCACGTGTTGCCCTGGGGAGACTTCGTATTTCGAAAAGTGCAATCATGACTTTTTTGTGAAATCCCGCTCGTTTTTCTTTATTCTTTAATAGGCTGGGCTCAGCAAGTGACATTTGGCACTCATCCAAGAAAGAAGTTGATGGGTCAGTTCATCTTGGCCATTCAATCCCGCTTTTGTAGAGAAGCGTTAGTTTCCCTTTCTCATTTTCTACACTTCGTCTTCAACCTTCCATATTTCTCTGGTTTTTGCGATTTTCTGAGAACTTCAATTCCCCTTTTCTTCATCAAGATCCCGCCTTTGAGTTACCAAATTTCCTCAAAAGTGCTCACGAGTTACTTTTCGCCCTTTACTTCGAGAAATTTTAGTGTTTTTTTTTTTTTTTTTTTACCTTTTTTCGCCGGAGTGTAATCGTGGGTTTACTTTCAAAGCTTTCAACTTTCCGGTGAAATTACGTTCTCCGGTGTTCATTTGACTCTGGGATTTTTCCTGATCGTGCATTTGAGGTCTTTTGCTGTACTTTGTTGGGGATCTGCTTGATTTTCCGGTCGTTTTCCGTCGACTTTTCAGGTACCTTTTTCCAACTTCTCTTCAACTACTCTTTCTGTTTCTTTCTTTGAAATTATGTCGGACCACTCGAGGCATGTCCAAAATTCTTTGAGTGATAAGTTTATGTACGAAAGTGAGCCTTCGTCTCCCCCCTTTCCCCTCATGGCGGACATAGTTCGTCTACTTCCCGCCCTTTAGGGAGGAGAGAAACTCGTTTGTTAGGCCGACTCGCCCCCTCTGCTCACATAGAGATAGGGAACTTAGATCTAAGTTTCTTAATGACCGCTCTACCCCCGAGCAAGAGAATTTAACTTCCCAATATTTGTCCGCGAGGATGAGTGGTGATAGACAAACACTCCGGGAACTAAGACATCAAATTTTAGCTCGCCGTACTGCTAGAAACCCTCCCCCTGATGTTGTTCCCGGACTTGATGTTCCGCCTTTGAGGGAACATGCCTGGTTAGATAACTTAGCGGATGCTGGGGTTGTAGTGGCGGATGACTTTTATGATCGCCTTGCTCATGAAACCGGCCCTTCTCATCCACCTGTTATTGATTTAGGTTCCGACAACGATTCTATTACTACAATGGACGAGACTGATGGTCCTTCTACTTCTGGCCGGGATGAGAATACTCGTCAAACCGAGATAGTTTTGGGGGGAAAGTTCCAAAGCATGCCTCCTAATTCTCGACCCGAGCCGATTCCTCGACCGCGATGATGTTGAGCACTTCGGGATATGGTTACCAATAGATTATAGCAGTGGTCCGAGATCCACAGTCATCTGTAAATTCTAGTGACAATGCGCCATAGATCTCAACTACTACGATGTTGCGGAGAAGTTGTATGCCTTCCCACCGGAATATAAGTTGATAGTCCCCGACAAGGGATAGAAAGTGACTGATTGTCCGGTAGGGCACACATATTTGTTACGCGCACCATTTTGAGTTTGGGTTGCGTTTTCCTCTAGATTTAACCTTGTACGAGTTTTGAAGGCTTTTAACATCCGCACGGCTCACCGACACCCTTGGCCGTTAGGAACCCGATCGCTTATATTTGGACTCGTCGTTATTTAGGGTTTCCTGAGACACTCAACCTTTTCCGTCGCCTTCATTAGCTGCGACGGAACGGCTCCACTGAGAAAGGATGGTGGAGCTTGATGACGGCCAAAAATAAACTTACCGTCTACCCTAAGTTGGTCAGGTTAAAAGGTTGGCAACCCCGGGTTTTATTGGGTTAACGTGCGTGGAATAATTTCCCTATTCGTCGTCACATTACTAAGCCGGTTACTCGGATGGAAGACGTCCCCTCTTATGGTCTTTCAGCAGAAGGTCTTTGATTATTTTGAGTCCGAGGTCGGGACTATTACTGCTGTCGGTGAAGATACCGAGGGAAGGATCCCTTGCAAATGGCTTCCCCATGCAAAGTACATACTGGGAAATGAACCTTTGTCGGCTTTATTTCTCTGCCGGACCCACCCAGAAGGTTTGCCTCTTGACTTATGGTCCGACGTGGGACTTATGTCTCTGCTTTCTGTTAGTTAATATGATATTAATCCTTCCGCTTTGCTGTTGCAGGTCCTGTCAGTTTAGATCTTGAGGAGTTGGGTCTCAACGAAGATTTGATGCCACAGTTTGCAGCTGATCCGGTGAAAATTGACTCAACTGGGCCAAATTGAAAGGGACACCACCAGGATTTACCTGAGTAACATTGTTTTCAGGAGTGCGCTGGTCGTTGCTCTACGGCATGTTGGGATGGGCTGGGGTGCACCGATGGATCCGGTGATTGGTGGATGAGAAGATCCTTGCCCGATCTCTAGTCCAGGTGGACCACGACTTGTATCGTTTGTCTTTTTCATGACTGCTTCGCAAGGATAGGAGCCCCTCCTTCTAGCGCCAAGTTGTTTCGGTGTTGAAACGGTGGCGGACAGAGAGATGTCCGGCAGTATGAGAGTGGGCGTCCGAGACTGGAAGTCTGCAAGGAAGACAAACGTAAACTACCCTCGGGGGGGATGCGAGGAAACCCCCTCCGACGCTCAAGTCAGTAAGTGCCCGATAAGGATTTTAGAGAGAGAGAGAGAGATAGAGAGAGAAAGCAAAGCTTAGAATGTGAGAGAATGTACCTGTAGAATAGTACCATTTGGCTATTTATAGCAGTACTATTTATCTGACAGGGTGCGTAATCCTGCGACACGTGTATGACTGTGATGAGTCTAATTGGAAGGAAGATTGTCCTCAAATGTGGCCGTGAATGCCATCTCGGACTGCTTATTAGAAACGGCCTGGACTCTACTGATGAGGTCGCGTTTCAAGTTTATTGATGTCGGCCACAAAGGATGTGTCCGACAGTGAACTTGGACATACCCATACAATTATGTTATCTTGTTTACCTGTTTTTAATTGATTTATTCTGATTCTTGTTGATTGAAAGTGAGTAACAAGCAGTGAACATATAAGTAACTACAATGTACACAGTTTCAAAGTGAGGGAATATTAGCATATATAGAAGTATATTTTGATTGAACAACAATGGACATGTATAGCAAAGAATTGAACAATGACCATGATGAAAGAATTGCTTACATTATCAGCTTCCAGGCCAGTTTCAAAGTTGGTTTCCCATTCGCCGTTATATTTTTCCATGTGTCGCATCGCAAAAATGCCACAATCAAAAGTGTTGTTGTTAGTTCTCCATGGCATTTCCACTATGCGAGGCTTTAGAGGACTTGTTATCATGTTGAAGCCAAGGGATACCAAAAACCTACCATAACCAATGGCCTGCACACAAGCGATAGGTGAGAATATTGTAAAAAACATGAGGTAGTACTTGAGGAAATCACTTGGTACTTACAATTTTAGTTTGGGTAGTCTCTATACTTGTCATGAATGGAGACATTTTAACGGTAATATTCGTGTTGTCAAGTATATCCAAAGTCATTTTGGAGAAGTTTAAGCAAAAGACATAGAAGTGCTCTGATGCGCACACAGGGAAGAAAACCTGCGACAATAGAATGTACAATCAATAAAACGCAGTGAACAATCAATTAAATGAAAATGTACATGAAACAATTGACATTATAGAATCAGGGAAGAACACATGGCTCAAAGCAATGTACAACTAAACAATCACAGTGAACAATCAATTAAATGACAATGTACATTAAACAATTGACATTATAGAATCAGGGAAGAACACATGGCTCAAAGCAATGTACAACTAAACAATCACGGTGAATAATCAATTAAATGACAATGTACATAAAACAATTGACATCATAGAATCAGGAAAGAACACATGGCTAAAAGCAATGTACAACTGGACAGTCATAGTGAACAATCAATTAAATGACAATGTACATAAAACAATTGACATTATAGGATCAGGGAAGATAACATGGCTCAAAGCAATGTACAACTGAACAAGCACAGTGAACAATCAAGTAAATGACAATGTACATTAAATAATTGACATTATAGAATCGGGGAAGAGAACATGGTACGAAAGCAATGTACAACATACCAATCACACTCGAACATTTAAACCATTAAAATGTACATTACGGTATTGGCGTGAGCTTACCAACTCAAACCCGGTCAACATTTGCAATGCCCCTATTCTCTCGCACTCATTGGTGAGCCTTTCCATAAATTGTTCCATTCTTGAGTGCTCTGTGAGTCTTGCATTCTTCCTATCTTCTTCCCTTGTTCGGGGGTGCTCGGGGAGGTTTGAAGCATTTGGGAACAATAAGTGCTATAAAAATAAAATTCAGTAATGTACATAATAAAAGTATATAAAAAAAGTAGAACAAAGTGAAAGAGATCTACATGTGCTGTAGTTGAAAAGAAAAGTCGCTGCGTTGATCCTGACATTCGATCCGAGTTCCGTTGGTTAAGGATCCGGGCCCATGCATCAATGAAGCCGTTCCAAATCTCCACGTCGTCCCCCAAAGAGAGGAAATGCGATCTGTTGAGGAATGTGTTACCATCATCGTAGAGCAAGTCCCTGAGTTTGACCAAGAGTGAATCAATAATTTTGCCTAAGTAAATTATACCAAAATGAATAGTAGTGGTTCACATTTTTATAGCATCAGTGTACATCATAGACAAAACTGAGTTACATATGTAACAACAACAAAGTACATGAATATATTGATAGTGTACATTCATGTAGAGGCAAAGTAGAGCAAGTAGTTTATAGCTTACTCATTATCTCCAGCATCAAAGGCAAAGTCTGCCAAGTAGGTGTTGTCTATTTGTCGCTTGCCTCTTTTCTCTTCTATTAGATGAGAGTACTTGATCAAATACGGCGATTTGAAAATTGCGGGTTTGATGATTGTGCGGCGTGGCCTGCTTGTAGCAATGCCCTTGGATATTTCTTCTTTTCTGGATGATTCATTTTAAGCTTGCAAGATTGAAAAGTTGGAAGTAATTTGGTATTGAACAATAGATATAAGGAAAGATGAGTTACCGGTGTGGGGGGGAATGATCCTCTGACCCTGATTCGTCATCTCTTCCAAAAGAAACAGATGTAGTATAAGTTATGATTCGACAAGGAATAAGTTATGATCCGGCAAGGAAAAATGAAAATAAATGCATACCTCATTGAACTACTCAGAACCGACTCAGCTGTAAAATCCTCCATTTGCAGTGGCTCACCATACAGAACACTATGGGTTTCAAAATTAGGAAAGACCAAAAGAACCCATACTAATACAGTAACTAACACAATGAACAATAAGCAAAGTAGACTGATCAACCTTAGTAAACCATTGAACATCAAGGAGAGTGCAATGTACAACACTAGAGGATCATCAGATGAGCTAGACAAGGTGATTACATATAATTGATCACAATGATCATCAGTAACCAACACATTGTACAATAAGGAGAGTACATTGATCAAATAAGAACAGATCCATTGATCATATGCACCTCAGTGATCAACCACAATAAACCAATGAACATAAGGGGGAGTAGAATGTACAATACCAGACAAGACATCAAATGAGCTAGATACCTTTCATGTGATTGGATGTGAGGCTGTTGTGAAAAAGACATCTACTTCAGCGTTGAAACTGGGGTAAATTCAATCATAAATATATTAAAAATCATTGGCATATGTCTACTAAGAAACATTCACACAAAGGAAACATTCGGTCAACAAAGTAACTAGTTGGTGTTAGTAAATTAGTGAAATCCTGGGCGGTTAGTCAAGTGTACAGTAGGAAATTAGTCTACATAGGGATTACCCCTTCGGCGGATCAGTGTTAGGCTTGCTGGACTGGAAGAGGTTATCAACATGTAGGTCCTCGTGATCTTTGAAAAAATCAGCCAGCGACAAAGATGGGGAAGCTGATGAAGACGGCTGATCTTGTCGTGCCGATGGCCTGCCCACACTTAACTCCAAGTTCAAGTTGAAACTCGAGGCATCTAATCCACTGGTTGCTTGATGCGGCTTGAGATGTGTTTGTACAGCTTGGTCCACCATTTCCCAAAGCTCCGAGGAGTGGAAAAATGCGTTGTCTTGACTTAAAAGGGAGCCTGGGTCTTGATTAGCGGTAGGGTTGGGAGTAGGATTGATTGTTGGTTGCGCGGCATTCTCATAGCGAGTCCAGATGGCCTGAATAATGGATGGCGCAAAGGCACCGACCATGGGATCCAGATTGAGATGCGGGCCTTGGTTGAGTAATGCCGTCAACTCAACGAGATTAGCCGTGAACTTGGAACAAACATTCATGAAGTTTGATTTCCAAGCTAAGTCTGCAAAAAAAAGGAAACGTTATAATACCGCACATTTGTGATAAATATGTAACATGTACTTTTATCTCAAAAGAAAGTGTCAACCTCAAGGTCAATGGGGGTTGTTGTTGTTGTTCATGCTCGGAAGAGGTGGTTGTTCTTTGTTGCTATAATATAACCCCAATGTACAATTCATAAGTACACATTGTACAAATAAGAAAAGGACAGTGTACAATACCATAAAGACAATGTACAATCAGGAATTACACATTGTATAATCAAATAGACAAGTGGAAGTGTACAACATGATATATTTGCTTTGTACGACCCACGAGACTTACTTGTTGTTGATCTTGTTGTTGATGTTGTTGTTGCAAGTGTTGTTGCTGCAGGCAAGAAATACAATATTGTAAGCACAATGTACATTAAAGGATGACAAAATATATATATTAAACAATGTACACAAGACTAAGATTGTTCAGACAGGTTAAAGTAATGACAATGTATAATTAAATACACACGGGCGGCCATCGTACAACCCGATAAACCCCGTGTACATTTAGATAATAACAATGTACAACAAGCAGGTGTACATTGTTCAAAGCAGAATAACAATAATGTTAAAATAGAGAAAACACATTGTACATTTTGTATATTTAATTTGTACAACCAGAAGCCCTTACCAGTTGTTGTTGATCTTGTTGCTGTAGTTGGGGTTGGTTTTGTTGCAAATGTTGCTGCTGAAGCCAAGAAGTACAATATTGTAAGCACAATGTACATTATGTATGGCAAAATATATAGTAAATTAAAACAACACAATATTAAGATATTTTAGAGAGGTTGCCTTACTTGTTGTTGTTGTTGATCTTGATGTTGTTGATTTTGATGCAGCCCGTGCATTGGAGCAGTGATCCTTGGCAGAACAGTCCCCATGCCAACTCATTGGAATTCCCATGTAATCCTGCTCTTTACAATTTCCCCGTTTCCCATATAGAGAGAAGCGGGAATACACGGGGAGGCTTGTGGAGTTCCTTCTGTAGACGATCGAAATAGCATACCTAGCAAATAGTAGAAGTATAAATCATTGAACTGTACCCATTAAATGATCATTCAAAGAATAATGGACCATGTTGATACATATTGAACACTATAAGATGATCATTCAGGTACATACAGTAATGTGACAGTGATTTGTACCCCATTAAAATAAGTGATCATTGAGATATAAACCAATGTACATACAAGGCAGTGAACAACAATAAGTGAACATTCAGTAAGTGAACATTGTACAACACCAATAATATCAGTGTACAATAATGTCAAGGTAGTGAACAACCATATTATCAATTTGTAAACTATGGCCATAAGTAATATAACAGTGATTATTGAGTTAAAACCAGTGTACAACATGAAGTGAACTATTGATCATTCAACAACAAGAAATATCAATGTAGTATTACGTGGCATATGTGTACCTGTAAGAAAGGCATAGGACCAGCAAAGAACCTAGTTAGGTCCTCTTGCCAAGCACGAGCTGAATGAAGCAAAGAATATGTGGTGTACTTGCACCAGTTGTAGTTCGGGATGTTGTTGACGTCCATGGAAACTGTCAAGAAATGCGTGAGAGGCTGGGGGTTTTGGGTTGATTTAATGCAGCAGTTTACGGCCATGACTAGGAAGGTCCTCTTCCAGTTGTCCGTGACTGGCATTGTGGGATCGGCAAGGTGCGTCGCTAGCGTAGAAACGAATGGGGAACCCCTCTGGACGCCAATATATGCCCTCCACCCCTCTAGCATCACTTTATATTCAGCATCACTCTCCTTGCTCTCATCAACCTCCAACCCTCCCAGTGGGAGCCCATACACCAAATGGACATCCATTTCCCTGATATCGATTTCCCTGCCTCGGCGAAGCAAGAGGCAGCCACTACCAAGACAGTACCTGCTAAGGAGCTTAGCACAGAAGATGGGGTCATTCCTTGGCATGTCTAATTCAAGGAGACCACCGAACCCCATATCAATGATTGCTTGCCTCTTTGTAGGTTGCTCACCAATAGCAGTCAGGAAGGTTTGGAATGGAATAGTGCTTTGCCTGACCTTGACAGAGAGCTCACCAGGAGTAGCAGTTGTTGGTTTTTTAATAGAGGGCTTCACATCAACAGGTACTTCCCTACAATTTACATTTCAGCATATGCAATGAACATCCAAGCAACCACATTGTACACATAGGTAAAAATATTCATAAAGCTAATGTACATTTAGTTATACGCAGTGAACATTAAGACAATTGTAATGTACATTCAGGCTTAGTAATTGAACAATCTTGTCAGAATATTTGTACACTGAGTCAAATCCAGTGAACATTCAGTCAAACAATAATGTACATATTTTGAATCATTACCAGTGAATAATATCAGTTTCAAAGAATACCTTGAACATTCAGAAATAACAACATTGTACATTTAATCATAGTAAGTGAACAATCTTGCTAGAACATTGTACATTTAGTCATATGATGTGATCATTCAGTCAAACAATAATGTACATATTATGAGTCATAACAAGTGAACATCCAAGCAACCACATTGTACACATAGGTAAAAATATTCATAAAGCTAATGTACATTTAGTTATACGCAGTGAACATTAAGACAATTGTAATGTACACAGAATAAGATCAGTTCTATTAAAAAAACTTTGACAACCAGGCATAACAACATTGTACATTCAGGCTTAGTAATTGAACAATCTTGTCAGAATATTTGTACACTGAGTCAAATCCAGTGAACATTCAGTCAAACAATAATGTACATATTTTGAATCATTACCAGTGAATAATATCAGTTTCAAAGAATACCTTGAACATTCAGAAATAACAACATTGTACATTCAATCATAGTAAGTGAACAATCTTGCTAGAACATTGTACATTTAGTCATATGATGTGATCATTCAGTCAAACAATAATGTACATATTATGAGTCATAACAAGTGAACATCCAATGTACATTTCAGCATATGCAATGAACATCCAAGCAACCACATTGTACACAGAGGCGAGATAAATCTAATGTACATTTAGTTATACACAGTGAACATTAAGGCCACTGTAATGTACACAGAATAAGATCAGCTCTATAAAAAAACCTGGACAACCAGGCATAACAACATTGTACATCGAGTCCTATACAATGAACATTCAATCGAACAATAATGTACATATTTTGAATCATAACCAGTGAACAATATGAGATTCAAATAATACATTGAACATTCAGACATAACAACATTGTACATTCAATCATAGTAATTGAACAGTCTTGCTTGAACATTGTACATTTAGTCATATGATGTGAACATTCAATCAAACAATAATGTACATATTATGAGTCATAACAAGTGAACATTCAAAAAAACACCATTGTACATTCATGCATTAATAATGTACATACACATATGTATACTGATCATATTACCAGGGCAGAGTAGACTTCTTTTGTTTGGGGGCTGAACTCTCAACTGTAGCTTTGCCCTTGCCCTTGCCCTTGGCAATTTTGATTTTCAGGGGATGCTCTGGGGCCTTCCTCTTCCCAGCCTTTGTGGGAGTGGCTTCAAGTGGGGCCTTGCCCTTGGCAGCCTTGGAAGTTGTAGAAGGGCCCTTGTCCTTGCCCTTAGCAGCCTCTGCAATCTTTCTTCTCTTATGGGGTTGGGCGCTGTAAGAAGTAGGTGCAAAATTAGTTAGCAAAAGATCATAAACATATTCTCATTGAACATATAAATATTTGTATTGTACAAAGAACATACACTTGGGCACTTTTCCTTGCCTTGGCCCTCAACACCTGCAGTGGAACCCTTCATGACAATATTTAATGTAGATAGTGTCAGATGCAATGAACATTAATACAGTCCTGTTGTACAAATCAAAGATTTCCATTGTACATCAACTATATATAATATAACATATCCCTTACTCTTCATCATCTTCTGGGGGTTCTTCTGTTTCAGAATCTTCAGTGGATTTTGCGTCTTTCTTTGTAGGGCTCTTTTTCTTCCGCCTTGGGTTAATGAACATATCATTAGATGCAATGAACATTAAAAAGATTTTGTGATGTACACTATGAATATACTAATGTATGTATAGACAATGAACATATAAGTATATGCAGTGTACATCAACAATACACTAATGTACACAGTTGGGAGACAGACTAATTACTTGAGATTTTTTGCAGGTATTTGTTCAGAATTGTGAGGTGTTGATGATGGTTGTGAGATTGGTCTGTTAGTCAGGGAATCACAAAGTTGTTAAATGTTTGTGAGATAAAATGAACACAATGTACATTATCAGTGTACAACCACTTACATCTCGAGTATTTGGTGGAATTGCTTCGGTTTAGAACTGGGGCCTCGGCATTGTACAACAAACATTCCACAATGAACATTTATGAAACTACCAATGTACAATGAATACTAAACAAACTACTTAAGTGAGAGTTGTATGTATTTGCTCAGAATACCAAAAAAAAGGCAATGTTTCTCAGATACAATGACCAAAAGTATAATATCAGTGTACAACCCCGTATATTTCAGTATTTGGTGGACTTACTTCAGTTTCGAGAACAGGGGACTCGTCATTGTACATCAAACATTCAACAATGAACAACTAGGCAACTATCGAGTGTACAATGATCATAAAAAAATGTACTCACTTGTCGCTTGCATCCTTTTCCTTTCATTAGTATGATGCTTTTCATTTTCGGTGGTAATGGGCCTATCATTGTACAAAAACATTCCACAATGAACAATTATGCAAAAAACAATGTAAAACCAAGGAGTAGATAAAACATTGTACTTACTTGTCGCGAGTGGTTCTTGATTTAGTAACGGGGGCTGGCATTGTACAACGAACATTCCACAATGAACATTTATGCAACTACTAATGTACAATAAATACTAAACAAACTAATTAATTGAGAGTTGTATGTATTTGCTCGTGAATACCAAAGAAAGGCAATGTTTCGAGATACAATGAACACAAGTATAATATCGTTGTACAACCACTTACATTTCAAGTATTTGGTGGACTTGTTTCCGTTTCAGGACAATTGGCTGTCATTGTCAACATCAAACATTCAACAATGAACAACTTGGCAACTACCAATGTACAATGATCTTTAAATAAAAAAATTTACTCACTTGTCGGTTGTATCATTTTCCTTTTCAAAGGGGTAGGATCCTTTTCCTTTTCGTAGTAGGATCCTTTTCCTTTTCAGTGGTAATGGGTCTATCATTGTACAAAAAACATTCCACAATGAACAACTATGCAAAAAACAATGTAATGGGCCTATTAGTGTACTTACTTGTCAGCAGTGGTGGAATCTGCATCAGTGGTAGGAATCTTTTCCTTTTCAGTAATGGGCCTATCATTGTATACAAAACATTCCAAAATGAACAGAAATGCAAAGACGAATGTACAAGTAAGGAGTAAAGAGAAAAATGTACTCACTTCTCAGCAACTGCAGGAGTGGGTCCTGTTTCCTTCTCAGTAAAAAGAGGGTTGTAATTGTTACACCAAACATTAAATAGTGAACAACAAAGCATTTACAATGTACAATTTGGTTAATGCATTGTACACGCACCCCTCAAGAAGGGGGTTCGTCATTGTACATACACAATATAACACTGAACATCTTTGCATGACCAATGTACATTTGAGGAATTCTCACCAAATATACTTACTTGTCAGCAGTGGTAGGGCCTTCTTGAGAATAAAAGTTTACATTTGGCATCCTAGTCAGTGTCATTGTACATATATTGAATTTTAATGTACAACCATAGTATATCATTTCCACCTTTACCCCCAATAGTGTACAATCAATTTCGCATAATGTACAACAATGTAAATAACAAGAAATAACCACATGACTCATTGTACATTTTGGTGTTGTTAATGAACAACCACGAAGCCAAGAATGTACAAAGAAACATAAAAGAATAAAAGTATTCATTTGGCATCCTAGTTGCATGTAATGTTTCACTCTCACTTGTGGGATGCCAAGCTGTCATTGTACATATATTCAATTTTAATGTACAACCATAGTCTATCATTTGTACCTTTACCCCCAATAGTGTACAATCAATTTCACTTAATGTACAACAATGTAACTAATATGAAGTAAAAGAGATATCGAGTGTACATTTTGATTTGGTTAATGTACACCAACATAGTTCATAGTTTGTTTGCATGTTCATAAAAATAACAACATAGTTCATATGTTCAATGGAAGTGCATTATTGTACAACAGAAAGATTAACAATATAAGTCAATTAGATATATCAAATTCCATCATGCAGCCCCATCAAATTGCCAATAACACATACTGAACAATAACAGACATGCAAAGTACAATCCTCGTGATACAGTGAACAATGTCAACAATGCGAACAATCCAAATTGCAATCCTTGTTATTTAGAACAATCCATAGTGAACAAATAACAGACATGCAAAGTATTTTTTTCATTTTGTGTTCTTGAAACCCCTAAAAAAAAAAAACGAAATTTAAAAAAAAAATGAAATTTATAAAACGAAATCATTAAACATGGTAGGAGTAGAAACTTACTCAATTTCGTCACCCATGGTTAGTTGTGGAGATGGAGGAATGATTTGCAGCGGTCTTGGGCAAGGAAGTACATTTGCTTTCCTTTTTCGAGGTGTCTTCGGCTTATTAATCTCGCCTCTAAGGTCCATAAACGCAAGAGACCAATTTTTTTGAATGGTGGAAGATAATTGTACTGAATTGTAAATGCAATTAGTAGATGTTTGAATGGTGGAAGATTTTTTGAATGTGGGAGGTTATGGAAGATAATTGTTGTGGATTGCAAGAGTTTCGGATTTTTTTGGAGAGAAAATGTTGGAGAGAGAAAATGTTGAGAGAAAAGAAAATGATGGAGGTTGAGTGTGGAAAAGAGAGAAATGATGAACAGTTTATCGGGCGAAGTGATGGCGGTTGACATCAAATCAGTTATTAAATGGTGAACAGTAACTGTCAAATCAGTTACTTTTTGAATCTTAGACATGTACACTCGTAAGTAAGGACATGTACATTGGTCACAACCCATTTACCAAAAGCGTGAGTTTTATTCTTGTTTCTTTGCGTTTTGGACTGAGTGTAGGATGCTCATCCTACACCTCATACTAACATCTACTAATTGCAACTTAGTAGGAATTTTACAATTAACGTGGGCCATGTCTACCCATGTTCTCCTTTTATTATGTCATTTCCTAGTTAATGTTGTTATGATGTAAGCCTTTATATAGGCCTTAGCTTGCTTTATTTAACAGTAAGTATGCAGTTCAATTCGTAATGCAAATCCATCATTTTGTTTTATTTGCTGCATTATTCTCTCCTCTTCTTATTCTTTCCTATATTTCCAACAATGTTAAGTGGGGGGAAAGAACAATTAAGAGTGGATTGTTATTGCGTTCAAGTGATCAATATACGAAAATTTTCTAAAATCTCAAATTTATAAGTAATTTAAAAAAAAAAATCATATCCAAGTATGATGTTGTCCATAATGTGCATCCATCCTCGATCACTTGTTGAAATATCTACGAAAGAGCTTAGTTAGATTAAAATGAAAAGGAAGTCGTAAAAGCATGAATGCAAGCCATCTAATTAAGAATGTGAGCAAGATGAACAAGGACAATGTTTAAGACGGCCCTACATATACATGCATGCATGTTAATAAATACAAAAGTAAAAAATGAGCATAGATCTTGAAATCTCTATGTGATTCAATACTAACCTCGATTGTACGAAAATGGCGGAGATAAGAGGACCATAATTTCCTTTCTTGGGATCTGCACTCTCCTTTTCCTCGCATAGTAGAAGCGAATTTCCACATAATTGGTAACAAATATATGTGGAAAAGACATTGTAAATGCCTTATTGGTTCCATTTGCCTCTTTCTCGATGTTAATGTCCTCGACGACCAACTTGTCATGCATTAGATTCAATGCCTTTGTATTACCAAATGCTCAAGGAATGAAACACAACGTAATACTAAATAATGCAGAGTTGTGACCTTAACTAATATATTCACGTATCAAGAAGTAAAAATTACAAAAAAAGTTGATATCTTGAAAATATATGTTAAGTCAAATCTAATAAGATCTCATCTTGACTATGTTTTTTCTTTATGTACAGTAATCACAAACTATGGTCCAAGTGAATCGAGTGAATATTGTCAAATTTAGTGGCGGATCCACCTTAGAAATGGGGGGAACTTTCCCCCACTTCGCATAGAAAAAATATGTGGGAGCTTTATAAAAATAGATAAATCAATTAAAAATATCTGACATAACAATAACCTAGAACCTTAGTTAACAGTATAAGTGACACCGCTATATATTGTTTCTAGATCCACTACTGGTCAAAGTACAAAGTGTGTAGATTAAAAAAAACAGTGAGATCAAGAATGTATAATTTGCGAAGTTTTTTGCTGGAAACATACCTGAATATAAATATCAAAGAATCGTCGTCCGAGACTCCAAAACGAATTGTTGTTACGAAAGACGATCTCAGAGAAGTAAAGAGTTACAGTGTAGTTTCCTTTTGCTAGGCAACGAGCGTAGTAAGTGAGAGACGTAGCAGCAAGTGTGGCTTGCTTGTATAGCTTTGTGTCGTTCATTGTTAGTGTATAATTGTCTTGTGCTATATAGTTAGCGAAAGAAAATCTAGGATTCCAAAACTCCCCATTACTACTGTATCCCCACTCTGCTTTTCTTGGAAGAAATTTTGCAGCACCTTCAAACTCATCATCTCGTTGAAAGGTTCTTTTCCCAATTTTGGTTTCTTGTCCTCCACAATTGATATGCAATGAGTACTGAACTTCACAATGAGAATAAATTTTATCATAAGAGTGCACAACTCTAAGCTCAAGTTGTAGAAAATAAGTGACTAAAAATTGTCTCAGATCAAGAATTGGAAAGGATCGGGCTAATGGAGCCTCATATCATACTAGCTTCCTCTGTTCTGAAATAAATGAAACACAATTCTCACATAAAAGGGAGAAGTGTTTCATTTATTTCATAACCGAGGAAGTACTATATATCATGCCTACATTTAAAGAGCAATCAATAATTTACCTTTAGAACATTTTAAGCTTCTGATGCACGCGCTCGAATCTCTTTTTTTATTTTCATTATGAAAAGGCATACATAATAATGCATTAGGTCAAACAAATATACTATGAATTATACTCCTTGTGAAGGAAATGAAAATTTTATTTTTGGCTTACAAGTTTGATTGCCTTGCATTGCTTCTGTACAAGTTTCGATCAATAGAAAGAATTTAGATTTTAAGGAGGATACTTGAATTTGCAAGACGATTTTGATAGTAATGGAAAGCACTTACGTGAGTTACTTTCTCACAATGCGATGGTAAAGAGCTATCATCAAAGTTGTTGTAAGAAAGATCTATATGGCTGAGACAAAAAAAAACGAAGTTTTGAAAACTCAAAAAAAAAGTGAAAGAATATTGTACACATATATACAATGCAACAATTTCAAAATTAACTTCATTAATGTAGTGACAAGGAAGCTATTTTACTCGCTCGTTTAACATTTGGCAAAGCTCGGCTCGAACAAAGTTCGGCTCGTTAAGCTTCAAGCTCGGCTCAAGCTCCAATAAACTTAAACGAACACAAGCCGAGCGACCACGGCCCGGGCTCGGCTCGACCGATAAGCAGCCCTACTCGTATCCACTAGTTTATGGCCAAGCTAAGGGTAGGTGGCTTTGCCCCCCATGGAAATCTTTTTGAGTTTTGTAGCTTATACATATTTGTATAAGAATTCAGTATTTGTTAGTTGATGTATATACTTCTATATCAAGGGGAAAATGTCGTTAAATGGGTGCATGAAGATTACTAATTAATGGCTGAAGTATAAATATTTCTAGCTTCGCCTTGACTTGTTTCAAACACAAATATGTGTATTATATTACTCAGCTATAAATATTCTAATTATAATTTTAAGATGAAGTGTCGTTGACGAAGGTTCATGCACGGCGTCAAAGATCCGAGAGTCACCTATAGTTAAATTGAAGACTCCCAATAACGAAAGTATACATACCTTTAGATGGCTACTAATTAACATACTTCCTCCCTTCTTTTCAAATGCAACAAATGAAAATTTTACATCTCACAAAAAAATCTTTCGCTTTGCATTTAAAAAAAAACGAGGAAATATATATTTTCACCGCCTTTCAGGTCGTAAGTGTATTATGGCCTGGCCTAATGGCCACGGGACGGGCTAGGCCGATTCGTAGGTCGGGCCGGTTCAGCTCGGCTTTAACCTGAACTGGACTGGTCAGCTGATCGGTCCGGTCCGGTTCAGGTTTAGGGTTGGGTTTAAACAAACCTAAACCGGCTAAACCCGAATCGGTTCGGCCCCGTTCGCGTCTAGTCCGGGGCTCGAGTCGGGTTGGGCCGGTTCGAGTTTGACCCACCGGTTCGGGTTTTTTTTTTGTATTTGAAAATGCGATTTGCTTTTTAAATTTTAATTGTATATGCACTAGCATTTACAATAAATAATTTTCAATCCCGTCCATATACACTAGTGTATTTGATAACTGGACCGAGGATGAATTATTTTTATTCATTTTTTCGACTGGTTTGACGGGCCGGTTCAGAATTGAGTACGGTTTACGGTCCAGCTCAGGAATGAGTGCGATTCACGGACCGGTTTAGGGCTAGGGTCGGGCCGGTTTCCTCACTCATCAATTTGGTCCACGAGAACCCGTTTGATTGTCCGGTTCCGGGCCGGTTCATCCTCGATCATCTGGCTAGCCGGGCCGGTCCTTTTACGGGTTGGTTCAGGGCTGGGTCCGGTTAGTCCTGCCCAATGGCCACCTCTACTGAGCAGTGAGCACAAGTAAAACAATAATATAAGATCATTGAGAAAAGACCAGACCTATTGTCATCCGAGTCTGTGATCCAGCTTGGAACACGTCCAGATAACATATTGGTTGTCAGATACCTGACCATGAGTAATAGGCTGTCAGTTTAATTCTATTCAGTGAACAAAGAGTGAATATGTATGCATGTTCAATAAATGATAAAATTATTAAACTAAGTATAAGCAAATTTCAAGCAATAAGTATAAGCAATTTGTAATTCTTTGATTCATCCCTAAGATCTATCATAATGAGGCACATTGAAGCAGATTGTCATCTACTGCGTGACGGTAAAACAGCTATGGCATGCATGCGCTGCTTGATATGAAAAAACTTTGTCATTTGTTACGATCTGGAAAAGTTGCCTTCAGGAGAAAAGAAGTGCTTACATTAGTCCATGCTTTCGTGCATGATTATATTAATAGTTTCAACTATGGTCTTTCTTTATTCATATATATATGGTAATCTCAACTATATATGGATGTTGTAATATCAAAATGGTCTAATATATCAAACTGTAATTGGCTAGCTAGTCAGGGGAAGTAACGTGAGAGATAAAGCGAAAAAAAACTAGTCATTGGTTAATTAAGACGTTTGGAGAAGGCATATCCTATTTATTCCTATAATATTAGGGACAATCATAGCAAAACTTCACATAATTACGACTATTCATGTGAATTTTTCCTAAACAATATTGGTTTGGCACATGATCTCCATATAGCTGCGCCAATCACGTCTATGGTTTGTTTGTTTAAGGATCTGTTTTAGTTGCTTACAGTTTTCGCAATAAGTACAGAAATTAGAAACTATCTGGAATCCCGTCGGTGAAATTGTTGAAGCTAAGATCTCTGCAAGACAACAAGGAGTAGGGATTCCCTTATTTCCCGCCCTACTCCTCAGCGTTGACCTTGTGAAGTGGGCTGACCGACCAAGGATAAATGGATGAGGCTTTGGCCACCCAGGGTCCTTCTTCTTTCCAGGGTCGATGCGAGCCTTAAAAATAATAATTGAATGTATTAATACTCAAAATACGTGTCAAGTCCATTTGAAAGATAACTATTAAAAGACGGGAAGATTGTAGAAGAAAATTCAAAAAGACACTAATAAGCCGCATTGTTGGTGATTAACCCAACAGGTCCATCCACAATGGTGAGGGTGTAATTTCAGGTGGCTTGGTGATTACTCTAGATTATACTTGACAATTAAAGAATGGATTGATTTTCCATTATATGAGTGTATAGTTTGAGTGGCTTACATATTTGTGACATGCGATACGCCGTTGATGCATTCACAAGAGACTTGATTGACATAACTATGCTGTCTTGGATCAACATGTTAATACCAGCATGTATTATTTTAGAATGTTGTATATTACTTGCAATATCCTAAAATTAAAGGAAAAAAGGCAAAAACTTCACATGTTAACACCAAATAAGTGACACGCTGAAATCCGGTAAAATTATTGCTTCTTACAACATCTTTTTGTAAGATAATTTTTCCCAAAAACTTGTTTCTAAAGTACTCCCTCCGGTCTTTATTAGTTTACCCCTATTCCTTTTAAGGGTGTCCCTTATTAGTTTACCCCTTTCTTTTTTTGCTATTTTTGGAATGGACCCACTAACTTTCCATCACACATACATTCAACTTTAGTATAAAATAATCTTTTCCCTCTCTTAGTATGCCCCACAATACTATTCCTCCTAAAACTCTGTGCAAAAGAAAGGGGTAAGCTAATAAAAACCGGAGGGAGTAGTTTCCTAACACATTTTCCAACTTTGAAACTTTGAACAATATTTCGAAGTATTTTTGTCGTTGATGTGTTTCAATAAATTTTTTTTTTTTATTTGTTGATAATTGTAATATTACTTCAGTAAGTTCAAATGTTTTTGCTGAATGTTGCATGTACACGTTTTTAATGTGATAATGCGTTTCTTCTATATAGTTTATTATGTAAGCTCAAAAGCTGCTACCTATATGTTCAAAAAATGATACCTATATATAAATTCAAAAACAGTGATGATAGCATTATGAGCTTCATGCTATGCATAAAATATTTTGCTGCATAAACTTCATTCTTTGAGAAAAATTTAAGTACTTGAGTATGCTCTTTATTCATGAAAACTTTAATAATCTAAAAATATCAAACACTCGCCTTCCACTGCTTATGTATGAATCATCATCTCTTAGGACAATTTCGGAAAAGTAGAGGGTCACAGTGTAGAGCCCTTTTGCCAGGCAAAGACCATAGTAAGTTAAAGATGTAGCTGAGAGTCGTGCTTCTTTGTACAACTCTGAGTCATCCATTCTTAGCATTGAAGTATTTTGTGCTATATTTTTAGGAGCTACAGATCTCCAGAATTCTCCACTATTACTAAAGCCCCACTTAGCCATGTTTCTGAAATGATCTGTAACACCGATAGATAGATCGTCTTGCTCATAGGTGATACTTCCAATGGTGATTTTTTTCCCTCCACAGTTGACATGCAACGAATACCGGTCTTCACAGCCCACAGGTATAATAATAGTATAGTACATCAAATTTTTAAACGGAAATTAGCATGCAAGATGGTGATAACAAGCTTCACAAATTTATATATCATATATTTACAATCGAGTGCTGTAGTTATTCAATATTAAATGCAGAACCCCAGGAGGGCCAGGACAGTTCACAAGCATCCATATTTGGTGGCTGGTGCATCCTTTTTAACACCATGTAGTGCACTGTGCACCATCTAATTGTATCATGTAAACTAAATAAACGAAGACATAAATAATAAGGAAGATATATGAATAATTAGGTTAGAGATCATCAACAACAATACCATTTAACCTTTCCTCTCGATTTCTTAGGTTTAACATCAACTTTGGGTTTCATGTATTCAAAACCTTTAACTCTTGTAATTTGTTTGAAAGCTCACTATTAAAGAGCAAGATAAGTAATATCAACAAAAAGAATCCATATTCCATCCATGCACATGAAAATATACCAGGGGACATTGATAAGTTGCGATAAGGAAAGGAGCTGCATTTCTACCATCCCCAATCAATGTCATCTTTGAAAGTTCATACCTTCACCCCAAAATCAGATATCTTGATGGAGATCCCCCACAAACGTGTGTTGAGGGAAGCAACAGTCTCCAAATCAGCACCCATCTTGAGTGAAGTCCCTGATGAACTGAGCTCAAGGGAGTCGGTGATGCTAACACAGGAGGAAAGATCTATACTCGGTGTGGAACTCTTCCCTTCAGATCAACATTATCTCAAGGATGGTGAAGATGATATTGATATCACAAGGGAGAGTGGAGTGGCACAAGATAAAACAATTCTACGGAAAGAACCAAGTGTTCATCCTGCTAGTGAAAAGATAAAAGACTGGTGAACATGCAAGCAGATGGACTACCCTTCTATCAAGACAATCGTCGTTCATCCTACAACTAATCCAAAAGGTAGGAGAAGAAAAAAGAGCCTGAATATAACCAAGTTACATGCAGGTATGAAGAGAAAGTATGTTGTTCCCTTTTCGTTGGATCTCTCCAGCCATTCAAGGAAGAAGTTTGTAGGCCCAAAGAAACCATCTGTTGCTGGCTGCATGTGTTAGCTGGTAAAATTACTAGTAAAATTAGAACTTGGGGATCCAGAGCTTTGTTTTATGCGGGTAGGCTTCAATTGGTGAACTATGTTCTTATTACTTTGCATTCTTATTGGGCTAATCTCTTCTTGTTGCCTAAAAAAGTGCTTGACCTTTCACTGATATATGTCAAATTGTTTGTGGGACAGAAAAGCCGTTAGTTCCAGGCCTCCTCCTGTGGCTCAAGACTATGTTTGTAGACCCCAAACTGCTGGTGGTCGTGGTATGCATGATCTGCACAGATGAAATGTGGCTGCTATAGCTAAATATACTTGGAATAGAGCAAATAAAGTGGGTAGTCTTTGGCTTCAATGGGTGAACCATGTGCATTTACATGATGAGAATTGGTGGAGTTACCAGCCTCCTCAGCACGTTAGCTGGAGCTGGAAGCATTTGTAAGTGAAGGAAAAATTTTAATGTGGTGGTATAATGGTAACACTTGGTCCCTATATCCCAACGAGGCTATACTAAAAATTCTGATTCTAGGTGGTTGGCTCCACCTTGGCAAAGCTTAACTGGACCCGTTGGGTATGGAGTAGATTCAATTTACTTATGCATAGCTTCTTGAGCTGGTTAACTATGTCAGGTAGATTAAGTACTAGGAGAGACTTCATAAATTTGGGGTCCATGATGAGGCTATGTGCCCAATTTGCAGTGATGAACCTGAGAGGCTGACACCATAAGACATCTATATAATATATTAAAAGGCGTGCGACAACGTATATGCGCGCTATGCAGACAAACCCTCTTCTTCCACTAGAATTGTGCCACGTATACAATTGTTCAATAATATGCCATGTCATTTAACAAAAACTAATATAGCTTGAACCAAAGATTCGAACCTATGACATCTCGCTATTAAACATATCACACTTACCATCTCAACCAATTTTTATCCATGCTTTAAATATCCACGTTAATTTATATGACCCTTTTAAATATTAAGTAAATTAGTGCATTTTCTTCTTCGTTCCGCTTTAGATGTTTGAGCTTTATTTTTGTATTTTATTTTCATGTGAACGGAAAAAAAAATGCATACCAAGTGCAAAAGAACAAGTATCAACCGGGGCAATGCCCGCGCCCATATACTAGTTTATTTTTTAAATGTCCTTATAGTCAGATTTGTGGTGAAGCTGTGAAAAGCTGATTGAAAATTCCTTATAGCATAAACGATTTCTGAGTTGCAGTAGAAGAATGCTCTAAGCTCATGTGGGTTGGTTCAAGAAAAGAGTCTTTCATTGTGCTGTTGCAGCTTTCGTGTATCATATCTCGAGGTAAAGGAATAAGTTGGTGCAAAATCAGGTGATTCTAAGTCCTCAGATGATTGTATAGGGGATCGAAAATGTTGCAAAGCGTCCTGTGATAGCTATAATGCCTAAGAAAGTTAGTAATATACTCCTCTCCCGCCTTTAATAGTTTACCCACTTTCCTTTTAGGTACTTTAATAGTTCAACCACTTCATTGTTTAATCTGTTTTGGAACGGTCCTACCAATTTCATATTATTATCTTAACAATCAATTTTCTTTTTTATGACCCACATACCTACTTTACAATAAATTAAGATTTCTCTTCCCTTCTATGATCCACGTACATATTTCTCTTAAAACTCTACGCCCAAAAAAGTGGATAAACTAAAAAAACCTAGGGAAGTATATAAGCATTGGTTGTTAGATTTGGATTAATTTGGTTTGGCCTAAGATGTTGTGGCCTTTCTTGGATGGCATGATCCCGAGTCCCTAGGCATTGTTAAGGCCCTCTCCCTAAAGGGTAAGCCCCTCCCTATTCCCTAGGGATGTTGCATATGAGTACTTATTTTTGAGGTTGTCTTTGGTTTAATAAAAGTTTTACCTTTTTACCAATTAGAAAAAAAGATTTCAAGTATTATGTAGTATTGTGTTAGTTATTGCGTGTCCCAATGTCTAAGTCCTAGATAGGATGTTCAAGATTAGCAAATATAGCTAGAGAAGGGACCTAAGTGTAATCAGTATTTGTTTTACTGCCGTCAAAAGAGAGAGAGAGAAAAAAAAAAGTACATGAATGGATGCTAGGACTGGTCTTTTAATCTCGATCTTGATAGTATTACTAGGATAATTATTTGCGTACCATTCAAGAATTTCTTGTGTACTACACCTTAGCCCAATAAATCGGTTTTTTATTCAAGGATTCGTTTCATTTTTTTTGCGATAAAGAATTTGGATCCAGGTATCTGATCCTGACTGCCAGTCTGCCAACAATAGACAAGCTTCATAGAGAAGCAAGATTGCACACAGAAAGTAGAGCTGTGTTTTCAGAGTTGAAGTGTGTTCTGGTACATGGTTGTGCACGGAAACGAGAATCCCTCTCTACGTCCATTTAAACTCGAACACAAATGCACTGCTGTATGACAACGCAGTGGTTCGAAGGAGGGGGGAAGAGGTGGGATGGTTTAACAAATCAAAAAAAGTTACTGTGGACGAATGCAGTGGTGAGTAGTGACGCATATAGCTTAAGATAAACAAAGAAGTCAGTACACTAAAGAGCTTGCTCCATAATTATAGAAAACCAAATAGATCATTTACCTTTTGAACATTTGAAGCTCTTCAAGCATGCATTTGAACCCCTATGTCAATTTGTCAATCAGTCATTACATCAAAAAAAACATTGGTCGTCGGATGTTGTAACAAATAAGGCATACTACAATTTCTATATTAATGGAGCAAACAACATTTTACTTACAAGCTCTTTTGCTTTGCATCGCATCTGTACAAGTTTCTGACTCAAAGAAAAGTGAGAAATAATTTTGTTCAGCACAAAGGATTGAAAACTAAATAAAAGGAAGTTAGTTACAACAGAGTGAAATACATAATAGATAATACTCACAGAGTGCTTCTGGTACAAAGAGGTTCTACAAGAGTATCATCAAAGTTGTATGAAAGGTCTATGAATCTGAAAGCACGGTTGTCAAAACTTTGACCAAATTAGCAAAAATAGCAATACATTGTATTAAGGATGAACAGCCAAACCTATAACCATCTGTGTCGATAATCCACTTGGGTATTGGTCCGTTTAGCATATTGCTTGTTAAAATCCTAATCAATAACCCAATAAAGAGAAAGAACAGCCATCATTAGCCCAAAGATTAAATGTCACCAACTGATTGTTAAACAAAGTATTCTCTAGGCTTCAAAATAAGTTTCACTGGAGCAAGACACAAGGAATCAATGGGAACTCGAATAATAATAGATCTCATCCTCTAAACTCGATTTGATCCCTTACGTTTGACATGCAAGGCACCTTCTAGGAACTTGCACCCAATTAAAGTAGAGGACGTACCATACATACAAAATGGATATTGGTATCCATGCATTACACATTTATCAATTCGCAAACAATTATAATGGGGACTCTTTTCTAAACAACCACAAAACTAAATGTTAATAGTATTACAACATATTCTAAGATCGATCAAGATTGCTTACAAGTTTTTTATTGCACGGATATACGGAACAGTGCCTGTCAGCTTGTTGCAGCTAAGATCCCTGCAAGATGACAGATCTCATTCATCAAAAAATCATTTCTAAAACTTAATACATAGCCATAAATGTGGAAAGGGGAGAAAAATACAATGTGCTCTTCAATTTCGGCATACTTCCAATATACGGGGGAATCTTTCCAGTAATATTACAGCTCCTCAAAACCCTGTCACAAAAGACTTTACCTAATTAATATGATGTTTAGTTCACATAAAAATATACTTTTTCTTTCATAACAAAAATATGACTCACAGTGCACTCAGATCTGTCAATTTCTGCAATGGTGGGAATTTAGAACTCTCTCCATTCAAATCACTGATTCTCCTGTGGAAGAAGCACAATTGCTATGATGAATTACGTCATGCTGCTGTTGTCCATTAAAGCATTGTTATAAATTAATGTTCACCTTGACAGGCTCACTTGAAAGAAATTATTCACACGACATTTAAACATTGTTCATCCAGTACACATATTGACGTATAGAATTCCAATTTGTTTGTTCAAATGCATTCAAACATAGGCTTCATTTATACTTGAAGAGAATCTCTAAAATTTTTCCGTAGAGAAAATTTCATTAGAGACAGGCCCGGTCCTGAGGGGTGTTTGAAGGGCGAGTGCCTTGCCCAATGAAATAAGGCCCAGCTTATTGCAAAAAAAAAAAAAAAGGGAAAAATAAAATAAAATAAAAAGAGGTAGAAATACTTACCGTTTGCTTGTGTGAGTATGTGAGGGATGATAAACCTCTATTTGCTAGATGTTTATTTACATCTAGCAAGGAATAAAAAAATAATAAACCTCCAAAAGGGGTCTAGCAAGGACTAAAAACCAATGCGTGTAAAAAACTTCCCAAACCCCGCTTTAATATGGTAAAAGACTTATGTGTCCCTGCTAGATGTAAATAAACATCTAGCAAATAGAGGTTTATCATCCTATGTGAGAATTGAGATAGTGAGAGTATCAGCTATGGGCTAGAAAGTAGAAATTACTTTTCCTGAAAAAGCATAATGAGTTGTCATTTACTGTATTACTTTTTACTTTTTTAATTTTTTTTCGTCTCTTTCTACCTTCTCATTAGAAAAATCATTTTTTAACCAAAAAAACAAAAAAAACCCAAAATATCGATAAAGAGAATAGAAGTGTGATCACTTTCTATGTTCTCACTTTCTCAATTCTTAGAAGTTTTATCTGAGATCTGCCGGAGTTCCCCGCCGTCGTGTTAGAAGTCCGATCTGCCGGAGTGTCGTCTGCCTCTGTGGTCTGCCGACTGCGCACAGTCCCACACTCCAACCTCGCCCACTCGCCGCTGCTGCTGCCTGGAAACGGTTGCGGGTTGCCGACCTTGCCGCTGCTGGATTCCGGTTAATTAGTTAGTTTATCTATCTTTTTTTTAGGGAAAACAAAGTTTACTTTTTGTGCTATGTTGTTGAGTTTTAAGGCTGCTATGTTGATTTTTAAAGCTACTGGATTCCGCTGCTATGTTGTTGATTTTTATGAAGATGGAATTGTTTGAATTAATTGATTTATAAGTTAGGAAGAAATGAAGATGGATTAGTTTGACTTAAATGATTAGTCGATTTTTAAGGCAGTACTATATAGTAGTATATAGGAATTGGGTCAACTCTAATGTGTTTATCAATTAGTTTGAATTAATTGATTTAGATTTATGTATTTTTGTATTTTGGGATTTATAACATTAAATGTTGAACAATGTTTTGAATTGTAATGTTTTTTAAATATTGAGACCAAGTTTATTTAATTAGTCACAGTACCCTTATTTGGAAATTCGGATCTCATCATGTGTTGGGGTTTCAACTTTCAATTAAATTAGTATAGATGTGAAGTGAGAAGTTGATAGGAATTACTTGTTGTCTTATGTGTATTAATTGTTATACTAATTTCTCAAATGTTGTTAATTTCAAATATTGGGTGCCATTGATAAATTTGTTTTTTAAAAAATAGATTCTAATGAGAATGATAACGTAGTAAATTTGTTTTTTAAAAAAATAGATTCTAATGAGAATGATAGCGTAGGCCGTAGGGTACAACAAATGTAGAATATATATATATAAAAAAGGCCCTCATTTATCATACCGCCCGGCCTAAAATTGCAGGGACCGGGCCTGATTAGAGAGAAGGATATATGCATCAAAGGAGGGCAAGGATTTCTCCAGAGATTAGTACTAAAGAAGTGTGCGGCAAATGGCAATCATGTTGCACATTAGGGAACCCATATAACACTGTATTGAATCTTAGCCGCATCAATGGATTGCGGCCACATTGTAAAGGTTTCGAGCTTGCCGCGGCCAAGATATTAGGCCGCAACAGCCAAAAACCATCCGCATAGACTACGCGATTACTACCACAATTGCGACCAAATCCGAGATTTAAAAGTTAAAACTATGCCATATAACAACGGAGAGTCTGGGAAACCTTGTTAATGACTTTTGAAGTGATTTACTATATGCCTCAAAGGCATTCAATAATAGGAAAACATGAGAAACATAGATTCAGTAGAATTACTTACAGTTCTTTTAGTTTGCGCAGAAAAGATATGCTGGCTGGTATTGGTCCTTCAAAACCACTACCTAGTATTTCTCTGTCAAGTTCCAATGGTACCACTAAGACGGATCAAAATTACAATAGGAGCATTTTCATGGTTAAACTTTTCAAGGAAAATAACTTACAGCTTTTGGAGTTCTGAATAGTGTTTAAAGATATCAGGCAAGCTTCCATTGAAGTTGTTGCTACTGAATCGACTAGCAATTACAACACAAAAAGCAAAATTTGAGAGAGGAGAAAATGCATACCATACTTGCAGGGAAAGAGAAACTATAAATGTACAAAAGCTTTGCGATAAAATTTCAACTTTCCAATCAAACTAAGAACTTACAGTTCTACTAAATTGGTCAGATTCTTCAAACTCAGAGGCAACTGCCCTGTAAGTTTGTTGTCACTAAGAATTCTTTCATCAAGTGCAAAGAAGTTACAACCAAGTTCCAGTATTAGTGATAATGTAATGGATGAAATGATAGATCAAATATAAGGCCTATAACAAGCAGATAAAAAGAAAACAAATAAAAAAACCCACAATGTGCTTAAATTCACCAGCTTTCCAAGTTCAGCAGGAACAGTTCCAGTGAATTGATTGCTCTCAATGCTACTGTTGTTACATAAACATTATTGAAATCAGGTAGGAAATATATATACTGCACGCATTTGCATTAATTTATCTTAAAAGAGCAAACAAGGGAGAGGAAGGAGGGTACAAAACACTGAGAGTGACAATATTTCCCAAAAACTTTGGAATTGATCCTGATAATTGGTTGGCAAAAAGACCCCTGTAAAAAATGTAGATTGCAAAGTCAGACAATTAAAACACAAATAAATACATTGACAAAGGAAAGATATGTTTTCTTACACAGACTCCAACTTTGTGTCAGCCCATTCAATTGGTATTGTTCCAGTAAGGACATTCCTTGAAAAATCACTAATAAAAAAAAAATACACGTTAGATGTAGTCCTCAAGTATCCACAACCATAAATGCACAACAAAGATCATGATGAAGTCTTCTTACATGGTATTAATGTAAGGCAGCTTTGATAGAGATCTTGGAAGGACACCAGTAAGATTTTGCCCCCTCCACTCACTTCCATACAGATTTAAGGTTGAAGTTAGACTATGTCACCCAAAATCATGGAGTATTTGCCAAAATTTGCAGGTGCATTAATCAAGAGAAGTTCAGGATTCAGGAAATGTGCCCTTCAACAGCCCGGGTCATGGACTATTTATTTTGATTTAAGCATGGAGAGCAGAGTGCCAACAACTTAAAACATTCATTTGGGTTTTACATTTGCTAGACTGAAAAATATATTTCTATCGCATAATTAAGTCTAGGGATAGAATTTAAAACATAATACAAATTTGAATTGCATGACCTTATAGCTTTGCTATGTTAAAAAAGAAAGTGGAAGTGTTTTCTACCACACCCACAGTAAATAGAAAACCATTGCCTTTTCCCAAAAGCAGTGATCCATATGGATCAAGTAGTCTTGGATAAAAAGGTTCATCGATCAATTGGCTAAAACTTCATTAGGAAGGATTGAAAGCATATATTGGAGCACTTTAGAGCATTGAAGGCAGCTTTAGATGTTTGTTAATGCCACAAGAGGTTACGATAGCAGTGAGACAGATGGACGAAGGTCAATGCAGAAGGGTCAACTTTGAAGGGGATATGTCTCAATTTATGTTCATTATATGAAGGTAATTCCAGTTAGAGTTAAAAGTTTAGATCAAGGACCTTGCATGAGAGATCATATGCACGATTCTTTGGAGTACAGTGTCTGAGGGTTGACAGCACTACCTTGCACAGAGGCCAGAGCAGGTGTAGCAAATGAGGCTGGACATGGTATTATGGTAAGACACCCATGCTCATCTACATGGTTGTTTCGTGCACCAGCTTTGGGTTCCACACATCCAAAAGGACATGACATGTGTCCATCTTACATAGTTTTGTTGTGGATCCTCCTCTTTCCACGAGCTGTCCTTACCTTCTTAACTTATTGTAAGTAATTTCGAGAATAATTGTTTAACATATAACATATAGATTTCAAAGTGGGTAGAGAGGAACTACAAAAGTAAGAGAGTGTTGGAAAAGAAAGAGAAAGAGATTGATGGGACAAAGAGAAAATGAGAAAAGTAACAGCTTGTTTAGGAGAAGGGATTCGGAAGGAGAAGAAAGGAATTGGATAGGAAATGAAAGGAAGTGAAAGGAAAGACTTTTTACAAAATTTTCATTTTCCTTTCCTTCCAAAATCGGAGGAATTTGGGAGAAAAGAGAAAAATTAAACCAAACATGGGAAATTAAGGTTTTTTCCATTCTTTTCTCTTCTTTTTCTTTTCTCCTCCGTTCCTTTCTCTTCCCTTCCTTTCCTTTACTAAAAACGAACCAAACAGGCTATAAGTGTAGAAAGGAAGTCTTAAATTCTTTATGGGACACCCCAAAAAGAGAAGTGTAAAGTTCACTACGGAACAGAGAGTATTGGTTAACTGTTACCCTACTTTTCAGTTACTTGATTCCTCTTATAATTTTACTTATCTGAGTAATAAAAACAAACCCTGAATATTAGCTAGTAAACCTTCCATTGCTTTTGCGAAAAGTCACATGAAATTACACTATTAGAGACTTGGTTTATGGATCTCATTTATGTGATTGTCGGTTCAAATATGTGACCCTTATTGGATTAGGCCACACATGGGTCAAGCTGGCAAGGTCTAACACAATGTGATGACACAATGAGCAATCAATATGACGGGTTAATGTATGTGTCTGTTGGTTTGGCTTAGAGGTGATCATGGGCCGGGCCGGGGTTGGGCCGGGCCGGGGTTCAAAAAATTGCCAGTTGGTCGGGCCGGGCCGAAATTTTGTGCCAAAAACCCGCTATTTTTTGCCAAAATCGGGCCGGGTCAAAAAATAAGGTAAAAAGTTATTTTTGACTTGCCCAAAGCCCGTCCAAAAAAAAAAATCGGGCCGGACCACGGGCAAAAAATTCTTCCCAAACCCGCCGAAAATTCGAGCCGGGCCCGCGGGCTGGGCTTTTTTGATCAGCTCTAGTTTGGCTTCCGTTCAGGTCAGTCACACATTCGAGTCATTTATTCTTTTGGGTTCAAGTTGGGTCATGTTTGATTCAGGCCAATTTGAGTTCAGGTTTGAGTCAATTTGGGCTTGGGGCGGGCTATTTCAGGTTACGCTATAGTTTGGAGCAAAGTAAGTTTGGTCAAGTCCAGATCGGATCGGATTTAGGTCTGATCAAATTTGGTTCATGTCAAGTCTGGCCAGGTCATTTTTGGTTTTGATCAAGTTTGGTTTGTATCATTTCAAGTTTTGGGTTAAGTTTAACTCATACTCCAATCATGTCATGGTCATAAGTTTTCTTAAAGATCTTTGTCATATGGGTTTGCATATGGGTCCGGTTGGTTTAGGTTTAGTTTAATCTTCTATGTATAGTGAAACATTTATTATCTTTTGCTAGATCGTTTACTCTAATTTGAAAATTGCAAGTGTAACTAGTTTTATTTTTCTTAGTTTTTAATGAAACTATTGTACAATTGTGTATATATTCATATGGTATAAGTCCCCAATTATGATGCATATTTTGACCATCAATTATCTTCATTTATGTGTTAGTAGACATGATGAAAAGTTTAATGATTAAAGGAAATATGAGAGGAATCCAACAAGATTTCGCATTCCTATGTTTTCTATATACTCATTGGAGAGAGTTCACGAGTCGAGTTTTGGCTTTACCATCGAGACAAGAAACAAAGGTTCCAACAAGTTCTAATAAATCCCAATAAGTTTCAAGATTCAGATAGATTCTGATAAGTTTTACTAAGTTCTGATTCTGAACTTCTGATAGCTCAAATTCGATTCAATAGGACAAACACAATTAGCATTCTTAAGTAACTCTAAATTCTTGTTTGATGTGCACCTATGACCACCAGTGGCAGTTATAGTGGGTTCAACTTTAACCCACAAAAATCTTAAAAGGAAAAAGAATTGTGAAGAAAACCCGAAAGAAACTAAGACGTATAAAGAACCCGCATGTATAAACTCAGACTGGTGGACATGGCATGATGATTTTACTAACAACATAAACTCTTTACTTCTTTATAGGTGCGGGTTCTAACCCTAGTACAGAACTTTTAACTTATTTTATTTATTTTTTCTTTTCTTTTATTCACTATTATTTTTTAAACCCAATTGGCTATTTAGAGCATTTGGTTTCCTTTATTTCGACTTCCTTTTTATTTAAAAAAAAGTAATAACTTGATTGTCAATTTGTCTTCCAAATTTTCATACTCCCTCCATCTCACTATAATTGTTTCATTGTCTTTCGATACTATTTACATATCTTCTCAACATTATTTGTGATTTACATATAAGAAAAGATACAGTCATACAGGATTTTCCACATTTATATAGTCCATCATTTCATAACTTTGTACCTTTAAATGCTCAATGACAAGTTAAACAATAAATAATTAATTCGAATATCAAATGCTTGCTCATGAATATCAAATTGTTAGAGTTAATTACTAAAGATATGATATTTAATCATAATTTGGATAGGATAATTTTAACTTTTATTTGATAGGTAGAATTAAGTATAATTGGAAAATTTCTCGAGGTGCCCGGGACCCGAAATTTGATCCAATTCAAATCACTTTATGTCGTTTAGGAAATTCCACATATACCCCTTCAAGTTTGGCATTTTTCTCAAAATACCCTTCCTATTGACCGGAACATTCAAAGACGTTAGGTTTTCTCTCTCCTCACCTCTCGCCTTAGCTGCTGCCTCCTGTGCCACCAGTGCCCGAGGCTCGCCGAAGCTTCAACCCCTTCTCCCTCCTCACTCTATCTAGTAAAAGTAAGTAGATCATATACTCTCCTTGCATAGATGACCACATTCTAAACCTCCAAATATTCTCTCTCCTCCCACCTCCATGCCTTCCTCTCTCACCTCCCAATCTTCATTTTCATCTTTTTCCATCATTCTCCCACCCACCTTGTTCTTCTCTCACCAGATCTTGCCTTCTTTCAACTCCACCCCCCCTACCCTTTCTCCACTTCCCGGTAGCGGCCACCCTTCTTTCAAACTACATTGTTCGTCCCCTTTCTTTCTCCTCCACATCAACCACCTTTCTTTCTTTCTCCTCCACATCACCCACCTTTCTTTATCTCTCCTCCACTATGAGCCTCTCTTCTCCTACCTCCTCCTCTCCGCTCTTTCTCCCTCTTTACCTACCTCGCTGTTGTTGTTGGTGTTTGTGGGTTGGCGGTGAAAGAGAGGAAATTGAGGAGAGTGATAGAAAAACCTAAGAATAATGTTTTCATTTTTTATTTAAATTAATATTTTCTCCAATTTTCTATGTTTATAAGATTCAATTAAATCAACGAACAAAACTAGTCTATAAAAATAAAGGGCTAAAATTCTAATAGTTATAATGGATTAATGGGTACAATTTTGTTGTAGCCATTGAATAATCATCCGAAATCATGTGGGTTAGTTCCTAAATCAGCCATTGATGACGACAGTAATCATACATTAATCTCGGGAAGAAACAAAGTATTGGTGATCTAAGACCCTCAGTCACTATAAAATCTTACAACATAGACACTATATAATGAGTTTTACAACAAATAAAAAAAACCATGTCTTCCAGAAAAGGACACTGTAAAATGCAGAACTAGTTTAGATTCTAAGCAAAAACATGTACCAAATTCCAGCAAAGATAATCGATAGAGAAGAAATTAGAAGCAGTTGATATGTTTGAGCAACTTACATAAAAGAGATATGCCATCTGTCATCATGACAAGTACAATTTATGATATTGGAATACTTCCTGAACGGTTCATCTATCGGTTTCCAACAATTGTCATTTGAACTTATGATACACGGATCTGCTGAGCAATTCCAGTCTGGTTTCTTCACTTCTCTAGCAATTTGGCGAAGAGTCTCCACTGCACACACCAAAATTCAAAATTCAAAATTCAAAATTCAAAATTGGAAGTTTTTCCCCTTTCTCTTGATTACCATTACCTCTATTTAGTGAACACATTGAAGCTTTTGTTTGGATAAATTAAACCATTAGGGCAAAGAAAGGAAAAAGAAGGAAAATGATTCATCTTCCCTCCCTTTAATAAACACTAGTATATGTTGCACGTCGATGCGTGCGTGACATCGTGTGTAAGTGATTTTGTGAAATTTTAATTTAATCGTAATTCAAGTACTATTGTTCTATTTTTTGTTTTTATTGGTGCAGATGTAAGATGTAACTGCTTTGCAGTTGTAAGGATCCTTTTTTTTTTAAAGAATGCAATTAGTACTTTTGTTTGGTTATTAGGAGTAATTTGGGTAAAGAGAGTGGACACCAAAAGGTCTGAAGTTCATATATATAATAGAGATGAGAACAATTCTTCATATGGGAACCTGAGAATACTTTGTTAATTGTTTAGTTATAACAATTTGACTTGCGAGTATCCAATTCACGTTAACATTAGCGTGCGACAAAAGCACATATCGTTTCTGAACAATCCATTATATCATTCAAAAACCCGACCACTATATCATGCAGAAACCCACTATATCATTCAGAAACATATTATATCAGATATAAACTACATCATTATTAAACAATCCAATATATCATGAAAAAACTCACTATATCATTCAGAAACCGATTATATCATGCGGAAACTACATCATTCTTGACAATCCACTATATCTTTCAGACACTCACTATATCATGTAGAAAACCACTCTATCATTCAGATCCTCACTACATCATGCATAAACTACATCTTTCTATATATTAAAGCATGTGTCACGATATATAATACACAACCTACCTCTTCCTCCATGTCAAAACATTAAAATTAAATCCTCCACTATATTGCATATAATTTCAATATATGTTTCCGTTAATAAAATCCACTATATTGTATATAAGTTCGCTATATCTTTATAAAACTCACTATATGAAGTTAATATCAATTACCAATTCAACCCGGTGCACACTAAGTTATAGTGCACCGAGTCCATTTAAGTTTTTTTATAGTTATAATACTCCCGTCGTCTTTAAATAGATTTTCATTTTTCTATTTATATCTGTTCCAAATAGATTTCTCATTCCTTGATATGGGTTCACCAATTAAAATATTATTTAGGTTTCATTTTTTTTTCTCGGCACGACCCGACCCAAATCGTGCACAACTCTAGGAGGTCTTGAGCATATGACCACTTGCTTTTTAAATCATTATCCAAATACCAGAGCTTCAATTTATGACATATCAACGTCAAGTAGTATTGATTTATTTAGACAGATTAAAAAATTGAAAAAGATAAACTTAATTGGTAACGTTGTCAACTTCTTGTAATCTAAAACTATAATTAAGTACCCAATAAATAATCTCAAACTATAATTCCTCTTTTTTTTAAGCGAAATTACCAATGGTGACCTTGAACTTTTTGAATTTTCCATTGGTAACCCTCAGTTTTTTTTATTACTATTGGTAACCCTTAATTATTATTCTAGTTCCAAATGTGACCTTACAAAGCAAAAAACCGTTAAATCCATTAATCTTCCATTATAACTAATGTCTTGGCACACACATCAAGGTGCTTCTAATCATTTTTTGTCAATTTTGAAGTGAAATTTGATCCTTAAGGGCCAAAATGACACTACATTTCTTAGCCGGCCATTTTTTAGGCATGAAAAACAATTTAGGATTTAAATTTAACCCTTAAGGGCTAAAATGATCCCCAAAACTTTAACCGAACTATATTTGCGGCATGCAAACCTAGAAAATTTTTAAGCACGCAAATCGAGACATTGTAATGAAAACTTAACGAAACTAACGGTTTTTTACTCTATAAGATCACATTTGGGAATAAAACATAATTGAGTGTTACTAGTAGGAATAAAAAAACTTAGGGCCTCTAATGGGAAACTCGAAAAGTTTTAGGTCACCATTGGGATTTTTTTCTTTTTTTAATTGCACCATTTGGTTTGGGTACAAAAAACAAGAAACTAGGAGAGAGTAAAAATGGACATAAATACACTTAATTACTATGGGTAGGTTGGATAATTAAAAGGGATGAATAAATAAGTCAAGAGAGGATATGAAGGTAAATTTGGTCCAAAAAGTTTACCATAATAGAAAATGGTGCTATTAAAAAGGAACATCCATAAAAAGAAAGTGGTGCAATTAAAAAAAGAATTATAATATAAATTTATATTTCACTTGTAATTAATATGTCAAACTATAAGCACCTAATTTTAATCTCAAACTATTAAGTTACAAGCAATAATACGGGGCATTGCACAAGTCAACAACTCGTTATAATATAAAATCATATGATGTGTGATTTTATCTTTTTTATAGATTTGAAAATTAAGCCCATTGGGCAGATTCACAAACCCTTTATCCAAACATACATGTTTTTCGGTTTTTCCCATTCCTTTTCCGATTAATATATTTCCATTTGTGCATGGTTTTATTAGATCGGTATCTTGAGTTACGATTTGGTGATTGGTTCCCCGACTTTCCTAAGACAATGATTTATCGACGACTTTTCTTGTGTCATGAAACATGAGCATAATCTGATGTGAGTGTGGTTTTTCTAAGAAAAACCAATATCTGATGTGAGCATAGTTTTGTACAGGAATAGCCAATATCCGCATGACCGTATGAGCGTGGTTTTGCTTGAGAAAAAACAAAATTATTGAAGCCAACGTCCTCGTCTTTGTGTATTGATTATAAAGAAGAATATTAAATAAGATGGAGTTTTATTTAATATCTTTAATTGTAACGTTCATGTTAGGGATATTATAATTGTCAGATTGTGTGAGGATATTAGGAATATATATATATATATATAAGAATAAGAATAATAATATGATTGATACATTATTATCTTAAGTAAATATTATACTCTCTATGTTCCTTATTGTTATTCCTGTTGCTTTTTGCACAAATTTCAATGCACATATTTGAGCAACAACATTTTGAGATTTCCATTACAAAGATTATAAAAATTTAATATTATGAAATTATACGTTGAGACGAATATAACTAAATTCCACATGACTATGACTATGACTATTATACATGTTTTTATAAGTTGAAGCACGTATTGCGTATATTTAAATCTAGTATATTCAGAATTAAGGTTGACTTAATTAGTTGGAGACTCTCATTTAACCCTTGAGATAAAGGTTTGATTTTACCCTTTACAAAGTAGAATCCTCAAATTTGCCTCACCGACAAGGAATCTTCACCTTATCTAGAAAACATTATTTTTTTGGATCTAGATGAAGTATCAGTTGCAAAGTGGCACTTATGACTAAACAAACCACCCCCCAATCAAAGAAAAAGCTCAAGTGAATAAAGATCAAGAGGTCAAAAGCTGACCTTCCTCAGCATGTATACGGAAAGAGCAACTAACATTCTGGGTATCGCTGCATCCGCCAAAGCCTATAACCAGAAGGAGCACAGTAGATAGCACAAGAAGGAGCACAGAGGTAGAATTAGAACCACAAGCACTAAAAGCAGCTGCCATCACGCAGTGGGTGGCTTTTTAATAATTGTATGCTTGGAACTTATGATTTGAGCCTTGAGGGACGAGGGGGTACTCTTTTTTATAAGGACATAGTAGTATAATTATTTGCACACAAAAAAATAAGGATATAAAGTATAATTTATTGCACAAAAATGTAAGGATATATAATTATTTGCAGCAAAAAGAAAATAAAAATAAGGACACAATTATTGGTCTTTCAAGGTAGTTGAGTTTGAGGAGCCGCTGGTTTATCTCCCTGGCATACAAAGTTTTATTTTTTTTAATTTTTTTTATTTGGTAAGGAGAATTTCTAACGTACAAAGTTTGTACATCAAGAAGCATTATTATAAATACGATATCATTAATATAAAGTCGTAGGGATCTTAATTTTAATTTTTAAAATCACAACTTGTGCCTGTTTTTTGGACCGAATAAATGAAATCCGGCCCGGATCGTATCGATTCGCTCGCCGTATCAGATCGACCGGGCCCGGTTCGGTCGATTACTTATTCAATCTCGGTTCGGATCGAATCGGTTCGTACTACAACTTATTAATTTATTATTATTATTATTATTATTATTATTATTATTATTATTATTATTATTATTATCATCATCATCATCATTATTATTATTATTATTAATATTATTATTACTATTATTATTATTACTATTATTATTATTATTATTATTATTATATTATTATTATTATTATTATTATTATTATTATTATTATTATTATTATTATTATTATTATTATTGTTATTGTTATTATTATTATTGTTATTATTATTATTATTATTACTATTATTATTATTACTATTATTATTTTTATTATATTCTTATTATTATTATTATCATTATTATTATTATTATTTTATTATTATTGTCAAATATAGTTTTGTATTTTTTTTAAATAAATGTCAAATATAGTTTTGTAAATATAGGAGTAGTCAAATGTATGTAAATATAGTTTTGTATTTTGTAAATTAGGCAAGTCAATATTCTGTTGCTTAGAATTAGGAGTCATGCATGCTATTGTTACTATTCTACAGTATTAGGCGTGAAACATGCTATTGATTTTGTATATATTGACTTGCAAATTGCAATCTTGGAGGAAAATATTATATTAATAATATCATTACTTCATATCATTATTATTCTACTTGTTATTATTAATATTACTCAATTCATAAGAATATTATTATTATGCATATTATTAGTATTAGTATTAATATTATTATTATTATCATTATCATTAATATTATTAATTATTATCATTATCAATGATGATAAAAATATTACTCTACTTGTAATTATTAATAATACTCAATTCGATCGTTCGATCGATCGGATCGGTTCGGGGCGATTCGAGCCTTCAATTCAGACTTATTCATTTCAGTTCAGTTCAGTTCAGACTTATTCATTTCAGTTCAGTTCAGTTCAGATTTATTCAGTCCAAAAGAACAGAGCCTTAATATCTAACGTATACAACTTACTATTAGTCAATAATAATTATTTATGATAATGCCCACTAGATATGACGAATGGTACTCAATATTAATAACATATTTACAATAATGCCCCTTAATGTATAAACTTTGTACATCAAGGAGATCAATTGACAATTTTCTGATGGGTTCCCCCTCCTTTTCTTATAGAGATTGCAATAATATCCTGCCCAACTCAGTGGCCAATTTTTTTGCTAATCCCGTTAAAGAAGAAGAAACAAGTGGAAGTAAGCCATTAAAGGCGAGTATTTTCCCGCGACAAAGGTTAAGAGAACGGTGTCGCCGCCGCCCGTTGAAGTGTGTTGTGCTGAGTTTCGCGGTGGTGAAGGTGGAGGCTAGGTTGCACCGATACGGGTACGGGGACGGATACGGATACGGGGACGGGGACGGAAAACGGCAAAATCAAAATTTCAAAAAACGGGTACGGCTTGGATTCGGCAAAAAAAAAAAAACAAAAATACATTTAATGAATTATATTACCTTAAATTTTAGTTTTCATAAATTAAATGGAATTATAAGCTTATTAATTTACATTATCTCAGTCACAAAAGAAATGAATGGTGCTAGGGTGCAAGCTGTAAAAGTGCAAAAGGAAATAAGTGTAAAAAACAAAAAAAGTATTAAACTATTGATAGAAAAAAAAACAAAGAAAACCGAAAAAAAAAACCACCCAACATACTTCAAAAAACAAGTGAGGAGAAAGAAGGAAAAAATAAAACTAAAACAAAACAGAAAATAAAAATAAAACAATTCAGACAATAAAAATAAAACAAAATCCTAGATCTAAAAAAAGAAACCAACCAAAAAATTAAACAAAAAATAAAACACAAAGAAAAAAAAGACAATGCGGCAAACAAGGAGGAGAGTGAGAAAAAAAATAAAACAAAAACAAAAATAGAAAATAAAATAAAACAAAAACCTAGATCTAACTCCTAACGAAGGAGCGAAGGAGCGACGAAGTCCTAAGAGAGAGAGAGTGAGAGACGAACCGACGAAGGCCGAAGGAGCAGCGAACCGGCGATGCGGCGACCGGAGAGACGGAGATGCCGCGACCGGAGATGCGACGACCGGCGAGAAGGAGGAGCAACGAAGGGAGCGAAGGACTTCGAAGTCTCTTCTCCTTTCCTAAGTGAGATAATTCGAAATTTACAACCCTAAACCCTTGGATCTGATTTTTCCCCTTTAAATTTTCACTAAACTTGACTGGGTACGTGGCTTTCCTCTCAAATACGCCCCCAACCCGTACCCATTTTCATCCCAACCGTACCCATTTCAAACCGCCGTACCCACCTCGTCAGATTCGTTTTGGGTACGAATCCCAGGCGAATCCGTCCCGTACCCGTACCGTACCCGTACCCGGTACGGGAAACGGTGCCTGGGAGGCGTACCCATGCTACATAGGGTGGAGGAAGGGAGGGCAAGATTTTCATATGGGAGTAAAGTTGATCATATTCTGCCAATTAAAATTTAAAGGTCGATCACTTTGCAGTAGTTCTTCAATGCAATGTAGATAGTAATTTAACTAAAATGGTAACTCCTTACAATTGAGAAAAGCAGAATAGAGCTGCATTTCACTCCTGACTCCTCAAGATACAGCATGTTCACCAAATCCAACCAGCTTAGTATGAGAGAGGGACCATGCGTGATGGTACCGACAGTAAAATAATGGAAAATTTGCCAAAAAAAATCTTTTAGAAGTTCAATTTTGCGAGAAAAAACCTTTTAAAGCATTCTTTGCGAAAAAAAACCACAAACTTAAATTTTCTTACAAGATGAAACCTATTCTCATTTCCGGTGTGGTTTTTGAGACGCATAGGGGTGGTGCTGCCAGTGGCGGATCCAGGATTTAGAGCTAGGGGTAGCGTAATTTCACGATTATATCTAACGCCCAAAAAAAATCCACATTTTCATTAGTGCCCCTCTGGAACAAAAAATGTTTTGAGATATTACTATCTTGTTTCCTCTTCATAATTTTGAAATATCTTTACACACAATAAAATTACACAAAATTCACAAATCATCAACTCCCTTAGTATTTTCTTACTCGTATTATAGTTGAACATTTTAATAATAAAAAATCAAGCTAATAGCAAATCACAAATTTACACCATCACAAGTCGTCTATTATTATTCAAATATTCACACATCACATTAGAGATTCACTATGAAATCAAAAATCTATAAATATAAAAGCTAGAAAGTCAAAAAAAAAATCATTTACCAAATTAAGATGTTTTTTTGGACGATATGACAATAGTCATCAATGAAACTGGCACAAATTATAAGCGAAATATGAATATCCTCCTATTTACCAAATTAAGATATTTTTTTGGGTGATTTGACAATAGTCATCAATGAAACTGGCACATATTATCAGCCAAATATGAATGTCCTCCTATTTATGAAGCTTGACATGTTCCATATTCTTATGATAAAATTTATTCTCATTGTGAAGTTCGGTACTCATTGCATATCAACTGTGGAGGACAAGAAACCAGAATTGGGAAAACTACCTTCCAACAAGATGATGAGTTTGAAGGTGTTGCTAAATTTATTCCAAGAAAACCATAGTGGGGGTGGCCGGTACAGTATGTAGTGGAGAGTTTTTGAATCCTAGATTTCTTTTCGCTAACTATATAGCAGAAAATGATTCCCTGCTGAAAATGAACAACACAGAACAAGATTGTCATCAAGATAACAAGATTGAGGAACGAACCAGTTTGTGACCGATTAAGCGGTCGCTAAGACCATTTGCGACCGCTCGAAGCGGTAGCTAAATTATTTGCGACCATCTAAGCGGTAGCTAAACTAAATTTTTTTACTAAATATTTAAGGGGTAGCATGTGCTACCCCTTGTTACCAAGTGGCTCCGCCACTGGGTGCTGCAGTTAATGGAAATAGGGGGTTAAAGAAATATAGAAGGGTCAGCGTCGGAATTGAGCAAAAACACACTGGAAAAAGGGAATAGGTTTCTTCTTGCAAGAAAATTTAAGTTTGTGGTTTCTTTTTGCAAAGAATGTTTTATAAGGTTTTTTTTCACAAAATTGAACCTTTAAAATGTTTTTTTTTGACAAATTTTCCTAAAATAATTTAAGAAGTTTCGTCTTAGTGTTTTTTTTTACATCAAGAAAATTTACGTTAATTAAATCACAAAATACAAACTTTGCCTTCGTCCCAGTGAATTTTTTGTAACATAGTTAAGACAAAGAAACAAAAGAGATGTATATTGATCTCCTTGTGCAAGTAGAAAACTTATAATAAATATTTCTTCCGCTCCAAAAAGAATGCAACAGTTGCATTTTGAGAATCAAACTTTACAAACTTTGACCATGAACTCCGACCACTATATAGATAATAACATAGTCATGTGAGATCTTGTTATATGTCAATGTGTAGTTTCAATAAATACATTTTTGATAATTTTCATTAATACGTAAATAAAGATATATGTGGTCAAAATAGTGCATATGAGATCGTGAAAACTCGAGTGTTACATCCTTTTTGGAGTGGAGGAAGTAGCAATTTTTCGAGGGTGATGATGTGTTGATACCCGTGTTAACTTGGTCGCATTGAATCTTGCTACGCTTTCTTTACTAGTGAGCACCATTGTCTTGAATCTTGTAAACATTACTACACATAGGGTTTTGTAAATTTTTATAAAATTTACGTGATTCTCTTAACAAGTGGGTAACACAGACTCAGGGAGAAGCTATAACATAAACATAGAAGGGAAATTTCCTCAGATAACCTTGAGGTTTGACGCTTAGTTTTAAAAAGCGTGCTCAAGGTGCGCCTAGGCGCCAGGCGAGTGGAGGCGCATGCCAAAACGCCTACAACAAACCAGTTGCAGCGCACAACGAGAGACGCATAAAGGCGCACGCCTCAAGCGCTTTTGGAGAGGCGCAAGGCACGCGCCTATCGGAGACGAGGTGAGGGGAAAAGGAGATCTGAAACTAAGTCATAAAAAAAATCTTTTTTTAAAAAAAGTAACTCTTACCCAGTCTTTATCATGCAAATTAGAACAAAAGCACTCCATTGATTGCATGAATTTACTTCATTTGAACCCCAAAAATTGGAATCCCTAATTATATAAAACCCTAATTCGTGAATTGGGAAGGAATACCACCAAATTGATGGTTGTGGATGAGACAGAAGTGGTCGGTGACAAGTCTCCGGTGGCCGTCGGGTACTGTCTGCCTTTCCGATGGCTATCTCAGGTGAAAATTATCTCTCTTCCATCTACTCACTACCTAGTAATCTTCCTTCTCTCTTGGCATTCACGTAAGTTTTGTTATGTGCTTTTATTTTTTTATTTTTTTATTTTTCTCCTCTCCATTTATTCACGTGGCTGACAAAACTACCCACTACCACCTTCTATTATACAGCTAGTCACGTGATTCCCACCCGTCTGATTCTTTTAATTATTAAACCTTATTTTTTATGCTTATATTTGAGCCATTTCACCAAAAATTACCAAAAATGAAACAGAATAAGAATAAAGTGTAATAAACAGAATCATACAACGATGTGAAAGATGAGGGTTTTCAGAAGTGTTAGATCTACTCAACGATCGTGGTTTTGACATATTAGAATTGTATTTATTTCATTTTGATATGCATTTGTTTAGTTTTGACTTCTATTGTAGATGTCGTTTGACTTTGAATCAATGAATTAATTTTAATTTCAAAAAAAAAAAACTATGTTTGCTTTTTCTTTCTACCTTTTTTTTTGGTTGATTTAAGTTTGGACTTGGTACTTTTGAACTTTTGTGGTAGTTTAGTGATGAACTATACTTTCTTAAGTCCTTTTATACATCTTTAATATAATTATTATGTTATTTATAATAAAAAAAATTATATAATTGATTTCTAAGGATTTTGGCATCAAAGGTGCGCCTCGACTACGCGATGCGTGCGTCTTCGTCTTGCGTCTTACGCCTCGCACCTTTTAAAACTAAGGTTTGACGTAATTTTCAAATTTCCCCTCACAATTAGGGATTCCTCGGATACCCCTAAACTTTTGACTTTGTGCTTAAAATACCCTTACTATTGACGGAGCCCTAATGTTGTTAGATTTTTTCTCCCTCTCCTCCCACCATCCTCCATTGATGAAATTTTAAACCTCAAATTTTCTCTCTCTCCTCCTACCATCCATTATTGTTATTTTCTTGAATTTTCAGATAGATTCATGCCATTAATTTGGATTTTCGGCGAAAGGCAGGAAAAATTATGATGGATGGGCTTCCGCTTGCCGCTTGCTGCTTGCTGCTCGAGCCCTGCACTGGCAGCGACTGCTGCTGAGAACGCATGCTGACAACCTTTCATGGTTGCTTGTTGGAATCTAGGCACGCTTGGATGCAATAGTGTTTGATATTTTTAAATAAAAAAATTCTTTTGTTTTTAATGATTAGTTCTATTTCGAGTATGATTATGGGTTTCCAATTTTGTAAATAATAATTAATGGTGATTAATGCCATATTTAAATTGTAATTGAATTAAAATAGTAAAAATTTTCTAAATAATTTCTAGCTAACTTTGAGGTTTCGAATCTCATCAATGAAAGATGGTCGGTAAGTGGAGAGAGAGAAAAAAAAAACCTAATGGCGTTAGGTTTTCGTCAATAGTAAGGGTATTTTGTGTACAAAGTCAAAGTTTAGAGGTATATGAGGAATTCTCCAAATGTGAGGGGCAATTTCAGAATTACGTCAAATCTTAGAGGTACCCGAGGAAATTTCCCAACATAAAATCATAAGGCTTTTGTATTTTTTTAATTAAAACTTGGTAAGAAGAAAGTGTTTTGAGATATTATTTGGAGTTTTGTAATTTTTAATTTTACTTTACGTGATTTGATTCTCTTGACAAGTGCGTAATAGGGAGAATGTTTTAGTTACGGAAACAAAAAATCAGACAAAAATTATTAGAATATGCGGTTCAATTTTAACATAAAATTAGACATGTCTAAACCTACATTCTCCTAACAAGCTTATCCATCTCACTCAAACCCAATATTATCCCTAGACATCTTGTACCAACTTAGTCGTCCCTTCTCTTCTCCTTCCTTTGTTTCCCTTTAAATCTCGAACTACAATAGATAATTTTAAAAACCAACTCTGCAGTCTTACCGAATGAATTAAACTAGTCATTAAAGGGATTAAGCTAGTCACTAAATGGATTAAAGAAAGTGAGAACTAAATGGATTATATGGCTCACTGAATAGATTAAACTAGTCACTATATTCAGAAAGATGGTTTTTTCTTTTCTTCATATTAGGCTTGGGCCGTTGCCTAATTTTAAATTAAAAGTAAACTGTCTCTTACAAGACCAATTGAAAAATCAAAACCCTTTTATAATTTATTTTAACCCTTGAGAAGAAGAAAGTGTTTGGGATAATGGTTGACGTTTTTTTTTCTATTACTTGCAAGTAGATGATAGTTCCAATTAGGGGTGCTTATCGAACGAGCCGAACCCGGATAGCACTGGGCTCGGCTCGAGCTCGTTTAACTTTTCATGGGCTCGGCTCGTGAGCTCGACGAGCTTGGGGGAGCCGAGCTCGGCTCGAGCTCGTTTAACTTTTCATGGGCTCGGCTCGGCTCGTGAGCTTGACTAGGCTCGAGCTCGTTTTCAGGCTCGGCTCGAGCTCGGGTTCGATTATGGGCTCAAGCTCGTTTGGGAAATTTATTTTGCGAAAATCTGTATATACCTTAGTTGAGTTAATATTTTAAAAGAAATACTTAATATAATTTTTAATATATAAATAATTTTTTATTTAAAATAATTTTTTAATATAAAATATTGTTTTAGTATAAAATAATAATCGAGCTGTTCACGAGCTTTTCGAGCCGAGCTTTGCTTAGCTCAGCTCGGCTCGTTTAAGTCTCGAGCCGAGCCCGAGCTCAAGCAGAGCCACAACGAGCTGAGCTTTGACCGATCTTTGACCGAGCCGAGCCCGAACTGTTCGCGATCTTGTCAGGCTCATTATCACCCTAGTTCCAATTTCCATCTAATAAGGCAAGTCCACACACTATGGGGAGTGGGGACGTTGGTTCTCCTTTTGTTACTAGTTTTTAATGTTAATGTTTCTAATAAACTTCAGTCTCTCTCTAATGGAGAGTTTTTCAACCCATTTATTGGGTTATATCTACCCATATATTGGGTTTTATCTCTCTCCAAGTGAGAGTTTGGAGACTTTATATTTGGGTTTTTGTGTAATTCAAGAGGTTGATTTGTTGATTAAAATTTGTGCGGGGTTGCAACATATGTCAATACTTCGTTTACAATCACTTGAATTGAATCCAGTTCTACTTCAAAACTACAAAAGATCGATAGACCCCTTGCAGAAGGTTGCATCAGACAGCGATGTGAAAGACGAGGGTTTTCAGAAGTGTTAGATCTACTCAACGATCGTGGTTTTATCATATTAGAATTGTATTTATTTCATTTTGATATGTATTTGTTTAGTTTTGACTTCTATTGTAGATGTCGTATGACCTTGAATCAATGAATTAATTTTTAATTTCAAAAAAAAAAGAAAAGTTATTGTTCGGATTTTTTCGATTTTGGAGTTTTATGTGACACAAGTTGTCAAGTTGGTGTAGTGTTGTAAAGATTGGTCAAGACGTGAACTGAACTAGTTCGTACCATCATCGGCGCAAGGGCCACCCATCAGACCCATGGCCCATATTTTTAATTAAATCCCTATATATATTTTGTTTATATATTAAATGAGATCTTTATAGACAAAAATTATATTCTTGATTCGGTGGTTAATGACCTAGTGAAAGTTTAAGTGGTTAAGAGGTCAAGTCCTTTTAACAATAATAATTCAAATTTTTTTTTTTCAAATTTTAGCCCACTTAGAGTTACTCATTCTCTCTCTTCTATTATTTGTTTTATTTATTTTGGTTGAACCTCACAATCTCTCTCTCTTTTAGTACTCAATGACTTTATTTTTCTTTTCATTTTCTTCTTCCTTCTTTTCATCTCCTTTTTTTCTCCTTCTTTATAAACATTAAGGTTGATCAAATTTTAAGGTAATTCAACTGAAAATATTGATCCAATTTAAGTTTAATTTTTTTTATAAAACTTTTTTAAACCATACTTCACTTCATGCATTTCAATCTACGAAATTTTGGTTAGAAAAGATGCAAAATATACTGATTTATATTCAAATTTATAAAACTGTAAGTTATTTTATTGTTATATTCGAGCTTATATGTTTCGAGTTTAGCTTGAACTTTAGTCAAACTCGAACTAGTTTTGAGCGAATTTTAACCGGACCAAGCTCAAATAACTCACTAGTTGGATCGGGTAATTTACACCCCCTTATATCGGTCATTATATGATCCCCGAAGAAAAAGTAATGGCCATCTTACCCCACAAATATATATTCCTGGCTTCGCCCCTGGTTCTATTCGAGCTTATATGTTTCGAGTTTAGCTTGAACTTTAGTCAAACTCGAACTAGTTTTGAGCGAATTTTAACCGGACCAAGCTCAAATAACTCACTAGTTGGATCGGGTAATTTACACCCCCTTATATCGGTCATTATATGATCCCCGAAGAAAAAGTAATGGCCATCTTACCCCACAAATATATATTCCTGGCTTCGCCCCTGGTTCGTACATAAAATTATGAATATATACGCATGTGTGTTTAATGGGTGATCGTTCCTACTAGAGTGAATTTTAAATGATATTTTTGGTCATTTTATATATTGAACTTGTTCGAGGTCCTAGTGGGAGCCCAATGGTTGGTGCTCCCACCTCCCAACCGCGAGGTCGGGTGTTCGACTCTCATCACTCCCCAATTTGGGGAGTTTGTATAAAAAATGTTTGCTTGTGGGTATAAATCCCCACTACCCAGTCAATGAGCTGGTGTGCCTGCAGGCTAGTAGCCTAGCAGGGGTTGGTCTTCGGACCAATTATCTTTCCTGAACAAAAAAAAAAAAATATATTGAACTTGTTCTCCTCATTTCCTTAAATGGAAGTGGTAGGGGGTAATACCGTAATAAAGTAAAAAGAAAGGAAGTAGAACCCTTGAAAGGTAGAATCTATATAATACTATAAAGCAATAAGGATTTGCTTATGTGTCATGGGCAAATTGAATTGCTGATGTGTCAATCCTTTGTAAAATCTTTTACAATTTTTTACCACGTGTATTTGCCTCTAAATATTTCTGCCATGCATTACTTTTTTTTAGGTACATAATTGGAAAGCTATTTAAGAAATTGGTTGTGCAATGGAATGTAAATCAACTAAATTTTAGGAATTGATTGCTATAAATTAGGAATTGCTTATGCATCATAAAACTGCCAAAAAATCATATCCCCTAAATCCGGTTTTTTAGGCACTAATTAAAAAAATCATATCCCCTAAATCCGGTATTTTAGGAACTAATTAAAAAAAATCATATCCCTTATATCCGGTATTTTAGAAACTAATTAAAAAAATCATATCCCCTATATACGGTATTTTAGCAAGAAACTGGTATTTTAGGCACTACTTAAGGTATTACAACTATATAAATGAACATGTTTTACTCTCTTCTTAAACCCAAAAAAAAAAATTAAAAAAGTCTTAGCTGATTACAATATTAAACATAAAGTTTACCAAGGGACGTATTAATCATACAATAAGTCGAATTATAAGTTTTTTAAAAAGTTCAAACTATAAGATCATTGACCGCATACTCATACCATCAAAACTATAAGATCACCATCACTAAGATCAGGGGCCGTGATATTACGAAGACTATGGTCCATGAAGCACCTCATGTATAGCACAAAAGAATAAATATCTTATGTACTAACACTTGCACAAAAGAATAAACATCTTATGTACTAACCCCTGATATTAAACTATCAACTGCATGAAGGACGGAATAGCCAATATACAAATTTCACTTTGATAAAAGAAACCAACTATATACAATAAAAAAGCTCCCCGAAATACAGAGATAAGGGAAGATAACAAAGTCTCAACAAAAATTAACTTTTACTTGGCTCATGAGGTTTGTAAAACTTAAAGGAGGGTATCCTAATTGTAACAACAAACATGGGGATGTCTTAAGGTTTAGTATAACAACAATGGGACTCATTTCATTGTAAAAAATACCACTTCGCAATATTTAAACTTCGCTAGGAATATGCTATCTTAACTGTATGGCATCTCTATGTAAGATTAAAGATTAAAATTACATATAGAACTTATGTGAAATTCATTGTCCATAATTTTAGTGTAGTTGTATCTTTGTTGTATATCTAACTAACTAATATCTATATTTTTTATATACTCTATAGATAAGGAAAATCATGATGAGTTGGTCAAGTTGCCATCATTGGATCAGTTCTTATAAGTTCTTTGGTGATATATCTAATGGTAAGTCATATATATTGTTCAGTTTATTCACAACAACCAAATCACAAAAAAATAAAATAAGAATACCATACATATGAAATTTGAGAGTTCCTAATTGCTAGGTGTTCATATCAAAGAAAAGATAAAATGTCATATACTCTATTTCCACATATAAATTGATTTTTATTTATTCTAAAGATAAAATGTCAAATACTCTATTTCCACACATAAATTGATTTTTATTTATTCTATATATTACCGTTCATTTGGAACAAGTATTATTGACCTGGGTCAGTGAGTTGATCACAAACTCACAATAAAAATGAACAAAAGGGTGAATCGTGCATGTAACAAGTAATTGACAACACAATTTCTTCTATATTTTACTTTCCAAAATAAATAAAAAAAATTGATCACATAGTATGAAACTTGCAAGCCTTAAATTCTAAGAGAGGTGCATAGAATCTTACTTCTACTTAGAAGCCGAATATAATCTTAGCAAAATCTAAGTTTGCTAATAAAGTTCCAAAATGTAACAAATAAACCCTTGCTTAGAACACTCAGTCTTCACTGCCATAAATTTTTTGTCTTTTTCCAATCTCAATTTGAACATCTAGAAAGTAAATCATCATCTTTATATAAGAAACTCATGTAGATAACATTTGAATCTCACACATCCAATGTCAATGGATAGAAGACACAATCAAATTCATTTTTTCTCCATTTTCGAAAATAGCAAGTGTGTTCGATGAATCTGAGGTCAAACTTTTTAGATAACTTTTTTTGAATACATCTGGTATTGCACGGGAACTTTTTCCTTTAATAAAAAAAAAGATTCAATTGATCGAACGTAGCAATTTTTCGAATAAATCTCCATTGTATTTAAATATGATATTGCGCAAATTCAGGGGAAAGATTCAATTGAACATAACAATTTTTGGCAATGTTTAAATCTCCATTTTTGGTTTGCAATCTGCACGGGTTCAGTTGGCTATATCAAGAGTTACCAGCAAAAGGGTTTGAAATTTTAATTTGTGATAAAGATCACGGGATCTCAAAACAACAAGAGAGACGGGGTGAGCGGGACTGTGGAAAGTGGGGACTGCGGAGTGGGAGAAGAAGTGGTTGCATGATTGAATCCCAATAATGGACAAAATTGTGATTTTATCTGATCCTCAAAGTGAAGCAATGGGCGAGGCGCAGAGCAAAGACTTTTTCAGTTAACTTTTTTTAGAAAAAAATATTTAGTCACGTGTTGCATCATAATATTAACTACATCAGTCATTGAACGCACGAGTTATAAGCCAGTTTTAAAATATTCCTAATAAACGATATAATTAAAAAAAAATTAAATCACGAGCTAATATTCACCAGGCCCGGCCCCAGGGCCTCAAAATTTTTGGGGCCCAATTTTGGTTGACAAATGAAAGGAGAAAAGAAAAAAAAAATGGAAATCTTGTAACCGCGTCGACTACCCGCAAGATTGAAGAACAGTGACTTTCCTTCTTCTTTTCCACATTTCTCTCTCCTCTCCATAGATCAAAATCCCCAAAATATCATGAAATTATTCAACTTCCCATATTAAAATTAATATTCACTCTCTTTATTCAAGAAATTATCTCATTTCCCATAATTTTAGCCAAAAAAATCTGAATTTCATTACTCCTTCCATATTTCCAATTATCCTCAAGATTCAAGAACACCACAAAAAATGGAGATTTCTAACGCGAAGAATTTTTTTTGCTATTTATTTGCGATTCATATTCAAATCCATTCAACTCATATCCAAGAATTCAATTTCTTTTATCATCCAAAAGAAAAATTCAAACTTTGGTTTACAAAAAAACAATACGAGAAGTCGAAGAACAAAGTCGGGAATTTGATTGTGGGAGTCCGAAGGTGAACAATCAAGAATTTGTAGGCTAATTTATTATCAAAGTCTCCATTTTAAGGTAAATTCATTTTTTTTTTGCCATTTTTTTATTTTTCTAGTAGAGATTTATAGCAATTCTGAAATTTTATAATTTAAAATTAAAGTTTATATATGTACTTCTTATAATTTTAATATTCTGCAATTCTGCCAATTTGATGCAATGATAGTACCTATTTGGTTTTCAATTTCATGATTTGTTTGCAATTCTGAATTCTGCCTTTTTGGTTTTCGTCTTTTCGCATTTCGATTTCAATAGTTCAATGAGACGGTAGTTCACGCAAATGCTTGCCGTAGTATAGGACATGTAGACAAATGGAATCCTTAACAACTAATCAGCAATATGAATTCAAGAGACAAGAGATGTTCAACGCATAGTTTTACATGGAGTCATTTTGATAATTACCTTTCATTCAAGCTTACTCTTTTTTATTTTATAATTTGGTGTATTTCATTGAATTCAATCAAATTAGTACAGATGTAGTCGTAGGGGAGCTACCTAATTACACCACTTATGACTTATCATATACCCATGGCAGAGAGCCAAGAGGTTGAGTCTTACAGAACAATTGAGAAATTAAAAAAGGAGATTAAGAATTCAGAGAACTAGCTTACTCTAAAATGGAAATAATTATTTTTATTTCATTATACCATTATATTAGTGCTTATGACCAAAAAAGAAAATCCCATCATTTAATATATCAAAACAGAGAACTGTAAGGAACGATTTATGATAAATAATAATAAAAAAAATTATAACTTTTTTGAAGGGCCCTATTTTGATGAATAACACAGGGCCTCCATATTCCATGAGACGGCCCTGATATTCACACCATGATTTTAGGAGAAACATCCTAAAATCATAAAATTTATAAACAAAAAATAATTTCGTGCATTTTACACGGGTCAAAAACCTAGTTATAGTTATATAACTTTTTAGTACCATTAAAGAGGAACAAAATATGAGATCTTCTATGAGACTTAGGCTTATAATCAATATATATATTTGCGGAGTCTATTGACGTGCTGGTACTGCTTTCATGTTAGGTGGGATTTTGATTTTTGTTTTTCCCATTATTCTATATAAATGTACTTCCTTCGTTTATTTTTAATATACATACTTTGTATTTTGACACTATTTATATACTTTACTTTGACCATTATTTGTGATTTATACATCATAGAAATAGTCAGGTGAGATTTTGTTAGATTCATTTAAACATATATTTTTGAAATATCAACTTTTTATATTTTTTACTTATTGATCTTGGAGATATCAATGGTCAAAGTTCTATGTTGGCAAACGTAAAGTCAAACCGTGTAGATAAAAAAAAACGAAGGTGGTAAGTAGGGCTGCACACAAACCGGTCCGGACCGGATTTTGGACCGGACCGGACCTAGGATTCCGGTCCGGTCCTCGGTCCAAGAAAAAGTGGATTCCGGGTAACCGGTCCGGTCCGGGCAGAAACCGGTGGAAACCGGTCCGGACCGGTTGACCCGGTTTTTGAAAAAAAAAAAAACATGAATTTTGCATTACATCAGTAGTTGTCTCCAACACTCCAAGTCTGCAATACACCTCAATCCCCCAAAAAAGCTATAGATGTCAGATTAAAAAGTAAAAAGAATAGAGAAAGTCTGCTAGTAAGTACTTTTCTCCAAAAAAGTACTGCAAGTCTGCAACATTAATAGAAGACTCTAAGAGGTATGGGCCCCCTCTATTGAATGTCTGAGAGTCCAACGCATTTTCTCTAAATATCCTAAAAACTCCCTTAAAAAAAATCCTAAAAACTAAACCTGGCAGTCCCAACTCCCAAGTGCTCGACCACGAAGAGAGAGAAAGGAACAGGCTCCGGCAGATAGCGGCGCGGCGGCGAAGCTTCGAACAGGCTGGTGGCGTAGGCGACTCCGGCGCGGCGCATCAACGTCATTTAGAGAGCGGAGGGAGTCGCTATAGGAGAGAGAAAGAGTGTGCGCGAGGAGTGCAGCGGGGTCGGGGGAAGTGGCACGCACAGCGGCATAGGTGCTTGCGGTGGTCGGCGGGAGGCAGAGGGGAGTCTTGGTACCTGCGGTGGTTCGTAGGGCGGATGGTGGTAGGTGGTGCTGTGGCCTATGGGCTGTCGGGGATAAGGCCGAAACAAAGGGCTCACCTTTTTTTTTTTTTAATTAGATAAAATACCCCTAAAAATCAAAAATAGGTCCAACAGTGCGGACTGGGCCGGACCGAAAAAAACAGTCCGGTCCGGGTCCAGGTCCACGCAAATCCATTGAACCGGTCCACCGGTACAGCCGGGTCCGATCCGCTCCGGTCCGGTGTGCACTGGTAAGTAGCACCCTAGCAGGGACAATCTATTAACACTTTCTTTTTAAAAAAAAGTAGTCGCAGATTGAAGTACTAGGTTTAGCCATGACAAAATTAAAAACAATCCAAAATATATTAACCAAGCACTATAAATTGAGTACTTGTATACTTGAATTGAGCATAAATGCACCGTAGAATAAATAAATCGACTAAAAATGGATTGAACTTATTTTACATACTACCTCCATTTCTTTTTAATAGTTACACTTTCACTTTTGATACTATTCACAAATTTTTCTTTGACTATCATTTGTGATTTATGGTTAAGAGAAAATATAGTCGTGGAGGCTTGTTTGATTCGGTCCCGATATGTACTTTTAGAATATTAATTTTTTATATTTTTTACAAATACAAAATTAGAGATATAAAGGCTTAAAGTAGTGCATCGACATGCGTAAAAAGTGTAAGTGTAACTATTAAAAAGGAACGCATGTAGTAGTTTTTTAGTAACAGAAAATATTTAATGGTAAAAAATTAACTTTTTTAAATCAACGTGGTTTAATTGTTAAAGTAATAAGTATTGTGGCTATTCCTTTACTTGCTACTCTATGTCTCCATTGTGTGAGTTACTGAGTTGAGACCAAATGCCACTTGTAAATTATACTTCATCCACTTTATAATAATTACAACATACTCCATTGACAGTTTGACACAATTTTTAAGAAACTCATATATAAAGAGGAGAGAGATGGAGATAGATAAAAAGTGGGACCCGTACGATAGGAGATAAATAGATAGAAGATATTACTAAATAAGAAAATGTTGTAATTAATATGAAACTTTCAAATAATAGAAATGTTATTGCAATTAAAAAACAACAGAAGTATCAGTGTTAGCCATTGCCCATTAGGACAATAAATAATACCGACAAAAGTGTCGTTGATTTGTAGCGTTCACCGCCGCTATTGGTTTGAAATTTCTTCTACTACTACAATTCCTTTCGATGCTTTATCAATTTATCTTCCATAAGGATAAGATGACAAGAGTTATTATCATCCTCGACATTTCAGATGCTCCTTGATAAAATTGACCCCAATTCCACGAGACGACCTCGTGTTTGGAGAGTTGTACTCTTTGTATTGTTGAAGCTTTACTTAACATAGTGTGTCGACTCGATTAAGGTGGTGGAGTAGTGACATCACTTTCCACCTTGTATTCTTGAGGTTTAAGGATCAAATCTCATGATACTCATTTGAGGAATTTCCCTTATCTCCTCAAGTGAGCTTTCTTCATTTTACCTTAACAAATTTTTTAGAATCAAGATTGACCTAGTGGTTGTGAGACCCTCTTTCCACCCCTATATATGACAGGGGTTCGATTCTCATCCTTTGCAAGAAGGATCCCCATTTTGTCCATCTTCTTGCACGGGAATTCTCCCTACAAAAAAAAAGAATGTACAAAACAAATAGTGCGTTTATCATGGCAATTTAGATATAAAAGTTTATTTGGAGAACATGCTGAAATCTCATGATAGAATATAAAAACCAATTTTGAGGCCGTAATTATTAGTTAGCTTAAATTTTTAGTTGAGTTAGTAATTTGATATGGTATCATGATCAGCGTAACAAGAAAATCATAGACTCAAATCCCATCCGCCCTCCTTTTCAAAGTGGAATATTTAGCGTTATGTATAAGAAGGTCTATATTGTCAAGGCAAATCCAGGATTTTAATAATGGGGGCACCGAAATAAACGACCTAATATTATGCGAGAATTCGAAAATATCAAGAAATGCATAAAATTACCCACAAATATTTATTTTTATTTATATCACATTCTAACAATTCAGTTTGTTGAGATTTCATATGTCGGAGTTGAAGATCAATAATGCTTACTTTCAAAAATAAATCTTTCTTTAAATAAGAAACCAAACAATAATTGAGTAGTTGGACTTTCATAGTGCTACGAAATTTATTTTTTAGCAAAGTCAAAATCATACAATTAAATCAACATATTTGAAATGATGTATTTACTGATGATTCTAATTTGAAATTCCTATAATATTATTTAGTTTAATAACAAATTAATTATTTAATTTATATTTTACAAATCACAATCAGACAAATAAATAACCAAATAGATAAATAAACAATCTCGTTTGATAAAGCTTCAATTAAGAAAACAAATAACGGAAATTTGAAACAAAGTCAAACAAGCAAAATTCATATAGGAAAAAGACTGAAAATTTTGAGAAAAAAAGAGTACGCTTCCTTCTGTCCATAAAATAATGCTCACTTCGTTTTTCTACGAGATTTAAGAAAAATGGAAGGAATAGTAGGATTTTTCAAAAAAATATTTTAGGAAGTGCCTTTTTGGTACTTTTGTCTTGGAACTAGTTTTTTTATTTCTTTTTTCCTTTAAATAAAATAAAAAGTAATAAATGTTTATTGGAATGGTGTAAAACAATAAATAGGGACACATATTATGAAAGAAAGGTAGGAGTATTTAGCAAAGTTTATATAGAAAGTATGGATAATTTAGTCCAAACAAATTGATAAAAAAAGAAAATAGGCACAACATTTTAACAAATTTTATCATACACCCTATTATACCTTGAGCATGGGCATCCAAGGGTATTTTCTTTTTTACTCATTGCTCATTTGAAATCATTCAAATGAGCAAAATATACTAAGGGCCCGTTCTGTTCAACTTATTTTAACTTATATAAGATTTTATAGGATCAGATAAGATAAGATAGGATAAGATTAAGATAAGATAAAATAAGATGTTAGACACACTCAATAAACTACTCCTATCTTATAAGATAAGATAAGATAAAATAAAACAAGATCAGATAAGATTTTATAAGATCTTATAAGATAAGATAAGATAAGATAAGATAAGACAAAATAAGTTGAACTAAACAGACCCTAAAAATGAGAACTCTAACGGAGCAAAAATTAGTATTGGATGTACCATGTACATAGTAGCCCTGTGTTATTCATGATTAATAAACTCAAATATTTTATGAAATGGAGGGAATTAGTCGAGTTGTTAATTGTTACTGTCGAGATGTCGCTATCCCCTGCTCACCGTGACACGCTGTCTCCTCTGCGTCACTTTTGTCGAGCCAACGCCTGACGCTGAGTTACACAGTTTGTTTCTAAAACTAATTTTTTTTATTAAAATGATGGAGGGCACGTGCCACTCAAGACCCCACATGCTTAACATGATTGATGATTCTATCAATGTTATTTTAAAGCTTATAGTCCAAATAATACAAGGAAAATATTATTTCTAACCAAATTACAAAATGCAGTTAAACAATCTTAGTTCTAGACTACGATTTCGATTGTAATTAAAGATCTAAATTGTAGAAGGCGATTTCGACGGGTTTGGCGAGTTCCATGGGAAATTTCTAACCTTGTTAATGATGCAGAGCAGGATATCAAGACATTGAACTCCTTCTCGACGCAACATTGTTATCGGGAAGCAAATCGGGCGCCGAATTTCTTGGCGAATTGGGGCAAAAGTCTACAGCAGTTGTGGCTCTCTTCTTCGTCCATCCCCCCCGGGCCTCCCTCTCATCCTCCGCAAGGATGAGTTAGGTTATTCCACTATTAGGGTGTAACCTAGTTTCCTTTCCTTTTTTTTTTTTTTATAAAAAAATCTTAGTTCCAGCTAACTAACTAAAACTAACACTCCCCTCAAACAAAAAAAAAATTAAAACTAACAGGCCATCCAAAAAAATCAAATTATTAAACGTGTGGACTACTAAATAGGAGCAATAGCTGGTGCCTGGTCATGTACACATCATACACAAGGTCCTAGTTACTTAAAAGGAGCATTATTTCTAATCCAAATCATTACACTAAACGCATGTTTGAAATTCTACCCTCCATTTTCCATATACTAAACGCAAGCAGGTCATAAACGCAAGGCGCAAGCAATAGCTGGTCATGATTCATGAACATTACACGAGCGTAAGCCATAATTAACTAAACGCAAGCTCTGGAGTCTGGAATACAACAACTAAATAATAGAAGAGAGGAAAACTCCTCACAAGGCCCAAGGCCCGGTACGGGCGGCGCGTGTGGCAACCACACATCACCACATACCCACTAAAAGCCTCGTTGCTACTCAACTCAAAGGGTAGAGGAAGAGTAATGGTTATAAACCTTACTCTTCCCTTATATTCTTTCAATGTGGACAAAAGGTAAAATTATTTCTTCATATTCTTTTGAAGAAACTTTAGAGTTTCTACTATAAACTCCAACGAAAGCGGGATCCTATCGATTCCACATGATCCCACACGATCCTACTTACGACCCTGCTGCATATGCGATTTCAGCTACGAACCGGATTGTTTTGAAAAATTTGGATCGTAGGATCGTGCAATCCTACGAATCGGATCGCGATTATAAGACACATGAATGATCCAAAAAAGTCAATTTAGTCGTTCAATTTTTTTTTTGAGGAAATTTTTTTCGTTCAACTAGTTTAACGTTAAACAATTTATGTATTGGTGTGATGGTGTCTAGTATTAAAACCCCCATTCTTTATTTGTCTTTGACTCAGCTTCTTATTTGTCGTGCGTTTTTAGTGTCTAATAATACAAATCCTTGTGGATATAATTCCTTTCTTGTCAATAAACTTGTTGTTTGGCTGATTCGGTTATCTCGAGTCTTGATTACGAATTTACTTGACGTCAGTAAAATCTTTTCTGACTTTTATGCTGGTTAAATTGGCATGGTCATGTGACTATTAATTTTGGATGAAAAAAAATTAGTTATTTGCAATGCTACAAGATATAAAAATAATCAGGTTGACATTCTCAAAGTGTTTTAACTTTCACAAGAGTTAGCGAAGGTATATCTAATTTCTCATTACAAATACATAGTATAATTTTCGACTTAATTACATCCAATATCTGCACCCACTACAAAAAAGAGAGTCCACTTCACAAGACAGAGGAGATTACACCTTAAAACCATATATGACCGTAAGGGAAGTTTCCCCTTTGCCTTATAAAGTGAACCCATCTCTTTTCTTTTATCAATGTGGGATACTCACATGTGGAGCTTCAACATCACATGATCATGAAATGATGTAATAATTACACAAGAATTAGGACGAATATATTGCATGCAAACATAAAGGGGAGCATAGGCGCATTAGAAAATAAGTGAACCTTTTGTTTTCTTGTTTTGTGAAGGAAAAAAAGAAGTGAAACTCAATTAGCATGAAGTATAGCACAAATCGTTTCTTCATGGTTACTATTGGATGCTTCAATAGGAATAGTTATCAACTGGATAAAGATCATGTAGAGATGTCGAAGACGAAAATTCGAGCATGGGTGCACCAGGAGAATGTATTAGGCTTAAACTTTCTGATTCAGTCATCTGACTTTGCCACCTCTTAGATGTTCCATACATCCACTCATGACCAAATGAGTTATTAGGCTCCAATATTAGTTCATCTACCTCTATGTTTCCTTCAAGCATGCTTAGCGCCTTAGAAATTGTAGGTCTAAGCGATGGAGATGGATTGAGGCAGAGTAGCGCAACCTGAATGATCGTTGATGCTTCTTTTTCGTCGTAATCCACTCCCAATGTCGGATCTACTAACTCTGTCAAGTTTCCTTTTCGTTGAAGAACAAAGGCCTGAGTAGGAATAAAATCAGATTTTGTTTATTCTAGCCAGTACTCTATATTTAGACTCTTTGTTTTATCTCAAGTACCTATGTTTGAATTTTGATCATCGGGACTTTAACATGGATATGTACACTTCTAGACTTCATTTTAGGTCGTAATCATGATTTTTTTTCTTCTATAAAATAACTACGTATCATACGATCATACTTGGACACTTATATACAACCAATTACCAACTACAAAATCTTCGTCAACTTTTGATTAATCTTATGTTATGGTTTTGAATTTTTTGATTGTATGTAGGAGCGATATATGGGCTCATGCAGACATGTAGATGAAGCTTAAGATATATTTTACGTTATATGAAAAAAGTCATTTTGCCGTTTGATATAGAAAGAAAAAAAAAATTACCCAATCGAGGAGACAAAAAAGATCTCCACTTGGTTGAAATTTCATGTTGCTTCTTCCGGCTACTATTTCTAACGCGACAACTCCAAAACTATAAACATCAGCCTTGTCTGTTAAGTAACCGCGCATTGCATATTCTGGAGCCATGTATCCTCTATAGGAAGAAAAAAACAGAAGGAAATCAGAAAACATGATATTTTTATGAAAATTATTGGGATCGAATGAAGTATATATCTAGCTAATATAGAGTTTTAAACAAGCCAACTTACATTGTTCCAGCAACTCTAGTGCTAATATGAGTATTTTCTTCTTCATTGAGCTTAGCCAATCCAAAATCAGCGATTTTTGGGTTAAGGTCACGATCAAGCAATACATTGGTAGCTTTAATATCTCTATGAACAATTTTAAGCGTTGATTCGTCATGCAGGAAGGCCAAACCCCTAGCAATGCCTACACAAATCTTTTTCCTCGTTGGCCAATTCAATCTCAACCGAGCATTATTTGAACCTTCAGCTACAAAATGTTTCAATTAGAATCATGCGAAATCATAACAAATTTAAGCCCTATTCACTTCACATGATTTATAATGAAGTAACTTCAATTTTACTGATTAAAATGATTGTTAGTAACTAGAACTTATTTTAATTTTAGTGAGTGATATTGGTATTTATTGACGTTAACTGATTTTTACTTATTGTACTTAATTATTATTTTTGACTCTCTAAATATTACTCCCTCAGTCTACAAATAATTGTTACACTTACACCTTTCAAGCATGCCAATGCAAAACTCTGAGGACTAATATCTCTAGTTTTGTATTTGTAAAAATTATAAAAAATACAAAATAATAAATATTAAGACGAATCTAACAAGATCCCACATGACTATTTTTTTATTCATATATAAATCACAAATGATGGTCAAAGTAAAATATGTGAATAGTGTAAAATGTCAAAGTGTAACAATTAAAAAATCACGGAGGTAGTATATTATCTTGTTTACCTGTTTTTAATTGATTTATTCTTATTTTGTTGATTGAAAGTGATTTTTGCTCCATTTTTTTTAAGTTGAAGTGAATAGAGCCTTAACCATACACAATAAACTTCTTACCAAATAATGCATGTCCAAGGTCATTGTTCTCCATATATTCGTAAACCAAGAATAGTTGGCTTGTATCAACGCTACACCCATACAATCTTACAAGATTAGGATGGCACAAAGTAGAAATTATGCCAATCTCATTCACAAATTCTCGGTTCCCTTGGGATGATGTGGAAGAAAGTTGTTTCACAGCTATACGAGTACCATCGCCCAATTTTCCCTACAGAGAAATATACAAGCTCTTATATATATAGTTTTTCGTAGACCTATTCGATAGGTGGTAATAATTGTTGGTACATGTAATAAAATTGATGAAAAAAGTTTCATATATAAATATGCATGGTAATGCTTGCCCATCCCCAAATACCTCTTTTCCTCGCAAATTTTCATTATCTAGTGGAACTTTTTGAAAGGAAACATATTTAGTGAAGGAGTTTCATTAATTTGTTCATTGACATGGAATTATAGTTACAAATTACACGTCGATGTATTATCATTACCACGGTCATTCTTACCGGGTAACAAATAAATTGTTCATGCGTCTCTTAAGTTGTCTATGAAAACAAATGCAAGATATATATATGTACCTTGTACACACAACCAAATCCACCTTGTCCGATCTTGTTAGCAGCACTAAAGTTGTTACAAGCAGTCTTGATTTGTTTGTAAGCGAATAAACCAATTTTCGGATTTTGTCCAAGCGGCTCGACCAAAACACACCATATCTTAGCTTACATTTTTGTTTTTTAAGAGAAAATTGTACAAGATTTTTTGTTTATATAATGGCTCATATATATCCTACTTAATGAACTTGATTGATTCAATTAAATACAATAGGTATAGCAATTCAACAATGTTCAAAGTAGGTTTTGAAAGGAAAATCAAGAGGGACAAGCCTTCTTCAGACAACACACTAACTCACCTTGTTCCCTTAATGCTATTTCTGCCAAACGGCGCTTCCACCAAAATGTAGCAACAACAATACCGAAGATACACAATATAATCCCAATTAAGATCCACACGAGCATTCTCCAATTAAAAGGAGGGTCGAACTCTACAAGGAGTAAGCAAAAAAGAATCTTATCAATTAAATTAGACTTATTTGAGGTCATGGTTTTAATCGTCAGTCATGGAATTGTACCTAATAACACTTTAAACTTGAAGCTAATGTAGTATGTAACTTATACAACATGTTATCAGATGAAGACTTTTTGGTGAGTCATAAAGCATGCATTATGGTCCTGTACTGTACAGACTATGATCGGAATTCGGCATAAGGTTTGTTCTCACAAAAAATAATTTTTTTTAAGGTTTGTTTTTGCAAGAAAAATTATATAAGGTGGGTTTTTCACAAATTTTATATTTTATAAGGTGAATTTTGACCCAAAAAAACTAGTAAATAAAAAAAATGAGCATAGATGCGTGTTGAAATCTCTATGTGATTCACTATAGTCACCTGACTGTACCGAAATGGCGGAGATAAGAGGACCATAATTTCCTCTTACTGGGATCTGCCAGCTCCCTTTGCCTGCATAGTAGAAGCGAATTTCCACATAATTGGTAACAAATATATGTGGGAAAGACATTGTAAAAGCCTTATTGGTTCCATTTGCCTCTTTCTCGATGTTAAAGTCCTTGACGACCAACTTCTCCTGCATTAGATTAGTATTCAATGCCTTTGTGTATTATGAAATGCTCAACGAATGAAGCACAACTTAATACTATCTCCATTTCATTTTTATTGATCTGCACAGTTTGACTTTCATATTTATCAAGACATACTGTTACTACATTCCATCATCAAGTAGTAAAATTACAAAAAAAATTATATTTTAAAATTATATGTTAACTCAAATATAACAAGATCTCAATTAATTATATTTTTATCTTTATTTATAAATCACAAATGATGATCAAAGTGAATCAAGCGAATATTATCAAAATACATGTAGATTAAAAAGGAACAGAGAGAAGAAGAATTTCCGAAAAGTTTTAGTTGGAATTTGGAAACATACCTGAATATAAATATCAAAAAATCGTCGTCCAAGACTCCAGAAAGAATTATTGTTTTGAAAGACGATCTCAGAGAAGTAAAGTGTTATAGTGTAGTTTCCTTTCGCTAGGCAACGAGCGTAGTAAGTGAGAGAAGTAGCAGCAAGTCTGGCCTGTTTGTATAGCTCTGAGTCGTTCATTTTCATGGGGGAATCATTTTCTGCTATATAGTTAGCGAAAGGAAATCTAGGATTCCAAAACTCCCCACTACTACTGTACCCCCACTCTGGTTTTCTTGGAATAAATTTAGCAGCACCTTCAAACTCATAATCTTGTTGAAAGGTAGTTTTCCCAATTCTGGTTTCTTGTCCTCCACAGTTGATATGCAATGAGTATTGAACTTCACAATAAAAATAAATTTTATCATAATGAGTATGGAACATGTAAGCTTCATAGATAGGAGGACATTCATATTTGGCTTATAATTTTGCCAGTTTCATTGATGACTTTTGTCAAATAACCAAAAAAAGACATCTTTGGTAAATGATTCTTTTGTTAACTTTCTAGCTTTTGCTGACCGAATAGGTTTTGTCAAAGGACCAACTTAACCAAAAAGTTTACAGTAATGATGGTTGGATCTATCCCCATGAATAGTTTTATACTCCATTACGCAACCCATTATTGAGCTTGAAGTGTGGATGCAGCATAGGCTCCCTCAACCCCTCATATCTGGCGTTAAATATTCCACTAGAAAGCAGGGGTGGACGAGATTCGAACCCGTGACCTTGTCATACTGGCTCTAATACCATGTCAAAGGACTAACTCAACCAAAAGCTTAAGCTAATGGTTGAAACCCCAAGAATAATAGTTCCATATTGTATTAGGTTTTGGTATTGTTTGCTTTGCCTAAAAGTTAGTTAATTAATTTGCATATAAGTAACTAACGATTGATTTTGCCAAGCATCTTAAAAACAACCAATACAAGCACATAACCATACAAATTAAACTAGCTCGTCAAACAAGCAAGTGACAGATTGGTCAACAACCAACAACTAACAACTGATATCGCTAAACGAAACCATAACTTAATTGAATGACATCAGTGTACACTCTCAAAAGGAGGAAAAGTGATATACTATCAATATCCAGCACCAATACATTCTATTAGCAAAGGTTTCAATCTCTTTGTCCTCTCTCTTAAGTACTACAAGAAGAGTTATTCTTCAAAGAGTATCCAACAGTACTAAGCTAAAGGAGTAAAGGTATAGGTTATGACTAAAATTGTTTCAAGGAGTGGAAAGGACTAACGGAGCCTCGCTCGTATCATGCTATCATGCTTACATTAAGGAAACAATCGATAATTTACGTACCTTTAGAACATTTTAAGCTTCTGATGCACGCGCTCGAATCTCTTTTTTGATTTTCAGTATGAAAAGGCATACATCATAATGCATTAGATCAAACAAATATATGTATCATTCTCCATGTGAAGGAAACGAAAATCTCATTTTTTGCTTACAAGTTTGATTCCCTTGCATTGCTTCTGTACAAGTTTCTGAATAGAAAGAAAGAAAAGCATCAAATTTAGTTTTTCATCATAAGGAGGATACTAAAAGGATGATAGAATTTGCTAGAAGATTTGATTGTAATGGAAAGCACTTACAGAGTTACTTTCTCACAATGCGATGGTAAAGAGCTATCATCAAAATTGTTGTAAGAAAGATCTATACGGCTGAGACAAAAAAAAAATCGAAGTTTTGAAAACCAAAACAAGTGAAAGAACAATGTACACATAAACAGAATGCAACAATTTCAAATTTTACTTCATTAATGCAGCAAGAAATAAACCAATAATATAGAAGTATAATCATTGACGAAAGACCAAACCTACTGTCATCCGAGTCTGTGATCCAGCTTGGAACACGTCCAGATAACATATTGCTCGTCAAATACCTGACCATGAGTGACATTAAGCTCTAGTCAGTTTAATTCTATTCAGTTCATTTGAGGAAAGATTGAATTTGTTGCTCCAATAAATTGAATGATAAAAAAAACTCAGTACAAGCAAATTTCGAGCAATAGTAGTGAAAATATTGTCACATTGTGTGTTCATGTCATCAGGATTGCACATACAGGACTACACCAGAGAAGAGAGTGACCACACATAAGCCCAGATGTGGCTCCATTCTAAAACCAATTGGCAATAGGAGTAGCCCATTAAGCTTATATGTTAGTAATCCTCTCTCTTTTTCTTCAATGTGGAACAAGCTCACATGTGGGTTAACACCTTAACATAGATCCATCATAACGAGGAACATTGAAGCAGATTGCCACCTTATGCATGCTATGAAAGAATTTGTCATTTGTTACCGTCTAGACAAGTTGTCTTTAGTAGGAGAAAGCAAAAGAAGTGCTTACATTAGTGTGAAGCATTCATGCTTTCATGCATGATATATAATCTCAACTATGGTCTTTCTTGTTTCATAATAATCCCAATTAATTATGGATGCTATAATCTCAAAATGGTTTAATGTATCAACTCTAATTGGTTAATTAGCTAGTCAAGGGAAGTAACGAGAGAAAGAAACCGATAAAAAAAACACACAAGTCATCGGTTAACTGGGATCATTTTGGAAAGGCATATCCTATAATAGAGACTATCATAGCAAGACTTTTCATAATTACGACGACTATTCATGTGAATTTTTCTTAAACAGTATTAGTTTGGCACATGATCTGATCTCCATATAGCTGCGCAATCAAGTCTATGGTTTGTTTAAGGATCTCTTTTAGTTGCTTACAGTTTTCGCAATAAGTACAGAAGTTGGAAACTATCCGGAATCCCGCCCGTGAAATTGTTGAAGCTAAGATCTCTGCAAGATAGCAAGGAAGGTGTAATGGTGTATAAATAACACTTCAAAACAAAGCGAAGTAGATATATAAATCGAATATCAACATTTAAAACAATCATATCCATTGCAAGAAGAAAAAGGGAGAGGAAATACAAGTGGATCAATTGCGGCATATATTGTCCTATATACGGAGGAATAACTCCTGTGATGTTGCAGTTCCTTAAAACCCTGAAATAAAAGCAACAATATTTCACAAATTATGTTTCATCTCACCAATGTTACTCAGATTAAGTGTCTACTCGGATACGGGTGTCCATGGGTCCGACTTGGATATTTTATAGAAAAAAAGTCAAGTTTTTAGTTTGAAATGAAGTATCCAATTGTCGCGTCGTGTCGTGTAGTGTCGTGTCCGACACGACATGACACACAATTCTTGAGGTAAATGAGGGTGTCGAAGTAACATAGGAAATAACCCACAATGTTGTCAATTTTCTCGAATTTTCTAAAGGTGGAAACTTAGAGCCATCTCCATTCAAGTCAGTGATTCTCCTGCAAAAAAATATGATCAAATACTCCACTTTACTAGTTGAGTGAATGAAAAGCTTAAGATCTATAATTATAGAAGCAAATTTACTTACAATTCTTGTAGATCATGAAGAAGAAAAATACTAGATGATAATGGCCCCTCAAACCCACTACCTTGAATTTCTCTGCCAACACAACCATTAAGATGGGTTATACCTTAGAACTATAGTTGGAACGTATGCGATTTGCAAGTTTTTTAAAGTGAATCAACTTACAGGGCTCGAAGTTTGGTCCAATTCTGAAAATAATTAGGTAGGCGCCCACTGAAGTTGTTACTGCTTAATCGACTAAATATACACACACAAAAATTGGCATAAATAATCATATAGCTTTTATTCATCTTCTCAAAATAATAACTCTTGATGATTAAATCGTCTCAAAATAAAGTGTTTTTTTTTCAAATCTACAATGACTCATTAGGGACTAAAAAGTAACACTTGGCTTTATTTTGAGAAGGTCTCCAAAAACTTGAGATTGTTTTCGAATAATCAAAAGTTGGAATTATTAAAGAAAGAACAACGATAACATCAACTCTCCTCTAAAGTGAATACGTACAGTTCTGTCAGATTATTAAGTTTCTTTAACTCGACTGGCAAGGATCCTGTAAGCATGTTGTCGCTTAGAGTTCTTCCATCCAGGACATGATCAAAGAACACAGAAAGAAATTAATAACAAGCATCAACATATGATATCTTTATATGATCATATACTTCCTCCGTCCTAAAATAAACGAAACACTCACCATTTTAGGCCGTTTTCAAATAAATGAAAGTTATGAAACATTACTATTTTTGGTACTTACTTTTCTCTATCTCTCTTCATCACATTGGTCCCTTTTTTTCTTTCTCTCTATCTCTCTCTTCTCCTGAATCTCCGAGCCAAGATCCTACGTTTCATTTAAAACAGAACGAAGGAAGTATATATAATAAGATGAAATTTGACCTACAGGTTGCTCAAGTTGATTAAATTCCCAAGCTGAGAAGGAACTGTTCCATTGAATTGATTGCTTTCAAGGCTTCTGATTATTTTAGGCGCGCACCACATGTTAAGCAAAAAAATTGAAACAAAGTAAGAAATATGTTCAATTTGGATATATAGATTGTAAAAGAGAGAGAAGCATACAAATATGTTAGGGTGCTAATGTTTCCCAAATAGTCTGGAATTCGTCCTGATAAACAATTCGCGAAAACAGACCTGAAATAACACATCCTTTTAGTATGATGACAGAATTTAAGCACAATCAACAACATTATTGGAGCATGAAAATGGCCAATTTCTTACAAGTATTCCAACTTTGTAGCAGTCCATTCTTGTGGGATTGTTCCCGTTAGAAGGCTTCTTGCAAGATCACTGAAAAAAGGTTAACAAATTGTTAAATCACACCTTAAGATTTAATTTATATACATGAATTAGTATGCCAAAAAAAGTAATTTTTGACTAAGGAAATATAATCTTCTTACAAAGTCTTAAGGTGCGGCAGCTTTGCAAGGGATCTTGGAAGGACTCCTTGAAGACTTTGGCCTTTCCATGAACTGTTTTACAGAAGTAAATATTTATATTAGATCACTAGATCAATCTAATTACAATTTACATAATAAGGGAAAACTCTTTAAATATCATTCTTTCTAAATAGTTGTACCAAATTAACTTTGTTCACATTCTCTACTTTGACAATCATATATGTATTTTCATAGTATTCGCTTTTTAATTACAATTTTTAATCATACATGATTGAATATTATTAATGCTCAAGATTAGTGGCGGATCCAGCATCGGGAGCACGTGAACGCACTTTTTCCCAAGTTCAAGTTTTTGAAGAGAGCCCATTTATTCTAATCTTCTATATTTAACAATCCAAATAATCCCCTTTATTTAACTATTAAAAGATGGGGTAGTACTAGAGAAGAAAAATTGGAAATACACTAATAGGGCGAGAGTTGATGATTAACCCAACACGTCCATGCACAATGGTGAGGGTGTAATTTCGTTTCGCTTGGTAATTACTCTAGATTTTGCTCTTGACAATTGAAGAATTACACATATCTAAATTTTCTATTTTTAAATACTTTTTAGACCTACTATCAATACTAAGTAGCAGCCAAATTTTTTTCATCTATTCTTCGAGGTATTATGCATGAATCAGATATATGATGGCGAATACTTCAGAAAAAATTGTGATTGATTTTTCGATTATCTGAGTGTATATATAGTTTGAGTGGCTTACATGTTTGTGATGTGCAATACGCCGTTGATGCATTCACAAGAGATTTGATTGACAAAACTATGCCGTCTTGGATCAACATGTGTATACCAGCATGTGTTATTTCTATCACAGGGATCCCTCGTACAGTTCCAGTTAGGCTTCTTTACTTCTCTAGCAATCTCACGAAGAGCAACCACTGCACACAAACACAACTTAGTCACTTCTAATTAAGTAATTATTCTATGAACAATGCATCTTGATAACTGTATTGTACAAGCCATTTTTCATTGATGATAGAAGGTAGTCTACATTGGCATAAGTTGTATAGACATCACATCATATATATTACGGGGAGTATTAGTATGTGAGAGTGGAAGTTTGGGGGATTATAAATTTTTAAATTTTTTTTGACATTAGCAGAAGGGATTGAAAATTGGTGAATGAAAATTCATAAAAATATTGGCATTACCTCGTTTAGTTAGTGAGGATAATAGATCGAGAATGAATAATAATATCATGATAAAGTATAAAACTATTTCGGAGGTTTCAACCATAATCTTAAACTTTTGGTTGAGTTCGTCCTTTTTTTGGTTGAGTTCGTCCTTTTTTGGTTGAGCTGGTCTAACTTTAGGCACGGCCTCGTTGATGGCACAACCTACTACCTTGTTAATGTGTCATACTTAGATTAGTCTTGATATACACATTACGGTTACCATTTGCCCATAACCGAGTCCCCCATTTCTATCTTTGGGTCCCTTCCTCTCTCTCTCTCTATCTCTCTTTGGCGATATAAGCTAATTTTATTGAACTTATTTTACTAAATTTATTTTTAATAAAATTCTAGAGTATTAAAAAATTATAAATTATAAGGAAATTATTTTTTATATATTTTTATTTGGAATCTAGTTGATATATTAGATGACTAGTATATCAGATTTTGACACCATCTTATCATATCAATTGACTATTATGTCATATCTTGGCTGCATCTTATCATATCAAGTGAATGTTATATTATAATTACTCTATTAAAAAAAATTCAGTTAAAAATGTTCAACAAAATTAGCTAGTTTTTTTTTTCTAAAAAATGATGTATATTATATCAACAAGAGAGATAGAGAGAGGGGTTTGCATTTTCTTTTTCTTAATCAGGTTAAATTACACTTTCACCCTTACACTTTCATACAATAACAAATTAAAATACCCCGGTTATGGGCAACTTGTTTGCCCATAACGGTTATGCATAGATACTTTCTCGTATATATATATATATATATATATATATATATATATATATATATATATATATATATATATATATATGCCCCAAAACCTGATTGACAATATGATTTCTTACTCTATCACTCTATTAGGATTTAAGCTAGGCCTGCAACACCTGCTAATTCTTGACAATTGTTACAGTATCCAGTCATCGCAGCACGGTCAAAATGCTAATTCAAACATATGCTGTGCAGTTTGAACACATCTCACTAAGCACAATTACACACTGACTTACAAAAGGCTTAGAGTGCAAAAGACTATAATTATTTTGTACACCTTAAGTTCATAAGTTTCATACGAGTGAAAAACGAACTCAGTTATTAGCATTTAGCAGTTTATGTTGAAATTCAAACTTTAATTTAGAAAACTATTTTAAGCATTTGATAAAATTAATTAGTTTACTTTTAATAACATTTGATAAATTAGTGAGAGGTTGTGAATTAGAAGAGTTTCCATCCTTTTATTATTTAGTAAAATAGAAGTTATAAATGTAATGTTTATTGTAAAAAAAAGTAAGAAAAAAGAAGAAAAGAATAAGAAAGGAGAAATATTAGGATCATATTGTATCTGATAAATATATATATTTTCCGGGGTTGTAACCCATATTAGTTTCTCCTTCACTTTATATTTGAGTTAGCAATTCGTAAATTGTATAACTCCTACATTTGGTACCAGAGCCACATTATTTTCAAATAACTCATAATGTCTACCAACTTTGTTCAGCCACCCGTACCCCAATTATCCAAAGACCAATATGAAGATTGGTGTATTAAAATGAAAGCACCTTGTTTGGTTCCCAAGATTTATGGGATGTTGTAAGTGATGGTTTTGAAAAACCTTCGGATGAGGTAAAAGCCTCATATACCCAAGAAAAGAAAAATGAGTGTAAAGAGATTCGGAAAAAAGACCAAAAAGCCTTATTTTTGATATACGCGAGGATTAGACCGAGAAACATTTGTAAAAATTTCAAATGCAACCACAAGCAAAGAAGCTTGGGATACTCTTGCAACAATATTTAAAGGAGTTGAGAGAGTTCGAAAAATTCGTTTACAAGCTTTAAGAGGTGAATTTGAAGAAATCAAAATGTCAGATAATGAGTCAATTTCTGATTATTTTTCTCGTCTCCTTACAAATGTTAACCATCAAAAGCAAAATGGAGAAAAGATCGAAGACTCTAAGGTCGTTGAGAAAGTACTTCGATCATGCAATAAGAACTTTAATCATGTATTACCCGCTATAGAAGAATCTAAAGATATTGATACATTATCAATAGAAGAACTTCTTGGATCGCTTCAAGTACATGAACAGAGATTTACGAAGAATGACAAACTGTTGTGATAGAGCGGGCACTTGAATCAAAGCGACTTTAAATGAACAAAGAGGTGGAAATCGACGAGGTGTTTTTCGAGGACGAGGCGGTAGAGGTCGTGGTAACTACCAACCTCGGTACCTAAATAATGAGAAAAGTTTTGGCCGTGGAAGAGGGTCAAACGGAGGAGGAAGAAGTTTCAATGAACGTGGTAGAGCAAAAGACATTCAATGCTATAATTGTCAAAAATATGGACATTATGCATCCGAGTGTTGGAGCAAACAAAAAGATCGGAAATCATTTGAATTTTGCCGAATCATCAAAAAACAATGAGGAAAGTTCTACATTGTTGTTAGCGCATGAAGAGGCTAATAATCAACAAGACATGTGGTTTTTGGATTACAGTGCGAGTAACCACATGTGTGGGAGAAGAGAATATTTTATCGACCTTGATGAGAAGGTACAAGGCAATGTAAGTTTGGGAGATTCATCCAAACTACAAGTTGAAGGTAAAGGGAAAATACGGATATTTCAAAAGAATGGAAATGAAGAATTCATTTCTAATGTTTATTATGTGCCGAATATGAAAAGTAATATCCTTAGTATTGGGCAACTCCTTGAAAAGGGATATATAGTTCATATGGAGGGTAATATTCTTCTACTTAAAGATAATAGTGGAAGAATTATTGCTCAATCAAAAATGGCGAAGAATCGCATGTTTCCGCTGCAACTTAACACCGAGGTACAAAAGTGTTACTATGGTGTTATAGAGAATGAGTCATGGAAATGGCATAAACGTTTTGGGCATTTGCATTTCAATGGCCTAAAACTCTTGCAATCGAAAAACATGGTGCTTGGATTGCCTACTATTGAAGACCCTAAACAAGTTTGTGAAATATGCACGACGGGAAAACAAGCTAGACTTCCGTTTCAAAAGGGATTATCTTGGAGAGCGAAAGCACCATTAGAATTGGTACACACGGATATTTGTGGACCATTGGAACCGATATCTTTGGGAGGTAATCGCTATTTTATTACCTTTATCGATGATTATAGCGAGGAAATTGTGGGTGTATATGTTAAAGGAGAAATCAACTGCATTCGATACATTTTTACAATTTAAGGCTCGAGTAGAGCTAGAATGTGGATATAAGTTGAAAACACTAAGATCAGATCGAGGGGGTGAATATAAATCAAATATATTCAAAAATTATTGCATAGCTTACGGAATACGACAACAATTTACTGACCTCTTACACTCCACAACAAAATGGAATTGCGAAAGGAAGAACCGAACAATTTTAGACATGACACGAAGTATTATGAAAGAAAGAGGATTACCGAAGCAATTTTGGGCGAGAAGTTGTTGCATGGACAACTTATATTCTAAATCGTTGTCCTACAAAAAGTGTGAAGAATATGACTCCACAAGAAGCATGGAGTGGCGAGAAGCCAAATGTTGAACATTTTCGAGTGTTTGGGTGCATAGCATATGCTCAAATACCCGAGGCAAAGAGAAAGAAGTTAGACGACCGTGGTGAAAAATGTATCTTCATTGGATACGGTTCACAATCCAAAGCTTATAAATTATACAATCCAATCACTTGGAAAGTTGATTGAGAGTAGGGATGTAATATTCAACGAAGGAGACTGTTGGAAATGGGATGATCAAGAAAAGGAAAAAGAAAAAGAGGAAATTGTGTTTGAAGAATATAATGATATTACGAGAGAAGAGTTCAAAAAACTCAACCAAGGACTCCAAGAAATAATAATGATTCATCATCATCATCGCCATCAACCGAAGGATTAGTTCCACCATCAAAAACACACTGTTAAGATGAGAAGCCTACGAGACATTTATGAAAAGACAACCGAAGTTGAAGAAGTTGATTTATTTTGTTTATATGCGGACCATGAACCTATCAATTTTGAAGAAGGTTGTTGGAGAAGTAGAATGGATATCTCGCAATGAAAGAAGAAATCCACTCAATAGAGAAAAATGATACATGGGAGTTGGCTACATTGCCAAGGGCCATAAGGCTATAGGTGTAAAATGGGTTTACAAGATCAAAAGAGGTGCGAGATGGAAATATTGATAGATACAAGGCAAGACTTGTAGCAAAAGGATACAAGCAAAAGTATGGTGTTGATTATGATGAAGTATTTGCTCCCGTAGCTCGTTTAGACACTTTGTGAGAATGATGATATCACTTGCCGCACATCACAAATGGAAGATATATCAACTAGATGTTAAATCGGCATTTTTAAATGGAATTTTAGAAGAAGAAGTTTATGTAGAACAACCGAAGGTTTTGTCATCAAGGGAGAAGAAGATAAAGTGCTTCGTTTGAAAAAGGCACTTTATGGTTTAAAGCAAGCCCCACGAGCTTGGAATACACGTATTGATGGATACTTACTAAAAAATGGTTTTATCAAGTGTCCATACGAACATGCTGTCTATGTGAAGAAAATTGGGGATGATGTTCTTATAGTAAGCTTATATGTTGACGATCTGTTGTTCACTGGGAACAAACAAACTATGTTTGATGATTTCAAGGCGAAGCAATGTTTAAAGAATTTGAGATGACGGTTGTGGCTTAATGAAATTTTTCTTGGCATAGAGGTGAAGCAATGTGAAGATGGAATTTTTATTTCACGAAAGAAATATGCAAAGGAGATTCTTGAAAAGTTTAAAATGGAATCATGCAAACCTATGAGCACTCCTATTGCATCAGGATTAAAGATGACAAAAGCTGGAGAGGGAAAATTAATTGATCCAACTCTATACAAAAGTCTAGTTGGGAGTTTAAGATATTTAACCATCACCAGACCTGATATTGTATATGGTGTAGGACTTGTCAGTAGATACATGGAGACTCCTAAAGAATCACATTGGTGCACTGCAAAGAGAATAGTAAGGTATATTAAAGGTACCTTTGATTATGGGATGTTCTATTCTTTTGGAAGTGGAGCAACATTATATGGTTATTCAGATAGCGATTGGGCTGGAGATCAAGATGAGCGGAAAAGTACAACTGGATATGTATTTTATCTAGGTTCAACTGCTTTTACCTGGAGTTCTAAAAAACAGCCAGTTGTGGCACTATCAAGTTGTGAAGCTGAATACATAGCAGCTTCGTCTGCAGTTTGTGAAGCATTATGGTTGAGAAATCTCTTACAAGAACTTGGTCACACTCAAGAAGGATCTACTACATTATATGTTGATAATGTGTCAGCAATAAAACTTGCTAAGAATCCAGTACAACATGGGAGAAGCAAGCATATTGATACTCGATTCCATTTCCTACGAGATCAAGTCAAGCAAGGAACAATTGTAGTCAAGTATTGTAATACAACTGAGCAAGTAGCAGACATATTTACGAAGCCCCTATCTTATGAAGCATTTAGAAAATTAAGAGAGTTACTTGGAATGAAAATTAAAGTTTGAGGGGGCGTGTTGAAATTCAAACTTTAATTTAGAAAACTATTTTAAGCATTTGATAAAATTAATTAGTTTACTTTTAATAACATTTGATAAATTAGTGAGAGGTTGTGAATTAGAAGAGTTTCCATCCTTTTATTATTTAGTAAAATAGAAGTTATAAATGTAATGTTTATTGTAAAAAAAAGTAAGAAAAAAGAAGAAAAGAATAAGAAAGGAGAAATATTAGGATCATATTGGATCTGATAAATATATATATTTTCCGGGGTTGTAACCCATATTAGTTTCTCCTTCACTTTATATTTGAGTTAGCAATTCGTAAATTGTATAACTCCTACAGTTTAGCACATCAACATCTATAAGTGTACCTTCTAAAATCAAGGCACAACGTACGGTTTTATCGAAATATCTTCATCTATCAAGTTGCTATTCCACTCACAAGATATAGACATTTAAGTAAACAAATTCAACTCAACGACAAAGATATTATAAGATAGTCTGATTCATGTCATCATGTGTGCGTAGATTAACTACTAGGTAGATATAGCAATCTCTGTTACCAAATAAATATTGACGTTCTTGGATATCTTTCTTTAGTGACTACAATAAACATAGCTCCAAATCCAATGCATCTAATGAGGTTCACTGTTGGGAGGACTAACATGTTTAACTCCTCCATCTTCAACGGTTCTACCCATTTGGTTTGACACATCTTTTTGAAGAGTGAGTTTAGTGTGAATCACGAAGTAGATAGTTTACTTCAAAAATAAGATTACATATGATTTAATATTCAATTAATTTATGGAGTAAGACATTTTTTTGGATCACTAAGTAGATAAATAATTATTTATTATATTGACCCGTTCTAAATAAGGAAATAGAAAAATTATATTAGAACATCCCAAAATGGAATATGGGTAAAATAGGAAACTGCTATTCGTACTTCCAAATCCAAATCCGTATGTTTAATTTTTTGATCCATTGGAGCCACGAAGGCAGTACAAAGTACAAAGAAGGGGAGGGGGGATTCGAACCTGTGACCTATCGTTCACAGCACCTCAATCTTAACCACTGGGTCAAGACATCCTTGGTAAATCCAAATCCATATGTGAGTGATGCATTCAAACTTTGTATAGTATTTTTGACCACTCAAGGTCAAGGAGCGTAAAAAGGCAAATTTAGTACGCATATGGCTAGGAATAATTCCATCCTTTTACATATAGATAGCCTTCCAGGCTTAATCTTGCCTATCTCCATCAATATAGTCCTTGATAGTGAAACCTCTTGATTGAGACACTATTTCATTACAAATCCTAACTAATTCAACAAAGTTGAAAAGTCTATAATGGTGAATCGAGTTTGGATTATTCTGGGTTGAACTAAATGCTTTATTGAAATGTTCTCTATCTGGCCATAATAATGGATTAATTAATTTTTAATTGCACAACCTCGTTGAAAATGTAGATAAGGCTAGAAGCACGACTTAACACTGTACGCATAAAGTTGTGACTGCACAATTCAAGGTTGTGTATTGAAGTATCCTCCTCCAGAAAATGTGTGGGGTTGTTTATGATAGAGTGTGAAATTATTTTTGGGACTCTAACCGTCAGCTTGATCGCTTTTGGTTGAGTTGGTCCTTTGACACTTTGATGGTTATAATAATTTCTTCTAGGTAAAATTGGCCTCAATGTACACCACAAACTATAAGCGCGGTGCACTTATTCAAGTCTGTACCAACTTGGTAGTAAGCCAAAAGTCACACTGAACTATTGGCTAAGTGCAGCGAGTGTCATAAATGATGCTGACCCTAACTTTTATCTACACATGTTGACGTGACTTAGGCTTCTAATCAATGAAAAAATGGGATAAATGAATAAAAAGGGAAAAATGGAAAGAAAAAAAATTAACACGGATTCCCCGCTGTCGGTAAGAAAAGTTAGCTCGGGCGTCATTTATGACACTCACTGCACTCAGACCAATAGTTTGTGGTGTTATGGCTACTAGTCAAATTTGGTGGTGTTAGGTGCGCACTGCGCCATAGTTTGTGGTGTTGAGATCGATTTTGCCTTTCTTCTATTATATAATTAACCACTTTTTGTTTGTTTATGCAAGTTGGATTAATGATATGAGATGATATATAATATAACAACACGTACAAAATGTTTAAATCTCAACCTTCTAGAATACGACCTTAATCATGTAAGGTATAATTAATCACCAACTATAAAAGCATATACCACCATATAACTATCATGTATATGATGTATCCATGGAGGTCTATTGCTACGAGGCCATGTGTATTATTCGGGGCAAATTCGACTGTAGGGCATGCAATGGTACTTCATCACGCCACGACATCAAATGAGATAATTAAACTTGTTCTAAAATTTATTGCTATTAGCCTTACTTTCTACAAGAGATATATGCAAGATGAAACATTAGATATGAGACAACTAATCTCAACCCACCTACACTAGCTGTCCTACACCCATCCTTTCTACATGGGTTAGGATTGTTTTGCATCTGCCGAAATACATATGATGGTGGAGTAAATAGAATTATATATAACATGCTTATGTCTTATGACCCGGACCTTCCATGTATATCTTTTGTCGTATCAGAAAAAACAATCATATAGCTTGTTAATGAGAATTGGAAGTTGATTCTTAGTTTAACCTTACTTCGATGCATGTCACTAGCTTAACCAGTATGTGGAATTTTAATCATATAATTAACAAAAACTCTGTAATTAACGATCTTAGAAAAAGTATTAAAGTACTGCAAGCAATCATAATTCAAAAGCTTCTTTCTTTCATGCACCTGCAATCCAGGATCCATAACAATTGTATGCTAAATTTACTGAGCAGAGGAAAAAGTATGCATGCTATTATACATATAATGATGAAGTGCATCTAAACTCACTTACAAATAGAAATTAGTAAAGTGAGCCAAAATTCTAACCTTCCTCAAGAGGCGTGTTTGGTGGACAAACATCTGTACATGAGATGAACGAAACAAGCAATAGTAACACAGAAAAGATTGGTAGTATCAATGAAGAGGAATAAGAACTCAAGGTTACCATAATTTCCAGGTGTGTACGAGTGTGTGTGTTTTGTTAAACGTCTTACGCTACCAAGAAGGAATTTTATACTACAATCTGTTTGGACTAATATGCACCAAAATGATAAAAGTCAATCCGCCTTAACATAGACAAAAATGTTCTATACAACCCTAAATGTTAAATATGGAAATATTAAGTAATCACGAAACATTAATTACATCATTGACCAATGCGTGATGCATGTTATCATAAATTCCAAACTAATACGAGCGAAAGGTACTTTAAGCACTCAAACTTAGGGTTGGCAATCAGGTCCGGTCAGATTCGGGTTGACCTGTTTACATAAACGGGTCAGCATTTCTAAACCTGAACTCGACCTATATACCTAAACAGGTCAGAAATTCCAACCAAATCTAACCCATTTATAAACGGGTTGACCTGAACCCGACCTGTTTAACCTGTTTATTTTTTCAAAGCTTATTTATAGGTCTAAAAACGGGTTAACCTAAAATTGACCCGACCCGAAATAATATCATTATAACAGAAATTTTAGAATTTTACTCTCCAAACATTATATTCTTATATAATATAACATTTGATACAAAAATTCATAATCAAATGAAACTTCAGTATTAAAATTTCATTACACACAAATACTCTATTGTACACCATTTCATTGAGCTTGGTCCAAAATTAAAAACAGAGCTAAGCCTAAAGACTAAACACGTATTTAAAGGGTTAAACAAGATAGGCGGGTTGCTTTCGGGTTGGAAACCTAACCCATTTAGTTTTCAGGTCAGGTTCATGTCAACCCATTTACTTAAACAAGTCAAAAATCTTGATCCAAATTCGCTTAATTCAGGTCAGGTTCTGGTCGGGTTAGCAGGTTGGGTCGCTTTTTGCCACCCCTCACTAGTACAGAATGCACGATTTGCGTCTGTTTATTTGCGTCGCACGTGAGAGAAACTGACGCAAATGATATATGTGCGTCGGATATTACAGGACATCCGATGCAAAAAGCCTGAGAAAATGTATACCGGCCGTTTTGCGTCGCACATAACCTGGCAAACGACGCAATTGATTGCCCTATGTGCATCGCATCAAGTTCCAATCTAACACAAATTCAGATACGAAAAATGCCAATCTAGATCTGCGTCGGACTATAGACCCATCCGACGCAGATGCTACGTCGTATGCCCAAGATCCACGAATCATCTGCGTCGCATCAAGCCATTATGCGACGCAAATGGTCATCTGCGTCGGATCCCATGTCCCGTCCGACGCAGATGACTCCTAGTTATTTTTTCGTATCCTTGCCCCAGTTGGGCCAGTTCCCACAAACTCTCACTCGCATCACTTCTCTCTCTCTCATGCGAATTCAGTGCCCTAACTGTCGACGGCGTAAATTCTCCGGCACCTCCTCTCGCCGACGACTTCTCCGGCAATTCATATCGTCGTTGACTTCTCCGGCATCTCCTCTCGTCGGCTCATCCTTGCTTCACTCGACAGCTGGTCATTCTCTCTCGATTTTCGGCTAATCCTTGCTGCCGCCAACTTCGCCGGCGACTCCTTGCGGCTTTCTCGCCGTCGACTTCTCCGGTGCGGCTTTCTCGCCGTCAACTTCTCCGGTGCACTCCTCTTTCTCCCACTCTCTCTCTCTCTCTTGCACTCCTCTTTTTCTTCCCACCCCTGCACTCCGTCCGCCGCCGCTGCACTCCGTCTCGCCGCGCCGCCGTTACTCCGTCTCCGGCAATGTAAGTCCGTTTTTTTTTTTTAATTTTCTGTCTCAATTTCTGTCTTTTTTTTTTCAATTTCTGTCTTTTTTTTTTTATTTTTGTCTTATTTTTTCTAGATGTTAATCAAGGAGTTTGTGATTGTATTAGTAGAGTGATTGTAGTTTGTAGTTTAAGATTGAATTTTAAGATTGAATTTAGGATGTTTGTAGTTTGTAGTGCTCATGAATTTATATAGTTTGTAGTGCTCTAAAATACTTCCTTGCTACGAACTATATAATTATATTCACAAGTATTCTTGTTTTTTACCATTGATCTTAACAATTCTACTTTAATCTTAATATTGTTTCTTAATCTCTAATTTGGTAATGTCTTAATATTAGATAGTTGATGTTTATGAGTTATGACTTAATCACTATTTAATTTGTGGGTTGGTTAATGCCCTAATGCAGTTGCCACATTCCATCTTCTACTTGTCGGCTTGTCGGTGCTCCAAAGCTCACCTCGTTGTGCTTGACTTCGCTGCTCCTTGAGAGCAGAGGTATATATTATAGCTTTTGCTTTATGTTTATTTGTTTTATTTGTCCCTATAATGTTGAATTATGTGATTGGGAAAGTATATGTGAATTGTATGGTTATGTGATTGGGAAAGTATATGTTGAATTATGACCAAACCTATATGGACATACCTTTATGCGGTAGGGAGGGAAATCTAAGGAATGGATTGGTATTTGCTGTTTAATTGCAATGTGTGCATCATTGGCCTAGATACCCGTTCGAGGCTTACTCATTAGGAGTAAGTCTTGAATAGTCCCCGGTTTGGGACTGTCTTTGAGTTTCTTATCTCACTTAGGATGTGAATGAATGTTTGGTTTTCGATTCTAAGAAAGATCTAGCTCATTTCCCTAAGCGTTCTCTGGGTACATATGTGCGGGTAAAACTCTTATGGTTTTGTATTTGATACTTTATAATTCTATTTAGGATTTTTTTTCGATTCTAATACATATCTTAAATTTGGTGTAGTGTGCTCAACAATCGGGAGGAGTGGAATGCGGCTATTTCGTGATGAGATACATGTTTCTAATCATCCGCTTCTACTATGAATCAAAGAATTTGTATGAGGTATATGTATGTTCTAAATTCGTTATTTATACTTATAGAATTTTAAAGTATATTAACTAATTTAATATATTTCTAGGCTTTTCCGTCAAGTCTTGAGCCATACTCCATATATATGAGATCAACGACCTCAAAGAACTTTTTGCGGAATACTTTGTACGGGTCGTTAAAGCTGGAAAACTAAGCTTGATGGTTAGTGTATGTATTTGTAGGTTAGAATAATATTTTGTTGCTTGAACCTTGTTGGTTGATTGATTGCAACATTGGTTGCTTAATTGAGATGTACTGAAACAGGTTTTGGTTATATATATGCAAAATATTCCCAACGATTTCTTGGGTTGTCCAAATTACAAAGGAGACTCTGCCGAATTTTCAGCTCATAATTATTAACATAATGTTTGTTTAGTTTTGAAAATAAAAAAAAAGCTGAAAAAAACACAAAAAAAAAGCTGGAAAAAAAAACATATATGTGCGTCGCATGAAGTGCTATATGCGACGCAGATGACAAGCCATCTGCGTCCCATATAGCACTGCATGCGACGCAGATGGTATGTGCGCGGCCCGACAGAGAGCCCGGCCAAGCACCATCTGCGTCGCATGCAGTGCTATATGCGACGCAGATGACAAGCCATCTACGTCGCATATAGCACTGCATGCGACGCAGATGGTGCTTGCTGGACTGCTGTGGGATGCATGGTGGATGGGCGTCGCACGTTTGTTGGGTCCGACGCAAATATTCGATTAACTGCGTCGTGTCTTATCCGACGCAGATGGTTGTCTTCCCATATGCGACGAGACATGTGCCGTCGGACCGAGGTTCGACGCAAATGGGGGTCCCAGGTCCGACGCAAATTGTCATTTCTGTACTAGTGCCTACTCAAACTTTCACAAAATTTAGGGTTAAGGACCTCATCTCTTAATGATTAGAGTTTAAGACCTTATTAAATAGATGAAAGGTGTAACTTTTATAAATGTTCTGTCCCATTAGTTTTTCGTTAAAAGTAACATCCATTGAAGTTAAATGATAAATTACGTCACTAAAAGACTAAAAATTCGTCTCTATCATGCTTTTATAATTTTAGCTTCAATTTACTCAAAAACTCTCTTATTCTACCCTGTTGTCCCCTCCTAAAAAAAGAGAAAGAAGAGACAGAGAAAGATAGATAATTCATTAATTTTAAATCTAATAAATCTTGGAGATCGACTCAACTAATTCATTAATTTATAGTTCATGAGTGTTGGAGGTCGACTCCACCCCGACACCTTGGCTCGAAAGAGGCCACTAATTTCGGATAAAGTCCTTCCTGACCTGATCGATGATCATCTCTAAATTGTAGCAATCTTTAGATTATTTTAGGATATCAGATTTTTCAATGAAAAAGAAAAACACAACACATGTACATGCTTGCAATTATTATTGAAAATATATATTTATATAATTTTGTTAGCATGGTAATTTATCATTCGACCTTAATTGATGAGAATTTTAACAAAATCATAATTTTCATCCATTTGAGGTCTCTAAGCCTAAACATTAAAAGATCAGGTCCTTAACCTAACGATTTATGAAAATTTAGGTTCTTTAAGTACCGGTACCTCAAAAGTAATACTATCAATATAGAAAATATACAGTAGTATAATGCTTATGGTTAATGCTTAAAGCTCCGTGTATCAAAACCACAAAATAAATGTCACATTAAGATTAAGATTGATACAGAGATTTTTGATAATTGTTACATATAGATTAATTAAGAAGTTGTAACAGGCTATTAATTATAGAAGAGAAAAGAAAGAGTTAGAAAGTATTTTTTTGAGGGAGTGTTAGAAAGTATTGATACAAAGAGAGAAACCGTTTTAAGTTTTTTAGACTTTATTAATGAATGTGAAGTTTGTCTGAGATGAATGGTCTAATAGTCATATTAATAGATATGTTTTGGTGAATTCATATTACTAGATATGAACATATGACAAACACACAATCCTTCTCCAAGTTGCAAAAGAGTTGACAAACTGCCGGATCTTGACATAAAGAATTAATTGTATTCGTGTAAAGGATGGACTTATAAGAGATTGCGATTTAGGGGGTACTTCATCTAACAATATTTTGAAAATGAACATAAAATAAAATTTAACAAAGTGAGCTACACTGTTTTGTACGGTATGCTCAGCTTTGCTTATCTTTCCATCTCTAAATAAATCGCAATAATTTGCTTAGGGGTCGTCTTTGAAAAGATTGGGTTCAATATGCCACGTAGTATTTTTGTCAATATCTATATTATTATTAAGTTACAAGGTACATATTTATTGTAATTTCATTACATGTGTTTCTAATTTTTCAAATAATTAATCCAATTTCTTTTTTGTTAGTCCTTAACATTGGTTTTGTAAGAGACCGTCTACTTTCAGTTGAAAATTAGACATGGTACAAGCCGAATACTAAGAAGAGAATGGACCACCTTTTTTAATATAGTGACTAGTTTAATCTATTTAATTAATTAATAGTTTAATCCATTCAGTAAGATTGTCGAGTTATGCTTTAAAATTGTTTGCTGTAGTTCGAGATTCAAAGCGAAATAAAGGAGAAGAGAAGGCCGACTATGTTGATGCGAGATGTCTAAAGATAGTGTTGGTCAGAGTGAGATGAAATTGGCTTGTTAGGATAATGAAGGCTTGGATTTGTCTAATTTTATATTAAAATTAGACCGTCGATTCTAATAATTTGTGTAGTCCTTAATAGATTGCTCAATCTCCTTTTAAGGTGATATTAACTGCTACCTTCATGCCCAATCTTCATCTTCCCATCTTACTACTCTTGCATGCAAATTAACAATTCCCAATTTCCCATATTAACTCATTTCAAGTTCCACATTAAAGCCTATGATTTTTTTTGTCGATTCAAACCAATAATCCCAGTTAGTCAACAACAATCTTTTTCTTAAAGAATATGACTTTAGAGACCAAGGGAAGGTTTTAGACTTTTAGTTGCTAATTACTCAATAATGATGGCCTGATTTGAACAAAAGACAACTAGTTTACATAATTACATTTGTGTAAATTTTTTGCCTCTTGGTTCCTCATTTTGTAAGAAACTATCATAGTATGAGATAATTGCACCAAAAAAATAATATTATAATTATTCAATTTAATTAATACCTTTTATAATGTTTCATTTAAATTCTTTTAAAGGGCTCCGTTATTGTTAATTAGCACAGCATGCATAAGACCTCTATATAATTTGAGTCGGCCCTGTAATAATATCTATCAAAAATAAAACCGGCACATGTTTGAATATAGAATAAGTCGGGTTCGATATGCATGCACCACTTGCCAACCAATTTTTCTCACCTCATGCAAATTCGTTATCATTATTTCTTAACGGGAAATTTATTCTTATGTAGACTACGATGTGTAGGATTTGCGTAGGTGAGAAAAAAAAAGGTGTAAAACATTGAAAGTCCAATATGTTAAGCAATTCTTTTTTAGTCCACTAGAGCTTATGTAGATTCACTAGTAGAAAAAAGTTGATTTGCGTCTCCTGAATTGCGTCGCACGATAGGTAAAACGACGCAGAAACATCATTTGCGTCGGACATTCATGGCGTCCGACGCAAATCATGATTTATATGCGTCGGATATATCCCGCATTCGACGCAAAAAATTCACATGCGTCGGACCCCGATCAATGTTCGACGCAAATCATGAAAGATAATTTTTGCGTATCCAACGATATGCGTCGGACCTTAGTGTTCACGCGACGCAGATAGCATATGTGCGTCGGACCTTATGGGCCATGCGACGCACATAGCCCGCTCCTTTCATTTTCTTAAAGCCCGCTTTTTTAAACCCTACCACATGAGGACCTTATCATTCCAGCCGTCATTAAGTCCCCCTCCCCCTTTCTCTCTCTCTCCTCCTCCCTCTCTCCCCCTCCATCTCTCTTTCTCATACTTACGAACAAATTAACAAAGAAAAAAATGAAGGAAAAATGAGAAGAAGTTTGGGAATTCCAGTGAAGTTAATGCACGAAGCCACAGGTCATGTGGTTACCGTAGAACTCAAGAGCGGCGAACTTTATCGAGGCACCATGATTGAGTGTGAAGATAACTGGAACTGTCAACTTGATAGCATTACCTTCACTGCAAAGGTAACTTCTCGTTTTTACCTTTTTTGTTAGGTTCAATTTTTAAATTTCGTTTTCTATCCAATCCCTTGGTGTAAGATCTGATTTTAGGGCTTTCGCTCTCAGATTATTACTGCGATAATTTTGCTGCAAAAGAGGATCTGGTAAATTCGATTTCTGTAAAAATCTAGGGTTTGTGACATGGAAGGTGAAGATCTGGTTAATTTTCGGCGAACAAGGAGCCGAAAAACTGGTTGAACGATTAGTTGATACCATTATCGTCTACAAATGAAGAACTTTAGTCGCTTCTCTCTGGTAAAAGACGTCTTATTGCTCTCAACAAGAAAGATTGGTTTAATCCCAATATTTTACCTTTTTTTTTGGTATAATAGTTGTATAATTATGCTTATCAATGTAATCTTAGTTTTTAATTACTCGTTTTTTTGTTAGGAGGACTAATTTTAGCTGAATTTGGTGATAATTTTGTAACCATGGTTTTTTCTGTATTTTTTGTTCCAGAAATTTTAACGATAATTTGAGTCCACTAAACAAGATTGCCTTTCGATTTTAGAGATTTTTACTTTTTTTCCTCTGATTTTTACAGCAATCTTGTATTTTATTGACGATACTCGTGGTATGAATTTATGCATATTTGCGTGAATACTGACAGGAAGAGATGAGTTCTATTTTTTTTTTTAGTGAAAAATGAACAATTTGCGTCGGATGTAACCCTCAATCCGACGCAAATCCCAACTTTTTTTTAATAAAAAATGATCATATGCGTCGCATATGGCTCTTGATGCGACGCAGATGATAGATGCATAATGAGGTTATTTTCGTCTTGTGCGACGCAAATAGCTTAACATCTGCGTCATGTCCTTGTCCGACGCAGATCATGTCTCTCGTATCTGCGTCGAGACCTGTGCCGTCGGACCGATGTCCGACGCAAATGGTGGTCCTAGGTTCGACGCAAATCAATGATTCTGTACTAGTGATTTTAAGGAGCTCACAACAAATATGGTGTATGGTGGGAAATATAGTGATCTATAATAGATTTAAAATTAAAATTGTGTGCTTAAAAATCATTCTAAATTTTTAGACCTATATGGTCATATTTATTAGGCAAAATTGGTCTCAACACCACAAATTATGGCGCGGGTGCACCCACTGTCACCAACTTTGACTAGTAGCCAAAACACCACAAACTATTAGCCTAGGTGCAGCAAGCTAAGTGTCATAAATGACGCCGAAGCTAACTTTTCTAGACAAATGTTCACGTGACTTAGGCTTCTAATCAATGAAAAAATAGGATAAATGGAAAAAAAAATGGAAAAATGGGAAAAAATAACACAGATTCTCCTCCTTCGGTAAAAAAAGTTAGCTCAAGTGTCATTTATGACACTCATTGCACCTAAGCCAATAATTGGGATGTTTTGGCTACTAGTCAAAGTTGGTGGTGCTGGGTGCACCCACGCCATAGTTTGTGGTGTTGAGGCCAATTTCGCCTATTTATTATGATCACCTAATACACCTAGCAAAAATCTACCACCCTATACTAACATGAAAACTATATGTATGACCATACGTAAAACATAAACAATAATATACTTTCTCCATTTGTATTATTAGTTGTAATGCTTGGCTTTCATGCAATACAACTACTATTAATATTTTTTAAAATCTATTAGTGAAAAATTTATAACGGTGAATACTTTGTAATTAAATATGCATAGAGACAAATCAAATAATATTTTACGTACTAAAATTTCTTTGATTGATCACTTTGAACAAAATTAGTTTACAAATAATACAAAATCAAAGCATTACAACTGGGTCAAAAGGCCATAAATAATATAATAGGTTAAACCAGAAGTATCTTACATACTAAACTTTTTTGTCATCAATCTACTTTTTTCTAGCTACAAAATTTAAGTAGCTGACTTAGCTTTGACGGAGGGTTTAGTCAAGAGATATGTTTGATCAAGGTTTAACCATAATGCGATATACGTACGTTCCGTTTGGTTATGAGTTATAAACAGGTGTATATAGTATAAAAGTCAAAGCGTTGTACTTAAAAATATTCGAAGAAGGTATGTACTTACTTTTTATAAATACTTATTTTTTTTAAATACCTACTTTTTATAATTTATACAAATACAAAATTAGAGATATTAGTGCTTTGACATACATAAAATGTAACAATCTTTTAGAAACATGGAGTATTACAACTTTACAAGGGTTTGTTGCACTCTACAAACGGACCGATGTAAGGGAATAATAAGGCGATAATGTTGTAGAAATACCTTTTAGTTTGTTCGGTTTCATTGGAGCAACAATGGGGAACATTTAGGTGGGTAGACAGATAATAAACCAATTCAGTTTTAGAAACAAACAAATAAGTAGTGATCAGGAAGACTCCACGTGTTACTATAAGCAAAATTTAAGATTACGAGAAAGTAAAACCACGTAGCAGCTAATAATTGCATGGCACGTATGACGTATCATGCAACGTGTCCAACAATGAGACACGTGTCTTAAGTTAAACAAGCATGCAAAGTTTATAAATAAGGAAGTGCAACCAAACAGCAGCTCAACTCAACTCAAATCAAATATTATCACCTTCACTTTTATTCACCAAAGCATTTTGATATCCTGATTTCTATAGTTTTTGTTACTTTTAGAGTTTTAGTTTGTTAATCCCAAAAAAAAAAAGAGTGAATCATGGCATCCCACCGTCAAAGTTACAAGGCTGGTGAAACTACTGGCCGAGCTGAGGTAATTAATTAACACTTGCATTTTCTTAGCTTAAATTTATGTGTTTATATATACTTCTTTCGTTCCATAATAAGTAAAACATTTACTATTTTAGAACGTTTCAAAATAAGTAAAACATACCTTAAATGAAAAAAAGAAAGTGATAAAATGACAAAAGTACCCATCACAAACTTGTGTGGTTTGCTTTTCTCTCTCTTTTTTGATAATGAAAAGGGTATTTTATAACTTTTTGGTTTTTGAAAGTGATGTTTATTAAATATTGTGCCCAATTTCTATGTTTCACTTATTATGGAACGAAGTACTTTTATCATATAGTTTATGGAGATATATCTTAATTTTCAGCCATATTTTAATATATATGTATTGTGATACATATGAAAGATGGTTATAGGAGTTTATGGGTGGTGTTATTGTTATTATTTTATTTTAATTTTTGAACCAAATGCTCTTTAGTCCGGAAAAATATCCCCTACTACCGTTGTAAATCCTATATTCGTAAATCCTATAATCGTCAACCTAGTTGTTTCAGGGGCAGTAGCCGATCTAGTAATTTTTAGAAAGGGTTTGTATTAACGTCATATTAATATATTTACAAATATGTTTCATGATTGTTGCACTATTTTTGGTACTTATATAGTGGTTGTGTTACTTAATCCTTTTTTAAAAATATATTGCAAGATTCAATCATAAATAAATAACCTTAATGTCTTAGAAGAGTTAAAATCTGTAGTTATCTATGTATGCTGATTAATTTAGAAGAAAGAAACAAATAGTTCCCTCCTTGATTAATTTAACAATGATCATTGGGCTCATTCACAGGAGAAGACTGATCAAATGATGGGCAAGACAAGTGAGGCAGCCGAAGCAATGAAGGACAAGGCTCAACAAGCTAAGGACAAGACAATGGATACAGCCCAAGCAGCAAAAGATAAGACATCTGACAAGGCCCAATCCACTAAGGAACAGGCCCAAAGGTCCAAGGACCAAACCGGAGGGTACGTCTCCGAAAAGGCCCAAGCCGCGAAGGACAAGGCGTATGGGGCGGCCCAAACCACTAAGGAGAAGGCCTCCGAAATGGCGGAATCGGCGAAAGAGACGGCGGAAGCCGGTAGTGAGAAAACAGGAGGAATACTCCAAAGGACAGGTGATCAAGTGAAGAGCATGGCTCAAGGTGCTGCTGATGCTGTTAAGAATACTTTTGGGATGGGTGAGGCTGAAGAGGATGACCCAAATTACCAAGCTACTAAGACTACTACAACTAGGACTACTACTAGGCCGTAAACGAGTCTGTTGGGCCTTTGATAGTAATGGGCTTTTGTTTTCTGTTTAGTTGTTTCTTTCTTTGGGCTTTGTTGATCTTATGTTGTGTTTGTTTTACGTTTGGGCCCTTTTTGGGCTTTGCTGATACAAAGAGTATAAAGAGTGACACTTTTTTATTTGTCACTCGGTAGGAATGAAGGGTGTGGTTGTAATGTTGTTTCTATCAAGATCCTCTTATGATGAAATACATGGTTTAGTTTTTGTTGTATGTGATCGGTTTATATTCTATTGTAATATGCTTTAGTAAATTAATTAAGCTGAAAAATCGTTTTGGAAAGAAAACTCTCGCTATGAGACAAATAAAAGTTACGATATTTTAAAGTGAACGGTTATTGATTTGAATTAGTCTTGCTTGGACCTGATCCACACTAATATTAGTGTAGACCGAAATCATCAATGTGATATAGTGATCTTTTTTCTTCATATAGTCACCTTTTATAATCTATAGTTACTCCTCTCTTTTATTTATTATTTTTTAACATATTGATTTTTTTTTTCGTAAATCACATGTATGAACATTAGGTCCACACTAGGTCCATATAAGTTTTTTACGATAGGAAATACCAAGAGCAATTCTCTTTGCATACATGTGTAACAATGAACTCTGCTAATCATCTATAAATACAACACTACCTCTACGGTTCTACCATTGACTAGATTAACTACACAATCATCAAGCTCGTATTTCCTACTGATTAAACTCTAGCTTAGCCTTATAAAAGCGAGATCATCATAAATTTGCATCCGGTTTTGCGCATTGCAATATGATACTATACTGTATAAACATTTTGTTTCTTTTGTGGACTTCATTGTGGTGTTAGCTTGCTTTCTCTAGACTCGATTTCGACCTTGAAGTATACTCCGCAACGAGTTTTGAAAATGAAGATGACTTGTTTTCTAGCAACCTCAAAGGAGAATCACATTCCTCAACAAGTCCATGGCTTAAAAGTATCACCATATCACTATCAATAACAGAGGTAATTCGATGTGCAATGATAATAAGTGTTGAACCTGAGAAGTGTTCCCTAAGGGTTTGCTGAATCAAGTTATCTGTTGTTGTGTCGACTGATGCAGTTGCTTCGTCGAGAATCAATACTTTGCTTTTCTTAAGAACCACACGCCCTAGACAAACGAGCTGTCTTTGCCCCATACTCCAATTTTCTCCATTCTCGGTTACTGATATTCCCACACGAGTAGATGAACATTATTATTAATTAGAAACACACACTATATATATATCAGCTAGTCTCCTGTCAGACCGTCTGACCAAGCCAAACCATCAACTTTTATGTTATTTTAATTACTTTAGTACGACTTTTCCATAGACTTAATTTTTACGGAGACTTTTTTTTTAACTAATAGTGGTTTGACCGGAGTCAAACTGTTTGATACAAGAATTTGGCTTTTAAATATATCTAAAGTAGCGAAGCAGATGAAAAAACAAACCTATTGAGTCAAGTTTCCCCTCCTTTTTCCTAACTTGGTCTCCAAGTTGGCATTTATCAAGGGCCTAAAAAATTAAACAAGCGCGTTAGCTATATATGGGGGGAGATTGAAGACATGGAAGTACAAATTTTGTAGAGTAAGATTAAAGTTACCTCCCAGATTTGTTCATCAGAGTATTCTTCAAGAGGATCCAAGTTGGTTCTAATAGTTCCTTCGAACATAGTCGGATCCTGTGGGATGATACTTAACCTAGACCGTAAATCATGCATCCCTATGGAGCAAATGTCGATACCATCTAACATTATCCGCCCCATTGCAGGTTCAACAATCCGGAAAAGTGTCTGTATAAGGGTTGATTTACCACTCCCTGTCCTCCCCACGATGCCTGTCTTTTTTCCTCCTTGAAATATGCATGATATACCTCGCAACACAAGGGGCATATGTGGAGCATAACGAACCTGCACATATTATATTGAGAAGACAGAGCATGTATTGTATATATCAAGTCTTTCCAAAGTGAAGATCATTAAATTAAATGAGGCTAATATTAACCTGAAGGTCCTGAATATCAACTTCTCCATGAGATGGCCAAGATGGGTGTGGTCTATTTTCTTCTATAACAAGTGGAGGCTCGCTTGGTATGCATGTATATTGAAGGATCCTCTCAACAGAGATGATTTTATTCTCTATATTACATAGATTTGATATCAACCAACCTTGTAACATGTTTAAATTAAGCCCATATGTAACAGATAAGCCAGCAATTCCTAAACAAGAACAAAAATATAACAAGTCAGAAGAGGCGACAAATTTCTATAAACTAGTATGGTTGCCTTCTCTTCCCCTTGAGAAAATAGGTTCTAGAAAAATCAGTTTAGATAAGTTCAATAAGTTATAAAAAATAAGCATCAATAAGTTTTTGATTTAAATTAGTTGTATTCAGTAAAATCCTGGGGAAGAGAATGCACTCTAAGAGGGTATTAAGTAAAACGTTTAAGTGGGAAGTTGGAATACCAGGATCAATTAACCCTGAGGGAATTGAGATCAAAAAGATCAAAAAGGCGACAAATGTAATTGAAGATAACAAGTCCAAGCGAATGCAAAGCCATTGCATTGCAGCAGCATTATAAAACTTTGGTCTTGAATATGCATTTACAAGCTCCACACTTGTTTCACAAAACCTCAATTCTTGATCGAAGCTCCTTATAGTTGTTGCTCCAGATATAGTCTCAGCAAAGAATTGGATCACTGGAGCTTTAGTTACTCCAACTAATCGAGAAAGTTCTCGTGCTGAGGGTATGTAATATTGCTGTATATAATGAGAATATATAACTTATGCTAGAGACATTAATTATGCCTTGACGTATGAAACAGAAGAATATCATGAAAGATGGAACTAAAGTTCAGTATACTGTAAAGAAAAAGCTCACTAGATGTACCTGATACCAAAGAGCAATTGCAATTACAGGGATAAAAGTCACAAAAACTTGCCACGCAACTTGTGACATCACCACAATAGTTCCAACAAGTTGTATTAATAAAAACGCAAATGCACCAACTTGTTGTGGAATGGTCATATCCACAGCACTTTGATCTGTAGATGCCTGAATCAGGAAGAAGATAAATCAACAAAATTATATTAAATCTAAATCTTACATGTCTCTACACATTTGTCAACTTTCTTATTTTACTTATACCGTTATACGGTTATACCATCTTAGAACTTCATTTCAAAATAATGAATAGAAAAGAATCATGAGAAGTACAAGTACCCGATTTAAGATCCGACCACTTGGGGTAGCATCAAAAAATGACATTGGAGCCCGAAAGATACAAGAGTGCATCTTACTGAAAAGTAAAGTAGCTGTCTTGTATGCAGCAGTCACAAGAAGAGTTGTTCTAGCTAGGACACAAAACGCACTTCCAATTGCCAGTGTCACATAAACAAGTATTAAAGTTTTTCCATCAACTTTAAGCTTAGCATTAGGAGAGTTAGAAGTTCCCCAAGCAATCCAATAATTGCTTAAGATTTGAAGAGTTTGAAAGAGAACTTGAGCCAACAAGACAAACGGCACCAAAGCTCCTCCATATGCTATTGTAACAAACTTCCAATATACAGAAAATCCAACTCTACCTTTCTCTCTTTCTTCTTCTTGTACAAGTTGTCTCTTAGGCACCGCGACATCACTGGTCTTTCCAACTTGACCACCATTGTTGTCCTTGTCTAGGTTTGTTTTATTACTCTGTTCTTCACTAATCACGGGCATTACTTCTTTGTGTTCAATTGAATCAATTGTAGATAGGGCTTGTTCATGCGCTCCCACAAGTTCCATAAAGTCTGTTCCTAAATCAAGAATGTCATCATACTTTCCCGCTTGCAATATCCTTCCATATTTCATGACCTTCCAAATTAATGAAACATGGGCTATAGTAAATCATTTTACTTTTGGGATATAGCAAGTTGATTCTAGTACAAAGGCACCAATAAAAGAAATAAGAAGTTTTTTCAAATTGCTCACCAAGATCAAATCCGCAGCAGATAAAAACTTCGATTTGATGTGTGACATATATCACAGTTTTAGAACCTAACAGGCCAAGTAGACATTCCTGTAGTAGACAGGATAATGATCAAGCATCAATATACAACAAGGATTAGTATGAGTCCCTGTTCTTTTCACGTGATTTTTATTGATAAATGTTGATTTTATCTTAATGATTAAACTGATTTTTACTGATTAAAATGTATATTTTTAATTGGAACTTAGATTTATTGGATATTATTATTTTGAGTTGAAGGGAACGAGGCATGCATGTGATTAACTTGCATATGCGAATTAATTATGAAACTTCTAAAGAGAAAGGATAAGAAATACTACATGCCATGGAGAAGAAGAAAAAAAGCTAGTACCTTAAAGAGATGACTACCCGTGTGAGCATCAACTGCGCTAAAAAGGATCATCAAACAGATATATATCAGCATCTTGGTACAAAGCACGAGCAATTTGTATCCTCTGCTTTTGACCACCACTTAGATTGATGCCCCTCTCTCCAATAATTGTTTGATCTCCAAAAGACAACATTTCAAGATCCTTCTTCAAGGAACATGCTTCTAGGACCCTGTCATACTTGTAATGATCCATATCCTGGCCAAACAAAATGTTATCCACTATCTTACCACTTTGTATCCAAGGGGATTGCACGACATAAGCCTTGGTTCCACTCAATCTTAAAGCTCCTGTGATCTTTGGTACTTCGCCCAATATACAAGAAAGTAAGGTAGACTTGCCAGAACCGACTGCACCACAAACTGCTACCTTCATGCCATGATGGACTTGAAGATTAATGTCAGTCAATGATGGCTTTGGGGAAGACGGATCCCAGCTAAAGTTTCCTTCACTTATCTCAACTGCAACATCAACATCATCTCTAGAAAGTCTCTCTGTAGTTTGACTTTCAAGGTCATCAAGGCTAAGGAAAGAAGCAATTCTATCAAGGGACACTTTTGTCTGAATCATCATAGAAATTGTATCTGGTAAAAAGTAGATGGGTTCTTGAAGAATCCTAAATGTTGCAAGTGCGGATAAAACCTTCCCTGATTCAAGAGGGATCCCCATAATCATACATGTCCCAAAAGTAATAACAGACACAAATGTTGGCGCACTCCAAAATACAAATGTTGTTATAGCTGTAGTATAAAGAAACTTCTTCAACCATCTACTCTCATTATTTCTTAGCTCAACAATCTTAGATAAGAACTTCATTTCCCATGCTTGAAGTTTCAGAATTCTCATGTTTTTCAATATTTCAGATGTAGCCTTCATTCTCCTATCCTTGGATTCCATCAACTTTCCCTGATACTTCTCGAGCACAGTTGACAAAGGAAAATTGGCCAACATAATGACCACAGTTGCAACGAGTGTAGCAATTGATGCAAGTCCTAGATTTTTATACAAGATTACTAAAGCTAATGTGACCTGCACAATTACCATCCATGGATCATGCATGTACCACCCAAAATCACCAATTCTCTCCGCATCAACAGACATATAATTAATCATCTCCCCGCTTGATTGTCCTTGCTTCGATAGACAAGATAGAGTCAAGGCCTTATTATAAATTCTTTCTATAAGAACAGCTTTCGCCCCTAACCCCAGCTACTTGAAGCCTAAAGAACCAATGCTTTTGTGCAATGCATTCCACAACCTTTGCAACAGAAAATGCAAAAACTAGAACAAACCCTTCATTTTTGAATTCCCTTCTCCCATTCAGGTATTGAACAAAGGTATCAATGAGATATGGACCGACATAAGAGGCTAATGTATAGAGAAGGCAAAGGAAAGCTGTCAACAGAATATCTACCCATGTTGTGAAGATCAAAGATTTCATAAGCTGAAAAGTTGTCACCTTCTTATCACTACCCTCTTTAGCAGAATCCAAAAATTTCCTAAATATCATGTATGATTCATTCACATCATCCATACCCGAAAGCGGCGGAACATCCTCAAGGTCTAAGGTTTTCTTATAACCCTTGGAGATTAAAGATCCCACCCAAGTGAAACATAGGTTACTAAACAAACCAGCATTCAAATAAGGACTACTTTGTATCTTACTTGACTCAACATTAGTACTACCATTCAAAAGGGGTTCTTGGAGATTATTGTCCTCTCTAATAACCTTCCCAAAAATCCAAGCACAACAAAAGATAATTCCTGATATAAAATACACAAAATCAGATACCATTACTTGAACTGGTAAATTTTGGCTTTCCCTAAAATGGAGTATATCTATCACAAGGCAATAACAAGAAAAAACAAGGTAAAAACCCCACCAAAATCTTAACAAAAGTGGAAATTTCACATCATTTGAGGGGTAAAATTGTGCATGTAAATAAACAAAAACCAACAACCAAGTAATTACCTTCTGTGCTAAATCCAAAAGGGTTACTATATTTTCATCATTCTTATACCAAAACAAGAAATTCAAACAAAACAATACTAAATTGTACAAAGAAAGGGATAAAGAAGAGAAAGTTACAGATTTATAATACATAAAGTTTCTATTTTTGGGATGATCATGACTATCAACTGCTCCAAACACTTTGCATACCCATGAAATGATGAGCCCAAACAACAGAAGCAGGTGTATAAAAACAGAGGATTCTCTTAAAAAGATGGGATTTTGAAGGAAATTAAGAGCTGGGAATTGTAAAACAGAGAAAGATAAAAAGATTTCTGGTATACCCACTTCCATTTCCATGGTTAATTTGGTTTTAATGGGTAATTTTATCTAAACAGGTAGCAAAGTAGGCATTTTAGTGTCTTAAATCTTAATGGAGTGGTAAACTAGAAGTTTATAGTGCTTAATAGGAAGGCAAGTAAGAGAAAGAGAGAAAAATATACATAGATTAAAATCCAATAGCATGATGAGCAAGAACTCAGGAATCAGGAGTTATAGCCTTATCCCTTATTATAAGACCTTAATTGAAAAGACGACAAATTTTTGAAGTTTCTCTAAAGTTTTGAAAGGTTGCAACAAAGTTACCCGCATGCTTGACTAATGGAATACTTTAGTTTAGTTATAGCATCCACCGTCATAATCCGTCATAATTCATAACCAAAATACCAAATGACAAAAAGTATTTGGTCATAGTGTGTCCAAGTCCAACTATCGTATTCGTCACATGGTGAACAAAAATAAAATCTATCATAAGTAAGTGGCTTCATCAAGTGGTGGGAAAATATGGTGGAAAAATATAATATTTTTTTGGCTGAATACGAGTCAAAACTCTAACGGCTAGTAATGATTACACCAATGAATAAAATCAATAAGTATGTAGAAATCCTCGAAAGACGATATTATCATAATATTGTCTTATTAAGTAATTTAAAGGATTTATGTTTTTATTCAAGTTATATTTCAAGTGATTGTTCAAACTCAAATAGTAAGGTAAGATAATCTTGTATAAACCAACTAATCAGTATGAATGATAATGTTAAACTCCCTTGTAGTATTAGTGAGCAGAGTAGTCATATTTTGGGGTACGATAATTGGTAAAGCTATCAGGTTAGAAATGTTTCTTTTAAGAATCTATCTAGTACCTCCTCCTTTCTAAAATTCTCTACAGTATCTTAGTGGTTTTAAAATTGTTTCGATGACGCTTTTACTATTATCTCTTAGTCATTTTATCTGTTTAGAACTCATTTGTCGAGACTGAAACTAATATAAATAGCTAAGGTTCTTGTCATCAAATGCGAAAAGATAATTTAAATTTACTTTTTTCCAACTTTACATACTTCCTCCGTTCTAAAATAAGTGAGATACTTCTTTTTTTACATGTAATTTTTTTGAGAGAAATATTTCACTTATTTCAGAATGGAAAAAGTACAATAGATTTACACCAAGTATACTGGTGGAATGCATAAAATCCCTCAAATGGAACTTGTTGACGAGGAGATGATGGTAAGGAAATTATTGAGACAATTCTAAAATCACGCAAGTACTTTCAAGGTTTTGAAAAAGATGATGTTACAATGTAAATTATCAACAAAAACAAGTGCACCAAACTGAAACACAAGATGTTTGCTATTTTTTTCAAGAAAGTAAAAAGGGAAGTTGTTTTGACAACATGTGAGTGTGTTGTCTATTTACCCTCTAGCTATGTTGCCTGTTTATTAGGTTACACAAATACAATGCAATTGTAAATTGCTTACCAAAAAGAATGCAAACAAACTGAAACACAAGATGTTTGCTATTTTTTTCTAACACATTTTCCTTGCATGCATGTTGACATTATGAACTACTGCCATATTCTGTTTAAGTATATAGTAGTCTACTTCCTCCGTTCTAAATTACTTGCAACACTTTGACCAAAAATGTGAGAGCTTTTTGGTCAAAGTGCTGCAAGTAATATGGAACGAAGGAAATATTGAACTTGCAAAATTTCAGTGATTTTCGTCATCATCTCTTTTCAAGCAAAATACTTGAGTTCTCCTAGAAACTTCACTATGGTGTTAAGTTGTTTTCTCTGAGTTTGATATAGATCTTGTCGAATACTCTGCAACGAGTTTAGCAAATGATGACGACTTGTTTTCCAGCAACCTCAAAGGAGAATCGCATTCCTCAACAAGTCCATGACTTAAAAGCACTACCATATCACTATCAATAACAGAAGTAATCCGATGAGCGATGATTATAACAGTTGAATCTGAGAAATGTTCCCTGAGTGTATGCTGAATCAAATTATCTGTTGCTGTGTCGACGGATGCAGTTGCTTCATCTAAAATCAATACTTTGCTTCTCTTAAGAAGCACCCGACCTAGACATACAAGCTGTCTTTGCCCCATGCTCCAATTCTCTCCATTCTCTGTAACTGAATTTGGAAGATGAATCTCGGTAAGAGAAAATGGGAAAAACATGCGGAAATCATATAGGGTAACCCTTTAGACTTATTTTTCTAGAATGACCCGTACTTACTGGACATTTTCTAAAATAACCCTAAACATTAATAATACACGAATAAATTATCTACGGGAACCCAGAGAGATCTTATTGTTGTGAAATAATTGATAGATTGTCTAAAGTACAAGGTTACGATGGAGAATTTTCCTGTATAAAAAAAATTTAAGTAGATGAACGGATGAAGGAACAAACCTATTGAGTCAAGCTTCCCTTCTTTCTTTCTAACATCATCTCCAAGTTGGCATTTGTCAAGGGCCTAACAACATAAGAAAGTGTATTAGTTAAGGGGAGAAAAAAAGAGAGGACTTTTCTTTAATCTTTTTTAGGATGGGGAAAAGGAGGATATAATTGGTAAATATGTAAAATTTACCTCCCAAATCAGTTCATCGGAGTATTCTTCAAGGGGATCCAAGTTGCTCCGTACAGTTCCTTCGAACATTGTGGGATCCTGTGGTATTATACTTAATCTGGACCGTAAATCATGCAACCCAATGGAAGATATGTTGACTCCATCTAATGTTATCTTTCCAGCAGCAGGTTCAACGATGCGAAAAAGTGCCTGGATGAGGGTAGATTTACCACTTCCTGTCCTCCCTACAATGCCCGTTTTCTTCCCCCCTTGAAAAACGCATGTAATACCCCCCGTAACACAAGTGGCATATGCGGAGCATAACGAATCTGCATATATTCATCACAATGTTTTAATAAAAGCGTGCATTCTAATTTTTTAGGTTGTGGCCTTACAATTTATGCAGCGAAAGCGAGTAAAATGAAACCAAAATCACCTGAAGGTCTTGAACATTGACTTCTCCATGAGAAGGCCAAGACGGGTCTGGCCTAGTTTCTTCAATAATAAGGGGGGGTTCATTTGGGATAGAAGTATACTGAAGGATCCTCTCAACTGAGATGATTTTATTCTCCATATTACATAAATTCCATATCACCCAGCCTTGTAGCATGTTCAGATTTAGCCCATATGTAACAGATAAACCAGCAATTCCTTGAAAAGAAGAGATTTTTTTTCTGTTAAGATGGATTCCAATTTAAGCAAGACAGTATTTAGATAGCAAGTAGACTACTAAATGAGGCTCACATACCAGGATCAATCAATCCTACAGGAATCGAGATGAGAAATATCAACGAGGCAGCAAATGTAATTGAAGACAACAAGTCCAAGCGAATGCAAAGCCATTCCATTGCAGCAGCGTTGTAAAACTTGGGCCTTGAATATCCATTTACTAGCTTCACGCTTGTTTTAACGAATCGTGATTCTTGATCGAAGCTCCTAATAGTTGTTGCTCCAGATATAGTCTCGGCAAAATGCTGTATCACTGGAGCTTTTGTTAATCCAACCAATCGACAAAGTTCTCGTGCTGAGGGTATGTAATATTGCTGCAGAACAATGAAGAAAACAAGATGTAATATATTGATAATAGGAAAAAAAAAATACTTCATGAATTTTTACACATGATTCAAAGAATCAGTGAAGAAAAAAAAAGAAATTACGTGACATGGAAAGCTGAGGATATTGTGTGAAAATTTATATATCACGGGAAAATCATAGGTTGATTTGATTACGGTTTAACAATGGCAGGAAAATCAGCCTTTTCTTGATTCATAACCGTTCCACCTATACACTAGACAGCATTAATAATAGATTACAGCCTTATTATGATTCAATAACTCAGGGCAAAAACCTATTCTTTGATGCTCCCTCTCATGGATCTTTAAGTCCAATATGACCTTTTCTATGAAAATGTTTAAAACAGAATGGATCTATAAGGCTTAATCAAAGCAAGAGGGTAACAGATAATCTGATGCCTTTCAAGTTTCAGGCTTTCAGCTGTTGCAGCTCAGATTCACAGACTATATAGTTCTTGTGAAATAGAAGGTTTACACTGGAATCTCTAAACCTGACCAGCTATTTCTTAAGAAGAACCTGATAGAAATTTGACCTAATTATTGAAACCCAAAGAGCCAAAGGTATTAATTTATTAATTCCACCTTACACAATAATCAACTAAATAATTAGCGTCCATTTGGAATTACAATGTTGTAGGCTTGTAGCAATGAGATACAAATATCACCAATACTGGTGCTAAGTTAGTGAACAGAAATAGATAGTAAAAAAGTAACTAAGCTAAACTAGATGGAAAACCACAAGATTTCAAAACCATGATCCCGCTCAACCCCAAAGATATTTATCGAGTACAATGACAAGAGTCCGAAGCTCATCAAAATTACCTGATACCAAAGAGAAATTGCAATAACGGGGATGAAAATCGCGAAAACCTGCCATGCAACTTGTGACATCACTACAATAATTCCCAGAAGTTGTATCAACGAGAATGCAAATGAACCAACTTGAGAAGCAATGTTCATATCCACAGCACTCTGATCTGTAGATGCCTGAATCGTAAAGAACATAGTTCAGTAAATTTCTTCATCACACTTAAAATGCAGCAGATGATAAATGAAGTGACAAAAGAGAAGAAGAGGGAGTATACGTACCCGGTTTAAGATCCGTCCGCTTGGGGTAGAATCAAAAAATGACATTGGAGCCCGGAAAATGCAAGAATGCATCTTACTAAAAAGTGAAGTAGCTGTTTTATATGCAGCCGTCATAAGGAGAGTTGCCCTTGCTAGGATACAGAAGGCGCTTCCAATGGCCAAAGCAACATACACAAGTATTAAAGTTTTCCCATCAACTGTTGGTTTAGCATCAGAGGAGACAGGGGTTGCCCAAGCCATCCAGTAATTGCTCAAGATTTGAAGAGTTTGGAAAAGAATTTGAGCTAGCAATATGAATGGTACCAATGCTCCTCCATATGCTGTTGTGATATATTTCCAATAGACTATAAGTCCAACTCTACCCTTCTCCCTTTCCTCTTCTTGAACAAGTTGTCCCTTAGGCACCATCATATCATCGACTTTTCCAACCTTGACAACATTGCTCTCCTCTTCTAAAGCTTTCTTATCAATATCTGCCTCGTTATTTATCGGCTTTATTACTCCAGGCTCAATTGAATCAATTGCAGATAAGGCTTTTTCGTGTGCTCCTACAAGTTCCATGAAGTCTGTGCCTGAAGCAAGAATATCATTGTATTTTCCTGCTTGTAAAATACTCCCCTTTTTCATGACCTTTTCAAAAATACATGTATTTAAGAGTAATCAGAAGTCATTCAGAATACAACGGCATCGATCGGAGAAAGAAACAGATTTGTGAAGTTTACTTACCAAGATTAAATCTGCAGCAGGTAAGAACTCCACTTGATGTGTGACATATATCACAGTCTTAGATCCTAAAAGACCAAGCAGACATTCCTGCAATCGAAGATATACTAATTAACACCCTAGGTGTTGTAATCAGGCAGTATCAAATTAAATATGACCAGAAGTAACCATAGATTCCTATGGAAAGGAAAAATTGCAAACCAAGACCAACTTAATATATATAAAGACCAAGTCGTTCCAAGCAAGACCGTGAGCCAGGACAACACACACAAAGTGAACACGCCACCCTTGGAACTAGCCATTCTACACTGCATCTGCAGACTTTGATCTTAGAACTTTCGAATGTGCATTACAAAAAAAATTGAAAGTTCAACCATCCAATAAATAAGCCATGTAACATGATCAAGCAGCAAAAACGAACTTGCAGAATGGATGATGATTAATCCTACGATTGCATAGACCAGTAGCCAGTAGCGATAACTGTTTTAGTAGCTATAATTGTTTTAACCTCGTATACTCCATAAATAAGGACAACTCAAGAAAGATAAAAGATAAAAATAGATGCATCACATGGATAAGGAAAAAGCAGATACCTTGAAGAGATGACTACCAGTGTGAGCATCAACAGCACTAAAAGGATCATCAAACAGATATATGTCAGCATCTTGGTATAAAGCACGAGCGATTTGTATCCTTTGCTTTTGACCACCACTCAAATTAATACCCCTCTCACCAATAATAGTCTGGTCTCCGAAAGGCAAGATTTCTAGATCTTTCTTCAAAGAACATGCCTCCAGGACCCTATCATACCTTTCATGATCCATTTCCTGGCCAAACAAAATGTTATCGACTATCTTGCCACTCTGGATCCAAGGGGATTGTGGGACATAAGCCTTGGATCCACTCAATCTTAGAATACCAGAGATCTTCGGTACTTCTCCCAAAATGCAAGAAAGGAGGGTTGACTTGCCGGAACCAACTGTACCACAAACTGCCACCCTCATACCATGTTGAACTGTAAGATTGATGTCCTTCAATGATGGACTTGGGACTGATGAATCCCAACTGAAGTTTCCTTCATTTATCTCTATTGCAACTTCAGAAGTAGCCCTAGGAAGTCTCTCTACAGTATCCAGCTCCAAGTCATCAAGACAAAGGAAAGAGGCAATTCTATCAAGGGAAACTTTAGTTTGAATTATCATAGATATTGTGTCTGGCAGATTGTAAATGGGTTCCTGAAGAATCCTAAATGTTGCAAGTGCAGACAAAATCTTTCCTGATTCAAGAGGGATACCCATCAACATACATGTCCCAAAAGTAATAACGGACACAAACGTTGGGGCACCCCAGAACACAAAAGTTGTTATGGCAGTAGTATAAAGGAACTTCTTCAACCAATTATTCTCGTTATCTCTTAGTTCAACAATCCTGGACAAGAATTTCAGCTCCCATGCTTGAAGCTTCAAGAGTCTCATGTTCTTCAATATCTCAGATGTAGCCTTCATTCTCTTATCCTTGCATTCCATTAGGTTTTCCTGATACTTCTCAAGCAGTGTTGACAGAGGAAAATTGGCCAGCATAATGATCACGGTTGCAACAAGTGTAGCAACTGATGCAAGACCTAGACTTTTATATAAGATCATCAAGGCCAATACAACTTGTAATATGACCATCCAAGGATCATGCATGTACCAACTAAAATCACCAACTCTCTCGGCATCAACAGACATAAAGTTGATAATCTCCCCACTCGTATGACCTTGCTTGGATTGACAAGAGAGGGTTAATGCCTTATTATAAATGCTCTCTATAAGCATAGCCTTTGCCCTAATCCCAACTACTTGAAGCCTAAAGAACCAATGTCTCCGAGAAAGGCATTCCACAAGCTTAGCAATGAAGAATGCAGCAACTAGAAACAAGCCTTGATTTTTAAATTCCCTTCTCCCATTAAGGTACTGGACAAAGGTATCAATGAGGTACGGACCTACATAAGATGCTAATGTATTAAGAACACAAAGGAAACCGGTAAATAGGATATCTACCCATGTTGTGAAGATCAAAGATTTCACAAGCTGCATAGTTGTCACCTTCTTATCACTACCCTCTACACCAGAACCCATAAAATTTCTAAAAACCATATGAGATACACTAACATCATCCATGCCCGAAAGCGGAGGTACATCCTCTAGGTCCAAAGTTTTCTTATAGCCTTTGGAAATTAAAGAACCCACCCAAGTGAAAGTTAGGGTACTAAACAAACCAGCATTCGTATAAGGACTAATTCTTTCACTCCCTTCACTCTTACTAGAATCAACTCTACCATTACCATTCAAAAGGGGCTCTTGAAGATTACTATCCTCACTAGTAACCTTCCCCAAAAACCCAACACCACAAAGAATAATTCCTGATATACTATAGACAACATCAGAAACCAAAATTTGAATTGGGAAATCTTGGTTCCTCCTAAATTGGATAATTTCTATCACAAGGCAATAACAAGACACAAAAAGGTAAACACCGCACCAAATTCTCAAAGAAAGTGGAAGAATTACACCATTTGAGATGTGATGAAATTGAGTATGCAAGTAAACAGAAACTAGCAACCAAGTTAACACCCTCAATGCTAAATCCAAAAGGGTAGTTAACATATCATCTGACCAACCATTTTTATACCAAAAAAAGCAATTCAAGCAAAACAATACCATACTATATAAAGAAATACCTAAAGAAGGAAAGAGAACAGGTTTATAATACCAAAAGTTTCTATCTTTGAGGTTGTTATTGCCAACTCTTTGAAACAATTTGCATAACCAAGAATAAGTTAGACCAAATAACAGAATTAGGTGTATGAAAAAAACAGAGGATTCTCGCAAAAAGATTGGATTTTGAAGGAAATTATGAACTGGGTATTTCAACTGAGTGAAAGAAAAAGAGATTGATGAAATACCCATGTCCATGTTAATGGTTGATTGTGTTATCTTCAATGGAAAAATTTGATTTTTGAGTGAGTAGAGAAACTTGACATTTATAGTCAAGTGTTAAGAAGGAAAGGGCGGGTGGTGGGAAAAAGAGTCAAAAGAGAAAAAGGGTTTGAGACTTGAGAGGGTTTAACATCAACCAGAAAATAATTTTTATGAGAAAAAAATAAATTATAAATTTACACACCCAAGAAAAAGAAAAAGAAAAAGAAAAAGAAAAAGATGAAGGATTAATTGATTCTAATAATACAACATTTTACCGATTAATTTCTAATAAGTCAACCTTTCAATTATTTTTGAATAATGCAATCTTTTGGAATTTTTTCCTTGAATAATGCAAAATAGGGTTTTAATTCCCGAAATATGTTGGAAGGGAAATTAATTCCCTGCGTACCGTCCACGTAGGACGGCACGCGAGAAAATGTTTTTTTTTTATCCCAGGTAAACCGCTACTTGAAGTAGCGGTTTAATTAAAATAAACCGCTACTTCAAGTAGCGGTTTATACACATAAACCGCTATTTCAAGTAGCGGTTTATACACATAAACCGCTATTTCAAGTAGCGGTTTATGTACATAAATCGCTACTTGAAATAGCGGTTTACGTGGTCAAGATCTTCCACACACATCATACTCTATAATATGTAAACCGCTACTTGAGATAGCGGTTTATGAAAAAAAAAACTCCTCTCATTGCTGCTTCCCCATAACTGGCGAAAATGCCAAAAACATAAAAAAAAAAAAAAAAGCTATCCAACCTGCAATTTGAACACCAAATTCCACCCAACAACACCAAGTCTATGCATATATCAATCACCAAACACCAAGTTCATCAACATTCACATTTATCCAATAATTTCTTAATTACGAAGTAAGATTAAGAAAATATGTCAATCACAAACAAAGTTTAATATTTAACATAGTGTTAACGAACTATACAAACAACAAATGAAAGTGCTAAGACCCCCTCTTCTTCTTTTGTGAAGGTCTAGATGAACTCGGTGTGGTCTCACTAGACTCTGCAATGGCATGAAGAGAAGATGGAGTGGTGGCGAACGGCGTCGGTAGGTCCTCCGACGGCACCGGGAGGCGAAAGCAAAGGTGCCGTGGTAGATGTATAGGCGCAGACATAGAAGATGTAGAAGTCGAAGTATGTGCGAGCAGAGGTAGGCACGCCCCGTAAGATGTGGCCATGTCCACTTTCGGCTAACAAAGATCAATACACAGGTCCCCTCATGGTCCGCAATGTCCGTGCAAACAACCGGCGCCCCATATCCGGAGGCAATGACTCAGCAGCCTCTAGTACAGTGCTGCACCTATGAGCAACATCAGATAAAGTATGTGCCTGCATAGAAAGAAAAATACATATTATATAGTCGGAAAAATAAATAAAAGTATAACTACAAATCATGGCACTTACCAAGTACTACATCTCGCGGACGCAGGCGATAATGTGTAGAAGGAGGTCGCCTCAATGGATCTGTCATGCGTAACCTCGTGATGCGACGATACCACACCATATACTCCTCAATGGCATGAGTATGACCAGTAAATGGAGTGCCCTGAACAACACGTCTCTCGCGCTCATCCCACTGCGCTATGTAAGGGCGATGTCTGAGCGGATAATTCTTGTTCTTCGACCTCCGATCTATGCCATGAAGGGTTGTGCTTGTATCACAAGGTGCTGGAATCCTCTGCTCGAAGCCAAACTGGCGCATAACTCGATCAGGACAATGAAACTCCACAATGTCGAAACAAATAAGTGGAGCCAATGTGCGCCATACATGTCGATAAGCTCGACATATAGCAGGCAACAACTCTAGTCTCGCATCAGTATATGGCTGCCAAGTCATCTACAAATAATGTGAGAGATGTCTACCAATGTATATAAGTTAGGCATGTGAGACTCTATGTACCTGCTCGTCCGTCTGATGGTCAAGTGCATCCCTGTAGTAAGATAGCCCACTTGCTAAGTGGGACCTACTAAGGTGTACCCGAAGCCAACTGAAAAGAAATACACATTAATATCCTTCTGAAAAATGAAACTAAATAATGTCAACACATGTGAGACACTGCATATTACCTGACAGCTAAGGGGTCAACCCCCGGAACATGCTGGGAGCCTAAAATAGGAACGACATCGTCAAACTGTGGAGGTGGGTCCCGCAACCTCGAAATCTGAGGTCTGCCGATGTGTACGTGCTCCCATGCCCAAAGTCAGAACAACAACACAGGACCACCTAACTCCCTGGCACGCCTCTGTGATGCCCGACATAGCTGTCGATACAAGTATGCAAGGGTCGCACTACCCCAGCTATATGTCCCTGCTACGTCGAGATCTGCCAAAAGTGGAAGATAAAGCACCTGTACTGTATCTCCACTCGGTAGTCATAAAAGAAGCGTCCACAAAACAACTATATGACAAACTCCGGTATCGACAGACCGCAAGGACATGAGAACACGGTAACTTGTATATTAGGACTTTCTCACATGTACATGTCTTCTGCATTAAGTTCACCGTGTGTTTCTTTCCACCTTTCCCTGCAATACGGTTTCCACGTCCAGTAGTGACCTCAAATAGTCCTCGTTCATAGTCAAACACAATCACCTCATGAGCACTTGCCTTCTCCATGTTTTTTTCAATGATGGTAGTCGCTTTTGGACTATAATCATGGCCTTCCTCAAGTCTTTTTCTACCCAATTCTCTCCTTGTAGCAAAATATGAATTGACACGATAAAAAGTCATTCTTACCAAAGCAAAGGATCTGAAGACATCTTGCCCCTTTTAGGACGCCATTAAACACTTCGTACATGTTCGTGGTTTGCACACCATATCTACATCCACCATCATGATGAAGAGACCATAGATGAAGGGGAATGTCCAACAGATATCTAGCTGCCTCGACATTAATGGAGCCAATTCGATCCATATAGTACAAAAACTTCCTCTTCTGCCTAGCATATGCAGCTTTTCCGAATAGATTCTTGATGGCAAGGATTCTTATACTTAGTATTCAAGTTCGAAGTAAGATGTCGCACACAAAATCGGTGATGGGCATATGGCTCTTCCCATCCACTTTGAGGCTCGTTCATAGCTGCAAGGATACCCACATGACGATCGAGATGACACACAAATCCTTTCTATCCGTGACGTAACGTCTAATGCAAGCTAAAAACCAAGACCAGCCCCTCCGTGCTTTCTTCCTTCACAACAAAGAAAGGCAAGAGGGAATAGCCGGAAATTAGCATCTGTTCCCATAGCAATCAATAATTTACCTTTGTATTTATTGTACAAGTGAGTACCATCTATAGTGATAAGAGGTCGACAATGACGGAATCCGGTAATAGAGGGTTTAAAGGCCCAGAAGACACTCTTAAAGATGTTCGTACTAGGATCTTGTGTTGGGATCGTACACCAATAAACGACAATGGCCTCGATTGGACTCTTTCAAGGCTTGCAAGTACCTAGGTAACTCTTGATAAGACTTCTCCCAATCACCAAAAATATTGGTTAGTGCCTTTTGTTTGGCTAACCAAGCTCTCTTGTATGTTAATGAAAATTGATATTGGTTCTTCACAAAAGTCAAGATGGACCGAACTTTGAATGAAGGATCACTCCTAATGAAATCCTCGATAAGATCAAAGAACGAAATCCGATGAAATGAGAGGATGGTCTCCACATGTTATGTCTCCCAAACAATTGCTTGCATGTGGACCACCATATCGTACAATTTTGAATGAGTACGACTTAGTCATGATTGCACGTAACCTCCATGGACAAGTGACACACTTCTTTTCGGGCACATTCAATGACATACTTTGTGGGCTCGACTCTAACACCCGAAACATCCGGTTTCTAGAGATCGACCGTGCTTTCACAAAATTCTTTAATTGCCGCAATGAGGCAAACTCTTGTCCTATCTCAAATTCGTAACCCGTGATCAATGAACCAAAGGCATTTCCAAGTCATCCATGCATCTATTAACCTTTGATCAACTTCGTCAATTCCGAGCCAATCTTGTGAAGGAACACCGGACTTTATTGCATTGTCACCGTCTGTTTCCCTTGCATCATCGTCCTCCTCCCTATCGAAATCCACATGCTCCTCCTCATTTCCCAAAAAATCAACATCAATTCGATGTAGAGTATCAAGATGGAATGTGGATGGTATGTGGGGAGACGAAGCAGGAGAACTGAACTCATTCATGTGCTCATTGACATAATGTGGGTCTGACAACATGCTAGTAAATGATTCAAATTGCATGCTAGGAGCTGATGCCGGTACCTCCATGCTATCCCTAAAGTCCATTGTAGGTACATAACCCACATTACTTTGGAGATTTATCTCCTTGGGAACTTGTTCAATGTACACCTCCATTGCCATGGCCGACGTTTGTGTCACCGGGATAGCCACATAGCACTTAGTGACTCGTCATCCTCTAGTGCAATTGGCACATATTTCCCCAGCATCGGATATCTCATAAACAATTTCGGTTCCACATACATACGATCACATCGAACAACGTCATATACCCTATATATTCGAATCTCTTGAAACATCATACCAGAATTGATGAACAAAAATTTGTTCCTTCCACCTCTATACACAATATCAACGTCATTTTGAGATAGTTCACCATTCCAATAAAGGTATAAAGGATATTTAGGTTGTTCCATATTCTACATACAAAAAACATAATGTTAAAGTTATTCTTATTCTACACATTCAAACAATATGAACACCATTCTTCACCTATACTAGTAGCATTTGCAACCTAAACACAACAATTCATGCAAAATCAACCATCACAAAATGCTCAACACCATTTTTAACCAACCAATATAACCAATAAATCACCTTCCAATTCATGCAAAATCAACCATCACAAAATGCTAAATTATGCAAAATACTAAATTATACTAATTAAACCAAACAATTTCCATCTAACAACAGTTACAAAGCTAAAATACATAACAAATATGGCATGCTAAGCAAATTAAATTAAAAAAAAAAACAAAAAAATTAACTCACCTGGGCTAATGGAGGTTGTGCGAAAAGCTCTTGGTGGTGCGGCTGTGCGATGTGTAGAATCGCCTGGCTTCAGTTGTGCGGTGGGCGACGTTCTTCGTGGGCGACGGTGGTGTTCGACTGTGGTGTAGCTCCCGGTGATCGACTGTGGTGTTGTGTGGTTCTGGGCGACGGTTAGTGAGAGAGAGAGGGAGACAAATTTGAGAGTGAATCGTTCGAAACTGAGAAATTGGGAAAGCTACGGTGGGATTTGGGGATTGTAGTAAACCGCTACTTCAAGTAGCGGTTTCCATTAATGAACCGCTACTTCAAGTAGCGGTTTCCATTAATGAACCGCTACTTCAAGTAGCGGTTTACTTTAGTCAGGTTTACTTTAGTCAGCAAGTGGCCCAGTACCGAGAAACCGCGACTTCAAGTAGCGGTCAATTAATATTAACCGCTACTTCGGTAGCGGTTTATTTTTACTTAACCGCTTGAAGTAGCGGTTTATAAAGGTTAACCGCTACTTGAAGTAGCGGTTTTACTTAAGTACAAAAAAAAATTCTCGCGTGCCGTCTTACGTGGACGATGCACGCAGGAATTAATTTCCCTTCCAACATATTTCGGGAATTAAAACCCTATTTTGCATTATTCAAGGAAAAAAATTCCAATCTTTTGGGGGTATTTTCTTTTAATGGGCTTTAAAGTGTTGATAATTAGTTTGTTTGGTAAGCCACATTTCCCAACTCCTCCATTTTTCCTTTCCCTTGCCTCCATGCCCCTACTTCTATGGTAAGAGTTAATGTTTTAGACCTTTTTAAGTCATTTTGACTCACTAGAAGTAAATAGGGTATAAAGGTTGCATTATTCAGGAATAATTAAAAGGTTGGTTTATTATTAATTAATCACTAAAAGGTTGTATTATTAGAATCAATTATTCCAAAGATGAAAACAAATCAAGTGGCATAGGTGAGGATTTTCTGGATTCACTTAATCGGGATCCGAAAGGGAAGCAAGATACAAAATTTGTTTCCCCATGTAGCAAATAACAATCTCGACTAGATTCTCATAAATAAATAAAAATATCCTTATTTGGGATAATTTTATAATTTATGATAACTTGTTTAATTTAAATCATGTATTTTTAATCTAAAATTGATATCATTCGTTTAATTAACTTTTATAAGTAAACTAAAACTAAAACTAATAGTTATACCCTTAATAATTTCACAATTAACAAGTTCACCTTGTTTTTGGTAAAAAAATTTGAATAATGAAAATATGAAATCAATGGACAAGATGAGTCATTAATAATGGAAGGGCTGAGATTAGGTAATTTATAACTCAAAGAACTTTTATTTCAATGAGTCTAGTACATATATTTTTGTAATTTATGATAATTTTATAAAGAGCGTAATAGTTGGTTTTTTTATGTTAATTCTCACAAATTTTATTTGTACTGTATGTTAGTCTTATAATAATACGATTTTTTTTATATTTTTGTAACTTCAATTATGTGGCTTTAGATTTTTCAATTTCTTATAGTATGCATTTCCAAATTATTTATATTACATGATTAACTGAGTATAAATGTTTAAAGGTAAAGCATTTATGTTTTTCCCTTTCCTATTCAAAAAACATTAAATGCTTTGCATTGGAATTATCTATTGTTCTATTATTTTATATAAATATGAATAATTAAATAGAACCTGCACGAGTAGTTGGTATCAGATGTTGATACTCTTACCAATTTGATACTCTTACTATATGGACTAATTGCACCACAATCCGTACCCATTCATATTGTTTTGTACCTAAAACTGTTAGTACAACCACTAACATTATCTACTACAATAACCATATTTGTCGGCTTATATTAGTTGTTAAATGTATGAGTAGTTGTTAAATGTAGAACTACTAGATATAGATGTCAAATTATTGGCTTGACATAGTCACATAGGTGTTCGACGAACTTGATGTTAAAATACTTAAATAAAGAAAACTTGGCAATTTAATGCTAAGTTTGGTAGCTTCTACCAAACACTACTCCAAAGCCTACTTTGTTAGAGGTTTTTCATAATCATAGTTTGTTTCCAGTTTTTTTTCTTTTACTTTTTGTAAGCTAAAAACAAAGGTATGGAAACCAAATACTGTCAATTTTCAAAAAAAAAAACATGAATAGAGTAATTTTGATTAATTCAAAATTCATTATACACCTTATATCATATTGTTTTTTAAAAATCTTAAAACCAAAAACTAGAAACTTGTAAAGATAAGAACGTGCCCTTATCTTTTGAGAAACATTATTCGAAAGGTAAAAGGCACCATCTAGCATTATTTCGCTAAACACTAACTACAGCAAGTCAAAACACTTAAAATTACTCTAACAGTGACGGTTGTTTGTTAAAATGCTAAATCTAACTCCAATAAATATAGGATGCAGTGTCCACAATTTAATATCTAACTAGTTTTTAGTCCCGGGCTATGCTCCGGGTTATTAACATTTTCATGTTAAAAAATATCATCTAATGTTGCATAGCTTATTGGTTAGAACTTTAGTATATTAACTTGAGGTCACGTGGTCGAATTTTATACTGAATATATTTCTAAATTTTTAATGTGTAATGATGACATGAAATGAAATAACTAAGGGGAGAGTGTCATGTGACGCGTAGACTTGCTTAAGAACACTTTTTAATATATTAATATATTAATATAGAATATAGATAATAGGTATCGAATTTATTATTTTGTTTGAGGGTGGGAAGAAAGGTCAAAATTTTTTTTTCTTACCTTTTTCGTAGCACCAAAAATGAGTGCTTCCCGATGTCCAAAAAAAGATGAGTGCTTGAATTTGCTCTTCTTGCTCCTCAAGCAAAAGACCGTAGAACACTTTAGACTTTCCACTTATGAAGTCGCATTTAGAAAAACTTGGCCAAAAAATATGACGTCTCAGTTTGCTTGGGGATCAAGGATATATTTTAATACTCTAAGAATTAAGAAAGGCATGGTATTGAACATTTGGGACCAAAGAAAACGATATTTAGAATTTAGATGACTTTAGTGGAATCTGCCAAAAGCCAGCGTAGAAGCTGCGCCGCAACTCGCATTAATAGGGGTGTAAGTGGATTGGACTTCACAAATCCAAATCCGTCCCAAAGTTTTTTTGACTCGAGAAATTGAGTCCAAGTCCGATCCAAATATTTTTTGAGTCCAGTCCAGTCCAGTCCGATAATCTTTTCTTGAGTCCGAATCCAGTTCAGTCCAGTCCGATTATTATATTATTTTTTTCCACCGCTTTAGATTCAGTGATTCACAACGTTTTCTCATAATTGAATTTGAAAAATTAAGCTCATTATATTCATTTCATAAAATAAGTCACATACATCTTTTATATTATATACTATAAATATTAAATATATATACATTATATATATAAATATTAAATATATAAAAATATTTTTGGACTGGACTGGACTTATTGGACTCCAAAGGGTGAGTCAAAATCCAATCCGAAAATATATTGGACTCGAAAATTTGAGTCCGAGTCCACCCAAAAAATTTGCGGTCAGGTCCGGTTCGACAAGTTTGGGATCAGACTGGACGTGGACTCGAACTTTTCGCAGTCCGCTTACACCCCTAACTCGCAATCATCGTTCATGGGAAAATTTGAAACCTTATTACTTCCACTAGTTTTAAAATAAAAACCTAAGGTTGATAACGTATAATCATATCATTTTTGAGCCACAACGACAAATAGTGTAAACGAGATTTGATCCCAAGTATTGGATATCATCTCCCAAGACATTAACCTCTATGGCAATGCTAGTTGACATCCACATATATATCGTGATACTACATAAGCTATTTTCATAAACAATTATGTTTTTGATATTACAACTCAAGTTAACTTGGAATAATATAATTATTTTTGATAAAACTGGAATGAAAAACCCTAGCCGTTTCCTCTCCTCTCTCCCTCTCCCTCTCCAATTCTCTTTCTAAGGTTTTTAATTTTCTTGGCCTCCTTGGCCGAAAATAGTCTAATTTCTTCGGAAATTAGATTATTTCCTACCTTTTTCTTTAGATTTTAGTGTTTTTTTAGTGTTATTATCTTCTTTATTGCTTTCGCCTGCTTCGCCTCTCCATCCGTGAGAGTTTTTGTCCCCTTTTTGGTGGTTGTTTCTCATTTTTGTATGAGTTTTCTTATTTTCATAGTGTCCATAATTTGGAAGATGGTCTAGTTCTATAAGGTTTTTCAGCAATTCATCACTGGGAACAATTATATCACAGAATCAGATTGTGAAGGTCTTTACATGGAAAGATGCAAAGACATCGAAGACACTGCTCGCGTCAAGCTTGAAGCGGTGGAGTTGGAGCTGTGCTTCGAAGTATGCTTAAAATTAATTGGTTCTATTGTGAAAATTGTTGCAATTTGCTAAATCCGTATTTTTCGGATCTTAATTATCATTGTATGTGCCGTTTGACTTATTATTAATGATATATTTTCTTCTCGTCAAAAAAAACTTGGAATAATAATATAATTTTTTTTGGTGAAAACAGTTTAAAATTGGCAGAATAAGTTTCCATTCTAAAAAAAGTTCCTCTATCGCATGGCTGGTCTTTTGTTCGATATTTTTGGGCTAAAAGCAACAAAACCAATTACCTATATTTCCTTCTTTGTTGTTTGGTACCTTTCCTCCTCATTCCATGCTTAAACCAAATACCCAACAATCATAACAAATTTTGTTACCATTCTCCTCTATTTAATTCTATTTTTTTCATTTCATAGCTTGAAGTTGAACCAAAAAAGTACTTAATCCATGCTTCCTAGTTCCTCGTGAGGGAGGAGTCCTAATTTATATATTCGTCTTAACCTTAATAATAACAAAAAATTGTACACTACTGATCGCCTATAACAAAGACGACAAATTTTTGAAGTTTCGTTAAAGTTTTGAAAGATTGCAACAAAGTTACCCGCATGCTTGACTAATGGAATACTTTAGTTTAGTTATAGCATCCACCGTCATAATCCATCACAATTCATAACCAAAATACCAGATGAAAAAGTATTTGGTCATAGTGTGACCAACTATCGAATTGGTCACACGGTGAACAAAAATAAAATCTATATTGAGTAAATGGGCTCCATCAAGTGGTGGAAAAATATACTTTATTTGTTTCATTTTACTTGCAATCGTTTGATTTTCACGCTTGCCAATGCATAACTTCAACCATTAATATCTTTAATCACCGATATTTAAGAATTATGAAAAGTAGATATTCGGAAAATATACATTGAGATGAATCTAACAAGATCCCATCTAAATATGTTTTTCCTTAACTATAAATCACCAAAGATAAACTAAGTAGAGTTGGTGAATAGTGTATAAGTTAAACCGTTGCAAGTAAAAAGAAACAGAGGAAGTAATACTTTTTGGCTGAATACAGGTCAAAACTCTAACGACTAGTAATGATTACATTAATGAATAATGATCAATCAGTATGTAGAAATCCTCAAATGATACGATATCATCATAATATTGTCTTATTAATTAATGTCAAGGAGTTATGTTTTTATTCAAGTTATGTTTCAAGTAACTGTTCAAACTCAAATAGTAGGGTAAGATAATCTTGTATAGACCAACTAATTAGTATGAAGAATAATGTTAAACTCCCTTGATGTAGTAGTGAGCACAGTGATCATATTTTGGGGGTACGGTAATTGATAAAGCTATCAGACTAGAAATGTTTCTTTTAAGAATTTATCTTGTATCTCCTCCTTTTTAAAATTCTCTACAGTATCTTTGTGTTTTAAAATTGTCTCAATGAAGCTTTTACTATCATCTCTTACTCAATAAATTCCCTAAGTTTTATCTGTTTAGAATTCATTTTTGGAGTTTGAAACTAATATAAATAGCTAAGGTTCTTGTTACAAAATGCGAAAAGATTATATTTCAATTTTATATGCTTCCTCCGTTTCACTTCTCTCTTTTACGTGAGAGTTTTTTTAGAAAAGTACTTCACTTATTTTAGACGAATGAAGTACAATAAATTTACACCAATTATACTCGTGAAATGCATAAAATTTCTCAAACGGAACTTGTTGACGAAGAGATGATAGTAATTGGTAAGGGAATTACTGAGACAATTCTAAAATCACGCAAGTACTTTCAAGATTTTGATAAAGATGAAGTTACAATGTAAATTATCAACAAAACAAGGGCACCAAACTGAAACACAAGATGTTTGCTATTTTTTTCAAGAAAGTAAAAAGGGGTGCCGTTTTGACAACATGTAACTGTGTTGTCTATTTACCCTCCAGCTATGTTGCCTGTTTATTAGGTTACAGAAATACAATGCAATTGTAAATTGCTTACCAAAAAGAATGCAAACAAACTGAAACACAAGATGTTTGCTATTTTTTTTCTAACACATTTTCCTTGCATGCATGTTGACATTATGAACTACCACCACATTCTGTTTACGTATATAGTAGTCTACTTCCTCCGTCCTAAATTACTTGCAACACTCTGACCAAAAATATGAGAGCTTTTTTGACAAAGTGTTGCAAGTAATATGGAACGAAGGAAGTATTAAACTTCAAAAATTTCAGTGATTTTCGTCATCATCTCTTTTCAAGCAAAATACTTGAGTTCTCCTAGAAACTTCACTATGGTGTTAAGTTGTTTTCTCTGAGTTTGATATAGATCTTGTCGAATACTCTGCAACGAGTTTAGCAAATGATGACGACTTGTTTTCCAGCAACCTCAAAGGAGAATCGCATTCCTCAACAAGTCCATGACTTAAAAGCACTACCATATCACTATCAATAACAGAAGTAATCCGATGAGCGATGATTATAACAGTTGAATCTGAGAAATGTTCCCTGAGTGTATGCTGAATCAAATTATCTGTTGCTGTGTCGACGGATGCAGTTGCTTCATCTAAAATCAATACTTTGCTTCTCTTAAGAAGCACCCTACCTAGACATACAAGCTGTCTTTGGCCCATGCTCCAATTCTCTCCATTCTCTGTAACTGAGGTAAGTGGAAAATGGAAAAAACATGCGGAAATTATATAGGGTAACCCATTAGACTTATTATTCTAGAATGACCCGTACTTACTAGACATTTTCTAAAATAACCCTAAACATTGATAATACTCGAATAAATTATCTACGGGAACCCAGAGAGATCTTATTGTTGTGAAATAAGTGATAGATTGTCTAAAGTACAAGGTTACGATGGAGAATCTTCCTGTTTAAAAAAACATTTAAGTAGATGAACTGATGAAGGAACAAACCTATTGAGTCGAGCTTCTCTTCTTTCTTTCTAACATCATCTCCAAGTTGGCATTTGTCAAGGGCCTAACAACATAAGAAAGTGTATTAGTTAAGGGGAGAAACAAAAAGAGGACTTCTCTTTAATCTTTTTGAGGATGGGGAAAAGGAGGACATAATTGATAAATATGTAAAATTTACCTCCCAAATCTGTTCATCGGAGTATTCTTCAAGGGGATCCAAGTTGCTCCGTACAGTTCCTTCGAACATTGTGGGATCCTGTGGTATTATACTTAATCTGGACCGCAAATCATGCAACCCAATGGAAGATATGTTGACACCATCTAATGTTATCTTTCCAGCGGCAGGTTCAACGATGCGAAAAAGTGCCTGGATGAGGGTAGATTTACCACTTCCTGTCCTCCCTACAATGCCCGTTTTCTTCCCCCCTTGAAAAATGCATGTAATACCCCGTAACACAAGTGGCATATGTGGAGCATAACGAATCTGCATATATTCATCACAATGTTTAAGAAAAGCGTGCATTCTACTTTTTTAGGTTGTGGCCTTACAATTTATGCAGCGAAAGCGAGTAAAATGAAACCAAAATCACCTGAAGGTCTTGAACATTGACTTCTCCATGAGAAGGCCAAGACGGGTCTGGCCTAGTTTCTTCAATAATAAGGGGAGGTTCACTTGGGATAGAAGTATACTGAAGGATCCTCTCAACTGAGATGATTTTATTCTCCATATTGCATAAATTCCATATCACCCAGCATTGTAGCATGTTCAGATTTAGCCCATATGTAACAGATAAACCAGCAATTCCTTGAAAAAAGAGATTTTTTTTCTGTTAAGACGGATTCCAATTTAAGCAAGACAGTATTTAGATAGCAAGTAGACTACTAAAGGATTGTCACCCGTCTAAAACCAATAATCCCGACCTGGATCTCTCACAATCAGAACAGTTTCATTAAGGGACGAGGTCCGGATATTAACTTAGTTGTTGCCTCAGAGGTTCTGCATTCAATGCAAAAGAAAAAAGGGAAATGGGGTTGGTTTGCCTTAAAAATTGACCTTGAAAAAGCGTACGATCGAGTAGAATGGGATTTTGTCCGTCAATGCCTTCAGAACCTTAACTTAGATCCTTTTGCGGTGAGTTTGATTATGGATTGTATCTCTAAAGCTTCCTCCCGTGTCTTAATTAATGGGAGGAAATCTGAGGCATTCAAGCATACCCGGGGTCTTAGACAAGGTGACCCCATGTCCCCGTATCTTTTTAATGTCTGTCTTGAAGCCCTTACTGGCAGGATTAATGAGGCGTGCCTAACTAAGAATTGGACTCCGTTTTGGGTAGGGAAAGGTAAAGTACCCATCTCTCACCTCCTATTTGCTGATGACCTTCTCCTTTTTGGAAGAGTTGATGAGAACACAGCTTTCGCTGTTCGCCAAGTGCTTGAGCGGTTCTGTAATGATTCGGGGGAAAGGATTAATGAGACTAAGAGCAAGCTTATTTTCTCCCCTAATACCTCGATGAATCATCGGGAGCTGTTTATGGCAACCTTGAATATTGAGGAAAATGCTAACCTTGGTCAATACCTGGGACTGCCTATCTCTCATAAACGACCCACGAGACCTCAAGTTCAATTTATTGTGGATAAGGTTAGGGCTAGGTTAGCGAATTGGAAGACCAAGTTCCTCTCTAAGGCGGGACGCCTATGCCTGATCTCCTCGACCCTTTCAACGATTCCGGCATATTATATGCAGGCCACTTGTCTACCTGCCACCACCCTGAATGACCTTGACTCTATTTGTAATAACTTCCTCTGGGGGGAGACAGATGGTAAGAAGAAGCTTCACCTAGTCAATAAACAAACTACCTTCCTTCCTAAGAGCCAAGGGGGTCTGGGGATTCGAAGCCAAAAACTCATGAACCAAGCCTACATGGCCAGACTAGGATGGAAATTAGCCCAAGACCAACCAAACCTGGCCCAGGAGTGCATTCGATCCAAATACCTGCATAATAATAGTGTCACCAAGTTCAAAAATGGGTCGGTAATTTGGAGAAATATTGGCCAAGGGTGGGAGTTATTGAGTCAGAATAGTTCTTGGAATCTGGGAAATGGTAGGAAAATTGACTTCTGGCATGATGATTGGCTCTCTGTGGGCCCCTTGCGTAGTAGGGTCCAGGGTCCCCTTGATCCTCAAGAAAACATTAGGAAAGTGCATAGTATCACAAGCCTTGGGATGTGGGATCTCTCTGGCCTAACACTTGCTCTACCAAAGGATATTGTCAACCGCATTCTTAGTATCCCTCCCCCAATTGAAAACTCTTCGGAGGACCTTCTTATTTCAAAGTTTGTAAACCACAATGGGTTTGTTCTTAGAGATGCCTATGCGGCCCTCCTACCCCATCCGACAGTAGAGGAGGACCTATCCTGGATTTGGAAGGGTAGGTGTGAACCAAAAATAAAATTTTTTATCTGGTTGCTTTGGCATGACCGCCTACCACATAGAAAACTTCTTACAACTAGAGGCATAACCCCTGATCCCATATGTCCTAGATGTCAGTGTGACTCCGAGCATGGTTCCCATATTATTCGTGAGTGTGTTAAGAGTAGGGAAATTTGGGAATGCCCGGGAATGCCTGGATGTTTTGGGTGGGGATTTCAAGACGTGGGCTGCGAGTAAATATGACTTCTAGGGATACCTTTAGGGAGCTCCCATGGCTCGTGTCTTCCCTTACCTTTGCCATGAGATATGGAAAGACAGGAATAATTCGTGTCTTCCGGGGTCGCCACCTACACCTATTCGAGTCATTTGCTTTAAGGCAATGGGGAGTGCCCGGATTATGATTCGTTTTTAGGTACAAGTAGTATGGTACAAGATGTTCCGCTATGTTTTGCCCATCCTCAGGATTTTCTTATGATTCATGTGGATGCTTCGTTTATTAGTACTTTTCAAGTGACAGGGATTGGAGGTGTGATTCGCGATGGTAAGGGACAATGGCTTGGGGGCTTTGGAAAGAAAATATTTACTAATGACTCTCTTGTAGCAGAAATTTTGGCGATTTTGGAGGCCCTATATTTTGTGGAAACCCACAATCTCCCCAAAGCGATCATATATTCTGACTGTAAGAATGCACTTGAGCTTCTTACAAAGGAGCACTCTGATTTATATTCCAACATCTTGAATACATGCAGGCAGCGGCTCAAGAAGAGCCCGGAGATTCTGATTAGGCATTGCAGCAGACAGTATAACCGGGTGGCTGATAGTTTGGCAAAAGCGGCTAGAGTTATGAATGGTGAATGTGTTGTAACTAGGAACTTCCCTATCCCCCCTAGTTATTGTACGGAACTATTAAACTTCGATTGTAATATTTTCAACTTTATTAGGTAATGAATGAAATGCTTTGCTTACCAAAAAAAAAAAGACTACTAAAGGAGGCTCACATACCAGGATCAATCAATCCTACAGGAATCGAGATGAGAAAGATCAATGAGGCAGCAAATGTAATTGAAGACAACAAGTCCAAGCGAATGCAAAGCCATTCCGTTGCAGCAGCGTTGTAAAACTTGGGCCATGAATATCCATTTACTAGCTTCACGCTTGTTTTAACGAATCGCGATTCTTGATCGAAGCTCCTAATAGTTGTTGCTCCAGATATAGTCTCGGTAAAATGTTGTATCACTGGAGCTTTCGTTAATCCAACCAATCGACAAAGTTCTCGTGCTGAGGGTATGTAATATTGCTGCCGAACAATGAAGAAAAACAAGATGTAATCTATTGAGAATAGCACAAAAAATTACTTCATGAACTTTACACATGATTCAAATTTCAAAGAACCAGTGAAGAAAAAAAGAAATTCTAAATATACAGCAAAAATGCTGAAGGTGACATGGAAAGCTGAGTATATTGTGTGAAAAATATATATCACGGGAAAGTCATAGGTTGATTTGAATTTACGCTTCAATAATGACAGGAAAATCAGCCTTTTCTTGATCCAATAACAGTTCCACCTATACATTAGACAAGCATTAATAATAGATTACAGCCTTTTCCTGATTCGATAACTCAGGGGAACCTATTCTTTGAAGCTATAACATCGTCTAAGGCTAAAAGGCTTAATCAAAGAAAGATGGTAAAAGATAATGAGTCATCAAATGCTCCACATCTGGCCAACAGAAAATTTGATGCCTTTCAGCTGTTGCAGATCAGATTCACAGACTATATAATTCTTGTGAAACAGAAGGTTTACACTATAGTGGAATCTCTAAACCTGACCAGCTATTTCTTAAGAAGAACCTGATAGAAAATTAACCTATTTAATGAAACCCAAAGAGCCAAAGGTATTAATATACAAATTCCACCTTACATATAAATCAACTAGATAATTAGTGTCCATTTGGAATTACAATGTCGTAGCAATGGAATACGGATATCAATGAGACAATGACACTAACGCAAAGTTTAGTGAACAAACAGAGATAAATTAATGAAAAGGTAAGCTAAGCTGATGGAAACCCACAATTTCAATACCACGATCCTGCTCAACCCCAAAGCATTTTATCGAGTACAATGTCAAGAGTCCAAAGCTCAACAAAATTACCTGATACCAAAGAGAAATTGCAATAACGGGGATGAAAATCACGAAAACCTGCCAAGCAACTTGTGACATCACCACAATAATTCCCAGAAGTTGTATCAACGAGAATGCAAATGAACCAACTTGAGATGCAATGTTCATATCCACAGCACTCTGATCCGTAGATGCCTGAATCGTAAAGAACATAGTTCAGCAAATTTCTTCATCACACTTAAAATGCAGCAGATGATAAATGAAGTGACAAAAGAGAAGAAGAGGAGCATACGTACCCGGTTTAAGATCCGTCCGCTTGGGGTAGAATCAAAAAATGACATTGGAGCCCGGAAAATGCAAGAATGCATCTTACTAAAAAGTGAAGTAGCTGTTTTATATGCAGCCGTCATAAGGAGAGTTGCCCTTGCTAGGATACAGAAGGCGCTTCCAATGGCCAAAGCAACATACACAAGCATTAAAGTTTTCCCATCAACTGTTGGTTTAGCATCAGAGGAGACAGGGGTTGCCCAAGCCATCCAGTAATTGCTCAAGATTTGAAGAGTTTGGAAAAGAATTTGAGCTAGCAATATGAATGGTACCAATGCTCCCCCATATGCTGTTGTGATATATTTCCAATAGACTATAAGTCCAACTCTACCCTTCTCTCTTTCCTCTTCTTGAACAAGTTGTCCCTTAGGCACCATCATATCATCGGCTTTTCCAACCTTGCCAACATTGCACTCCTCTTCTAAAGCTTTCTTATCACTACCTGCCTCATTATTTATCGGCTTCATTACTCCAGGCTCAATTGAATCAATTGCAGATAAGGCTTTTTCGTGTGCTCCCACAAGTTCCATGAAGTCTGTGCCTGAAGCAAGAATATCATTGTATTTTCCTGCTTGCAATATCCTCCCATTTTTCATGACCTTTTCAATAATACATAAGAGTAATCAGAAGTCATTTAGAATACAACAGCATCGATCGTAGAAAGAAACAGATTTGTGAAGTTTACTCACCAAGATTAAATCTGCAGCAGGTAAGAACTCCACTTGATGTGTGACATATATCACAGTTTTAGATCCTAAAAGACCAAGCAGACATTCCTGCAAATGAAAATATACTAATCAACACCCTAGGCGTTGTAATCAGGCAGTATCAAATTAGGTATGACTCCTAGGACAAGAAGTAACCATAGATTCCTATGTAACAGGATGGCATAGACCAGTAGCCAGTAGCGATAACGGTTTTAGTAGCTATAACTGCTTTAACCTCATATACTTCATAAATAAGGACAACTTTAGAAAGAAAAGGCATCAAAATAGATGCACTATATGGATAAGGAAAAAGCAGATACCTTAAAGAGATGACTACCAGTGTGAGCATCAACAGCACTAAAAGGATCATCAAACAGATATATGTCAGCATCTTGGTATAAAGCACGAGCGATTTGTATCCTTTGCTTTTGACCACCACTCAAATTAATACCCCTCTCACCAATAATAGTCTGGTCTCCGAAAGGCAAGATTTCTAGATCTTTCTTCAAAGAACATGCCTCCAGGACCCTATCATACCTTTCACGATCCATTTCCTGGCCAAACAAAATGTTATCGACTATCTTGCCACTCTGGATCCAAGGGGATTGTGGGACATAAGCCTTGGATCCACTCAATCTCAGAATACCAGAGATCTTCGGTACTTCTCCCAAAATGCAAGAAAGGAGGGTTGACTTGCCGGAACCAACTGTACCACAAACTGCCACCCTCATACCATGTTGAACTGTAAGATTGATGTCCTTCAATGATGGACTTGGGACTGATGAATCCCAACTGAAGTTTCCTTCATTTATCTCTATTGCAACTTCAGAAGTAGCCATAGGAAGTCTCTCTACAGTATCCAGCTCCAAGTCATCAAGGCAAAGGAAAGAGGCAATTCTATCAAGGGAAACTTTAGTTTGAATTATCATAGATATTGTGTCTGGCAGATTGTAAATGGGTTACTGAAGAATCCTAAATGTTGCAAGTGCAGACAAAATCTTTCCTGATTCAAGAGGGATACCCATCAACATACATGTCCCAAAAGTAATAACCGACACAAACGTTGGGGCACCCCAGAATACAAAAGTTGTAATGGCAGTAGTATAAAGGAACTTCTTCAACCAATTATTCTCGTTATCTCTAAGTTCAACAATCCTGGACAAGAATTTCAGCTCCCATGCTTGAAGCTTCAAGATTCTCATGTTCTTCAATATCTCAGATGTAGCCTTCATTCTCTTATCCTTGCATTCCATTAGGTTTTCCTGATACTTCTCAAGCAGTGTTGACAAAGGAAAATTGGCCAGCATAATGATCACAGTTGCAACAAGTGAAGCAATTGATGCAAGACCTAGACTTTTATATAAGATCATCAAGGCCAATACAACTTGTAATATGACCATCCAAGGATCATGCATGTACCAACAAAAATCACCAACTCTCTCGGCATCAACAGACATGAAGTTGATAATCTCCCCACTCGTATGACCTTGCTTGGATTGACAAGAGACGGTTAATGCCTTATTATAAATGCTCTCTATAAGCATAGCCTTCGCCCTAATTCCAACTACTTGAAGCCTAAAGAACCAATGTCTCTGAGAAAGGCATTCCACAAGCTTTGCAATGAAGAATGCAGCAACTAGAAACAAGCCTTGATTTTTAAATTCCCTTCTCCCATTAAGGTACTGGACAAAGGTATCAATGAGGTACGGACCTACATAAGATGCTAATGTCTTAATAACACAAAGGAAACCGGTAAATAGGAAATCTACCCATGTTGTGAAGATCAAAGATTTCACAAGCTGCATAGTTGTCACCTTCTTATCACTACCCTCTCTACCAGAATCCATAAAATTTCTAAAAACCATATGAGATACACTAACATCATCCATGCCCGAAAGCGAAGGTACATCCTCTAGGTCCAAAGTTTTCTTATAGCCTTTGGAAATTAAAGAACCCACCCAAGTGAAAGTTATGGTACTAAACAAACCAGCATTCGTATAAGGACTTATTTTTTCACTCCCTTTACTCTTACTAGAATCAACTCTACCATTACCATTTAAAAGGGGCTCTTGAAGATTACTATCCTCACTAGTAACCTTCCCAAAAAACCCAACACCACAAAGAATAATTCCTGATATACTATAAACAACATCAGATACCAAAATTTGAATTGGGAAATCTTGGTTCCCCCTAAATTGGATGATTTCAATCACAAGGCAATAACAAGAAGCAAAAAGGTAAAAACCCCACCAAATTCTCAAAGAAAGTGGAAGAATTACACCATTTGAGAGGTGATGAAATTGAGTATGCAAGTAAACAGAAACTAGCAACCAAGTTAACACTCTCAATGCTAAATCCAAAAGGGTAGTTAACATATCATCTGACCAACCATTTTTATACCAAAAAAAACAATTCAAGCAAAACAATACCATATTATATAAAGAAAGACCTAAAGAAGGAAAGAGAACAGGTTTATAATACCAAAAGTTTCTATCTTTGAGGTTGTTATTGCCAACTCTTTGAAACAATTTGCATAGCCAAGAATAAGTTAGACCAAATAACAGAATTAGGTGTATGAAAAAAACAGAGGATTCTCGCAAAAAGATTGGATTTTGAAGGAAATTATGAACTGGGTATTTCAATTGAGCGAAAGAAAAAGAGATTGATGAAATACCCAACTCCATTTTAATGGTTTTTTGTATTTTCTTCAATGGAAAAATCTGATTTTTGAGTGAGTAGAGAAACTTGACATTTATAGTCAAGTGTCAAGCAAAAGACCATAAAACACTTTAGACTTTTCCACTTCAGAAGTCGCATATAGAAGAACTTGGCCAAAAAATATGACGTCGCAGTTTGCTTGAGGATCAAGGATATACTCTAAGAAAGGCATGGCATTGAACATTTGGACCAAAGAAAACCATATGTAGATGACTTGAGTGGAATCTGCCAAAAGCCAGGGCAGAAGCTGTGCCGCAACTCGCAATCATCGTTCATGGGAAAATTTGAAACCTTACACTTCCACTAGTTTATAACCCCACTAGTTTATTTGAAAGCTCAAGGTTGATAACATATACTTCCTCCGTTCCATAATAAGTGAGTATCATAGGGATTGGGCACACAAGATTTAATAAACATCATTTTCAAAAGCCATAAAGTCATAAAATACCCTTTTCATTATTAAAATGAGGAGAGAGAAAAGCAAACCACACAAGTTTGTGATCAGGGCTGGCAAAAGTTGACCCAACCCGATAACCCGACCTGAAACTGACCTGAAAATTCCGGGTTTTGGGTTGAGATTTTTGACCTGAAATAAAAAATGGGTCGACCCAACTCGACCTGAAAATATAATGGGTTAGGTTCGGGTTGACTTTTAGAACCTGAAAATAACCCGAATAACCTGATTTAGAAGTCGGGTTATTTTCAGGTCGGGTCAACCTGGAATTATCCCAAACTTTCATAACTTATACAACCTATCTTTTGTTATTCTTATTTGTATTTGGCCAAGCCTATTTCTTGGATCACCTAGATTTCATTTCAGGTCATTAATCCATACTTTCATAACTTAGCTTGTATAGTTGAATTTCATTTCAGGTCATTTTGGGTTGGTTTTGGGTCAACCCGAAATCGGTAAGGTCGGGTTTGGGTTATGATTTTCGACCTGAAATTAGAATCAGGTCGGGTTTAGGTTAGGGGGTAAGTGACCTGAAATATAAATCAGGTCAACCTGAAATTGACCAAACCCGACCTGATTGCCAGCCCTATTTGTGATGGGTATTCTTGTCATTTTGTTACTTTCTTTTTTCCATTTAAGGTATGTTTCACTTATTTTGAAACGTTCTAAAATAGTAAGTGTTTCACTTATTATGGAACGGAGGAAGTAGTTTTTTAACCACAACGACAAATGATGTAAACGAAATGTGATCTCAAATTTTGGATACAATCTCCCAAAACATTAACCTCTATGCTAGTTGACATCCACATACATATCGTGATACTTCCTCCGTTCCATAATAAGTGAAACATAGGGATTGGGCACAAGTTTTGATAAACATCACTTTCAAAAGCCAAAAAGTCATAAAATACCCTTTTCATTATCAAAAGGATGAGAGAGAAAAGCAAACCACACAAGTTTGTGATGGGTACTTTTGTCATTTTGTCACTTTCTTTTTTCCATTTAAGGTATGTTTCACTTATTTTGAAACGTTGTAAAATAGTAAGTGTTTCACTTATTATGAAACGGAGGAAGTATGCTTTTTTCATAAACAATTAGTATGTTTTTGATTGACTTTCTTAAATAATTCAAACTTAAGTTAACTTGGAATAATATGCATTTTTTGGTGAAAAAAGTTTAAAGTTCGCAGAATAAGTTTTCCATCCTAAAAAAAGTTTATAGCACGATTGATTTTTTGTCCGATATTTTTGGGTTACAAGAAAAAAAAACCAATTATCTATTTCCTGTTTTCTTGTTTGGTACCTTCCCTCCTCATTCTATGCTTGAACCAAATACCCAACAAACGTGACAAATTTTGTTACCATTCTTCTCTATTTAATTCCAATCTTTTCCATTCCATAGCTTCAAGTTGAACCAAAATAGTACTTAATCCATGCTTCCTCATGAGGAACGAGTCCTAATTTATATATTCGTCTTAACTTAATAATAACAAAAAATGTACGCTACTGATCGCCTGTAATTGTTTACCATTAAACAGAGATAAAAAAAAATGTACACTACTGATCGCCTGTAATTGCTTACCATAAAACAGAGATCAGGTTGGATTGATTCAGATAGGCCTTGATCCAGCTGGGCCGGTTATGGTGCTTCTCTTGGCCCGACCGAAGCTGGCAACAGACTTGACGGCCCTTTCGCAGGCCCAGACCATTGATCAGCTCTGAACACTGAGCAACTATAAAAATAAGTTATGTGCCCTCAATTTGAGACTTTAGGATACCAGCCTCCAAATACCTTAGAAGTGAGCCAGTTAAGCCAACATTACAACTTACAAGTACTATTCCTAACAAAGGTGGCCATGTCATGTGAATGTGATGAACAAAAGTAATTGAAGTGATTATCAAAAGTAACTGAATTTTAGCAATAAGGTTCGAGACTTGATTCTACATATTTCCCATTTTACCGCCAATTACAACAAAAATTTCCTACAAACTGAGGCCCAGTAAAAGAAAATAAATAGTAATATCACATGTAAGATACATAATTTATTCACTAAAGTCCTCACTTAGATCAGCATCGCTTATACCACTGAAATCTTCAGGTTCTTTAGTCTCTTCATCAGTTTCCATTGCGTCCTCTTCAGATTCTTCTTCCTCACTTTCATCCCTGTCCTCGTAAATGGCCGGAGGAGCGGAGTCATGCTCGTCAACAATTTCGCCATCAACCTAATTTGAAAAGAACGGGTTATTAATGAACTTGTACTCCCAACATATTCTATTAGTAACCCGCTAGTGTTCCCAAGCTTAGCTCTTAAAATAGCTGCAAGCAGTCCCAACTCCCAATTATGGCCACTTGTCTTTTAAAGGTCTCAACTCAACCAATGGCGATCACAAATATAATGGATCCCTTTTTTGCGTGGGCCCACCAATTGCTACGCAGCTTAAAAGGTTTACTAAATAAAATAGCACATGACCCAAAAGAATCCCACTTCTTTCCACTTTAGTTTTATACTTCCTCCATTCTAGAATAAGTGAGACACTTCTCTCAAAAAGCTCTCAAGTAAAAGGGAGAAGTGTTTCACTTATTTCAAAATGGAGGAAGCATTACTTTTTCTGGAAGTATTACAATACTTTTTCAAAATTCTATGTCTCTATGATAAACTTAACTTCAATCTATATCTGGAGTTGCTACTTGCTAGTGCCAGTAGATTAGTATAGATTCTGACGACACTAGAAAAATATATTGAAATATGTAAACCTGCTTCTCTCTGAGCATTGGTACAGCACTTACCCCAGCAAACAGGAGGTCCAAACTGCTAGCCAATTGGAGTGCAGGATTCAAATTTGCAACCCTAGATTCAATAAGCTGCCAAGAACCAAGAAAAAACTAATCAGCAACATCAAATAGAAGACAACTTAATAGTAAATTAAAATAGTCGGATTGCTTCCTGGCTGTCAGAACAGCTACATGGTTGGATCATGGATGAAGGAACATACACCGAAGCAAATACAAAGGACTATACGATCATTTTCAGAAAAAAAAAAAAAAAAAATTCTGATCTAGGAGATATAGTATAGATCTTTTTGGGAAGTCATCCAAGAAATTTAGTATAGTATACATGGGTAAAGGTTTTATTTTCTTACGATAATAGATTAAATTGCAAAGGTTGTATAGAATGTCATTAGTAGTCAACTGCAAATTATGTGAAATGCAAGATAGGCACCTTTACCTGATATAAAGAATTAAGAGCAGCTAATGAAGACTCTTGGGACATTATCCAGCTAGAATGCTGGAGAAGTAAACTTCTTAGCCAAGGAAGCACACATACCAAAACTGCACCCCTGTAGCATAATGTCATGACAGAACAATACCCATTAACACCGTGAAATCTCAAGCTATTCTGTGGGCTATGTTAGGAAAGGAATGCAGAGTCTATCAAATAAGGTTTCTAACATGCCTCCAGGTGGAACAGAGTTGCATCCAAAGCTTCTCCCAAGACACACACTACTAGGGCTTTCGCAAAATTTCTTTAATGTGCAGCATGATTGATACATAGATATTGTTTTATTGACTTGTAGATGAAGCACTCATTATCTCCATTTATATGTTTGTCCATTCTAATTACTGAATTTCTCTTGTCTTAAAAAAACTACTCCAGAAATGTTCATGATAACATAAAAGTATTAAATGCACAAAAATGACTAATTTACCTAGATTGGATGATAGATAAAAGGGAATCCAAAAGCTTGAAGATGTCAACTGTCTTTAATTGTGAAACAGTATTTGCAATAACCTGTCATTCAAAACCATTCAGGTTAAAATATACAATAATGGACCAAAACCCATGTATATATTAATAAATAAAGTAAATGAGAAAAAATACCTTCTGATCTTGATTGTATAAGCAATCCATTAGAAGAGCTCTATCATTTGCATGCAGAGCTTGTTTTAGCAAAACATGTACAGAGTCTGCACTGGGAGGCTGTGTCTCAAGAGGCTCAGGCCTTTCCTGAACCTCAATAAGACCTTTCTTTTCAATATCTAAAGTGGCAAGTTTGTCAGCCATAGTAGGCTCATTATAATCAATCTGAGTCCCATCAGCAGCTTCTCCTTTATCTGTATCAAAGGCAGGTACAATTACAAATTGAAATTTGAAAGTGTCAAACAGACTAAGAGCATAAACATCATTGTAATACAACTAATGAGTAGCCATGCTCTGATAGTTCACTTTCACTAGAACCCCACATCACCTCCCTCCTATATATATAATTTTAGGTTCAAGATTCAATAAATTGCAAAATATGACTACCAGAGAAAATCAATATTCACAAACCACACACTACTTTAGATGCCTGCAAAAAACTTTCACCAGCAAGAACAGAAATATAAATTATTCGAAATGGCTATGGGCTTGCTAGAGACACTGAATTTTTTCTTACCAGCTACTCTTAAGCAATTTAAGTTACGACAGTGTGATACAGATTAGGTTGAGCTGCAAACCACCAAAGACATTTTCCTTATCATGTACACAATCTATAGCACGTCCATGCTCACGAATTGAATCAAAAAAGAAAATGACTCAAGAATAGCCATATTGCAACATTAATATTGCATTTCATAACAAAGGGTATCGGACAGTATTGTAGAGCAAATATATGAGCATGTTGTAAGAATCTTATATTAAAACTAATCTACATCAGGCACAAGTATAAAGTTTGTACATCAAACAACAAAAGGCAGGGGTGACACTTCAGTGAGGACTTCCCACCTCTCCCTCCTCCCAACAGCAGTACTTCAGTGAATCATCAGCATATTTGGAAGTTCTCAGTAACAACATGTGCTTAAGGTCTCAAGCCGTCAATTGATTAAATCAGCCTAGAGCCGACAAAGCTGACTCCAAATTTATTTTTCATCACATTACTCATTGTGCAAGCTCTTCTTCATAGAGGTTAGATTCCTATATGACATATTCTTGTTTAACAGCTAAAAAAAGTTCTAAATTTTCACCTAACCACCAATTACCAGATAATCCATATATTTCATTAAAAACTTCAAATTACAACCATCAACTCCGCAGTCCCAACGCAGCACACACTTCAAACAAACACCAAAAAGAAACATAGAGAATCAGATTACACCTACTACATTCCACATAAACATAATCAAAACTGCTAAATAAATCAATCAATCAATCCAGAACAGACAAGAAATTCCCATGATATATAATAAAAATAAAACAAGTATAGTCATAAACCAATACCCAAAGCTATATCCTCTATAACTTGAGCATCATCTTCAGGTGCTCTTCTCTTTTTCCTTGATTTTTTCTTAGAGCTCATCTCAGCAGATGCTTCCACCGCCACATCACGGCGAACCATTTCAAAATCTTCTACTGCCACACAAAAGAAAGGCTACTAATTAAAATTTCCATTTGGGTAAGCACCTGAGCCAGGGCAGGACAGGCGGCCGCCCTAGGCTCAGGGATAACAGGTCATTCATTCCAGATTTCCAGCCACAACACTTGAAAAAATGATCTGATGAAACAAACAAGAACAAATGAACAATCCCATAAAAATACGCGCATCCACAAATTGTAACACATATTTTCTTATAATTGGTTCCATGAAACAAACATGAATTAAGAAGTTATACCATAAATTCGAATCATAAGTTTATAACATGTAAATTATCCATCCCTAAAAACATATATGAGATAAAGAAAAAATAAGTTGAATTCATGAAACAAACAATAACAACCGCATAAAATCAATCGCATGAATAATCACTCACATGAAGTATATCTTATAAATCGCAAGAAATTTCACATGAAAAATCGCTAGAAACAAAAGACTGTCTAAACAACTAGATTCATCTAAGGAACAAAAAAAATTAACCTGGAACAAGCTTCAGCAATTGGAGCCTTGGGAATTCCGTATGTTTGAGGGAATTTCAGCTGAGAGGTTTCTAAGTGTAGGGTTTAGGGTTTTTTTATTCAAATGAGCCAAAAATGAGGTTTCTAAAAGATATAGTTACATGATATTTATATTATTATTAGCCTTTATATATACATAAAATAATTACTAATCAACATAATAAATATAAATTGAGTTCTAATATTATTATCCTAACTTTTATCACCATTAAATGATAGATAATTTCTTCAAATAGTACTTTGTACTAGGTTTGAAGCCCGTGCGTTGCACGGGTTGTTGTTTATTTTATTTTATTCCAATTTTTTTGTTAATATTATTGTTGATTTTGTGTTGCTGTGAAATAAGATTTTTCAACACCATTGTATTTACATACTTCCGCCGTTCTTTTTCTATCACAGGTTCACAACAACTACCGCTTTAGGTAGTTTCATCTTTTGGAACTATTCCACTTTTGGTAAAAAAAAAAGTAACTACAATGACAATATTACCTTTACTTTATGTTAATAAAACCATCATTAATTACCCAAATTGCTTTATAAAGTTGTGTTTAATTTATTAAGGATTTATTTATCCCCTACTCTAGTTAACTAAAGAGGTACCTCTATGCTAAACTAACAATTTTTTATTTCCTTAAAAACCATGCCAAACCCAATTGTTGAAGTAGAAAAAAAAACGGAGAAAGTATTTGTCATTATACTGTGATTTCTAGATTTGTTATTGTGATATATAAATTTTATAATTTTTAATATTCAATTGAATACTATAGTTAAGTCTATTATTAAATGGTATCTCAATAACAGGAATGACTGCTAATACAGTTTTAACATGAATAATACCCGAATGATACTTTAAGAAAGTAGAGGGTAATAACTTAATAGATGCAGGACAAAAAGAATAGAGAACACCCACAATTTTAACTTTTAATATAGCACATAAACACTAACGCATATAGAATGGATGATGGAAAAGCCAAAATGAAGATTATAATGATAGTATCATGAAGAAAATTAATTAAATATAAAATTAACCTCTATTAATAATCGAAAAATACAATTTAAGAGAAAAAAAATACATCTTTATTAATCATGACCATATCAAGACTTATCAAATTTCCCCCTTTTTTATGATCCGTGACCTCAAATAGTCTAGAAATGCGAACCTTAATTTCCAAATAGTTTTAGTAGAATTAAGTTAATGGAGAAAAGAATAAGATCTGACATATAGATATATGGAAAAAAAAATTATGTATACAATAAATATTATAAGAATAAAATAATTAGTCAATTGCATAATACCTCTGCAATCTCGATGACAAACTTTCATTTGATTCTTCATGTAATGCCATCATGGAATGCTATCGGTTCAAAACTATAGATATGAATATTTTATCTTCATATGAATTAATTTTTAAAAGTATGATTTTAAAAGATAAAATTACTATTGTCACATATTATATGCTATTTTTATAGTTATTTTTTTAATTATTTAAAATAAAGAATAAATAATACGTTATTGTTCATCTAAATAAATATATTTTCATAAGTTGTAAAACTATATTGTATATGGATCTTATTTCGAAGCATATTTCGGGTACTCTTCGACGGTAAAAAAAATTATACTATTGCGAATTATTTAGCAAAAGTTATATTTAATTTACATAGTATAATAATTTAGGTTGTTTATTTAAAATTAGACTGTAATCTTCACTCATCCAGAACACCTTATATGTACTTATATCTATGTTGAACACCATTTTCTTAAAAAAAATTAAAAGTCAATAAGAATGACATGGCATGCTTAGGTGGAGCTCTTTATAATATTCTAAGGTTGTTTTATTTAAATCAAACTCTAATTTTTATATAATTCAAAACTCTAATATATATATGTACTTTATCGCTATAGATTTTAGTTTTTGTTCTAACAAAGTTTCCTTAATAAATTTTGTTGCAATACTATATTGTTTTGGTTTAGTTGAATAAGGTTGAGGTTTTGAAAGATAATATGTTTAATCCTGTAAATTGGACCTATAATCAAATGTTATAATCACATGTAATACACTATACTTAATACTTATAGCTATTATTATATTTATCTAAAAAAAGACTAAATAATGTCTTACAATTCATCTAATTTAATATATTTTCATGAGTTATAAAACTATATTGTAAATAGATCCTATTTTGAAGCATATTTCAAGCACTCTCCACTGATAAAAAAATTATAATGTTTTGAATTAGGTAGCAAAAGTTAAATTCAATTTACATAATATAATAATTTAGGTTGTTTATTCAAACGCAACTCTAAATTCCCCCTATCCAAAACTCTTTTATGTATTTAAATATATGTAGAATTCTATTTTTTTCAAATATTTAAAATAAAAACTAATGACATGGCAATCCTAAGTGGCACTCTCTATTTCATAAATTATAGAACTATATTGTAAATGGATCTTATTTCGAAGCATATTTCGAATATTATTTAATGGTATAAAAATTATAATATTCTGGATTAGGTAGCAAAAGTTATACACAATTTACATAATATAATAATTTAGGTTGTTCATTCAAAACGAAACTCTAAATGCTGCTTATCAAAGACTCCTTATATGTATTTAAATCTATGTAGAACTCTATTTTTAGAAAAAAAAATTGATGACATGACAATCCTACATGGCGCTCTATATTTCATAAGTTGTAGAACTATATTGTAAATGGATCTTATTTCGAAGCATATTCTGAATGCTCTCCAATGGTACAAAAATTATAATATTCCAAATTATGTAGCAAAAGTTATACACAATTTTCATAATATAATAATTTAAGTTGTTGATTCAAATCCAAACTCTAATTTTCGCTTATCCAAATCTCCTTTTATGTATTTAAATCATGTAGAACTCTATTTTTTTTTAAAATAAAAATATAAATTGATGACGTGACAATCCTACGTGGCGCGCTCTATGAGCTTGAAATCTTGAGGAGCTCCCTATGCTCCCGAAAAGTTCCTCCTTTATATATATATATATATTGATTATATTCCCTCCAGAGGCGGATTGAGAAAAGTTATATAGTGGGGCCACACACTGTAATTATTAAATTTTATTAGGGTTAAATGGTCAATTTTAAAGACAATTTTCAAAGAAAATTAAGTTTTAAAAGGGAAATTTCATAATTTTATCAATTCAAGTGGAGTCAAGTGACCCCACTTTCTATAAGGTGGATCCACCACTGATTCCCTCCCTTTCTTTGTAGTTTAGTTACTTCACTCCTTGAGGGAGAACTAAAGAGCGAGTATAAAAGTATGAGAGAGAAGCTGAAACGGTAGCAAATTAAACTAAAAAGTGGGTTAAAATATTAAAAAGTGGATGATATGGTGGAAACAGATGATAAAGTAGATGGATATGTTACTAAGAATAGAAAAAGTAACAGTTTGTAGATTAAAAAGAAATAGAACAAAAAGGAAAGTGTGCAGATTAAAAAAAACAGAGGGCGTAGTAAGTAATAAATTTAGTATAATAGTATGAAAATCCTGAGTTACCATAATTACACTGTGATGATAATAGATAACTCATATTTATTGAAAAAAATTCTTTCATATTTCGTAAAAATTATACTCCGTATGATGTAATAAATTCTAAGGAAATACTACTACCTTTTTTTTTTTAGTTGCAACATTTACTTTTTGGCACTATTCATCAACCAACTTTGTTAAGTAATCTCGCACCATTATATAAGAAAAAACATAGTCAAGTGGGGTCTTGTTGGATTTGTCTTAATGCGATGATTCCAAATATCAAATTTTTATAATTTTTACTTACACCCAATATGAGATAGTAACGTTCAAATAAGTGTCTCGGTAAATGTCAAAAGCAAATATTGCAAAAAAAAAAACAGAGGAAGTATAATAACACTGAAAAAATACTACAAATGAAATATGAATATCATCTTTGTATTTTTACTTATCTAAAGAATATAAAGAGAATCGCTAAATAATAATAATAATAATAATAATAATAATAATAATAATAATAATAATAATAATAATAATAATAATAACAACAATAATCACTAAATTATTATTATTATTATTATTATTATTATTATTTGAAGTTTGAACCCTAAACTTATCTAGGAAAGATGGGAGAGCTCATCACTTGAGCCAACCCCAATTCCTAACTAGTATAGCAAAATTAGGATAGATTATTTGGTCTACATACTGTTTTGTATTATTTGAAATTTAGATATGGTATGAGAACTGTTTTAATATATTTGCAATTTACTTAGTTTTTTTATTATTAGGAAAGATAATTAGTCCGAAGACCAACCCCTGGTAGGCTACTAGCCTGTAGAACACACCAGCTTAGAGGCTGGGTACAAGGCTAAACAGCCCAGAAGTAAATGCCCAAACATATTGTTGGGATGAGGGTTCGAACCCTGAGCAATGCCCTGAAATTAGGGGTGGTACTCCACCAAGCTACTACCTCTCCCTCTTTGTAATTTACTTAGTTTATATTAAGTTACAATTTTTTCTTATTAAATATTAGTTTTCACTTGTAATCATATCAAGATAGAGTAACAAGCTACTTGGATTGAAAAGAAGACCTTCAAACCTCAAGGTTAAGGATCATACTAGGATCACTTTATTATTTGCTTATTGGTTGTATTGTCCTATTCAGAGTTTCTTAGAAGCTATCCCTTATTTGCCATAACCACTTATAAAGTACATCTAAAGTCAATAACAATTTAGACTATTTTAATAGAAATTTATTTGGGAAACTTCTAATAGTAACCTCTAACTTTTTAAGTTTCTCATTGATGACCCTAATATTTTTTAATTGTTAAAAATAACTCTCAGTTATATATTGTTCTAGTGTCATATGTGACATTATGAAATCAATCCTTCCCTGCTATATTGGGGTGGAAAGTTCTCTTCGAACCAACATTTTAGGGCCACAATCATTTGAAATAAATATCTAGCTCGTACTTTTTTTTTTTTTATATGCTTCCAAATTCACTAACTCTTCTAACTGGAAAGTCATTATACAAACTCGTGATTTAATTAGACGAGGCATTCATTGGAAATTGGATCAGGTTCTAATATTTTCTTTTAGATTGATAACTGGTGTGCTGGCGTAATCTAGTCAATTAGTAGTATTTAAACATCAATTCCATGACAATTCGAAATATATATATATATATATATATCTAAAACCCAAGACAAACAAATGCTACGCCGCCATTACGTACTCTCCCTCCCCCACACAATCAAATGATACATTAAACAAGATTCGAACCTATGACCTTTTATTTGATATCTTGTCTGACTAACCAACTACACTATAATACTCATGTTGGTCTTTGTGGGGGAAAAAATCATTTAAAGACAAGATATTATTTATATTTTTGAAGACTTCAAATACACGCTGGTAAATAATCCGGGGCGTTCGCCCGGGACAAGAACTAGTTTGGATCTAAAAGTTCAAGATTGTAAAATCATTTTTAAAAAACGTAGTAAATATATTTAAAAAAAAAGTAGTACATCACTACATCTAATCAATGAAGTATTATATTTAAACCAAAAACATCACTATGACAATATATCTATAATCAGGTTACATGTTGAGTTCTTATATACTATGTTCTTTTTATAAAATATACAACTTTATATAATAAGTAGGAAAATTTGCAAAAAAAAAAAAAAAAAACCTTTTACGAGTTCATTTTTGCGAAAAAAAAAACCTTATAAAGCATTTTTTGTGAAAACAAACCAAAATGTAAATTATTTTTGCAAGATGAATCCTAATCTCATTTTTCGGTGTTGACCATAGACTTTCCGGCGTTGACCACCTCTATTTCCCTTCTTCCTCCATAATCACCACCTAGCCACCACTACCAACACTGTCCCCCACCCCACCCCACGCAACCCCCACTTCACCCCCGACCCCCCCACCACCGCCATCCACCCCACCCCCACCAGCAGCCCCCAACCCCTCCCCTCCACCCCCTCGGGCGACATCGAAAACCACAAATCGATTCAAACCGAAAATCTCAAACATAGCAAAATTGCAAAATAAATAACCTCGAAAACCTTTGCTCAACATCATCACATTTCTTTTGCTCAACCAAAAACCACAAATGAGCAGATGTCGAACTTAAAAACTCAAAAATCGAATTTTTGGGTTTGATACTTTGAGAGTCAAACCTTAAAATTTGATTATTAGGTTTAAAACTTTGAGATTCAAGCTGAAATTTCCAAAAACAAGTGTTCGAAGTTGAGATTCAAACAAAAAAAACCCAAAAAGTAGAAGGAAGATGGAGGTAATTCAGGAAGGGATGGGGCTCAGAGTCTGAAGCGGCGTCACACAGGAGGAGGAGAGGTGCGAGAGAAGAAAGTGGGAACCATGGGAAGTGAGAGAGAGGATGAGTGAGGAAAATAGGGAGAGGGGTGGCAGGGGTGGGTGGGGGGCTGGCGGCAGGTGTTGGTTGTGGTGGCTAGGTGGTGATTATGGAGGAAGAAGGGAAGTTGCTAGGGTCAACGCCGGAAAGATAAGGGTCAACACCGGAAAATGGTCTCAGGTTTCATCTTGCAAAAATAATTAACTTTTTAGTTTGTTTTCGCAAAAAATGTTTTATAAGGTTTTTTTCGCAAAAATGAACTCGTAAAAGTTTTTTTTGGCAAATTTTCCTAATAAGTATATTATGAGTAACAGGCGTTCCTAAGGATCCTGTGATCGAGTCTCTAGTCTCACTCCTAATAATATTGGATTATCCTTTATTTTCCCCAACTTGTCAGGGCTTCGCAGAATATATCGAAGTATAGCGGTTGTGATTTCCATAAAGATAGAATCGAGAAACCAAAGTATAACGGTTGTGATTTCCATAACGGTGTGTAAAACATTAATCCGTTGCTACTTACATCATGGAGTTTATGAAGGAGACAACTTTTGAAACATAAACCGATAAACTGTACTTCTGGGAAGCAACAAGTCAACAACTAACACTAGCTCATATGCTGCAGCCTGCAGTGTGGAACAGAAGTAAACTTTGTACTTAAGGTTCACAACCCTCCTCGTTGGCTGGCCTATCAGGCTATCAAAGCCTCTCGTGGGTCTGATGCTCTTTGAAATCGAGCTTGATGATTTCGCGGAGTCCTTATGAGTCCAAACGTATGTTAAAAAAATAGTTATTTGGCCACAAAATATACTAATTAAAATTATTAGGCCATAAATATTGGATTTTATTTACTATGTTATGTTGTTCTACTTGTTTTATTAGTAATATGGGAGAATTTTTTTAAGGCATGTGGCATCTGGTTAAGTTGAGACTCATTAGGCTTGTGATGAGTTTAAAAAGTAATACCGCAAGTGCATGTTGTCTGTTGTTAGCAGAGACTTAGCAAATACGGGTCGATCCCACATGGATAGGATTTCTATCGATTTTTGCTTAATTATAATAAACTATCTCAGAAAAACGAATGTTTGATTTGACTAATAACTAAACTAGAAGCAAGTAATATAAAAATGCCGGTTTAATCAATAAATTAAAAGTCTAGGGCATACGTTCGATCCTCCATGCTCATACCATTCAAAGAATACAAATCAATTTGGTGAATAAACTGAAAACTCGGGGGGAATTTGGTGAAAAAACCGTAAAATATTTGACCATATTCCTTTCTAACAACTTGCCTCCAAATTACATATAATACAAATAGTCTTGAACTGCAGTCTCAAATTTCGATAAAATAAATTGATCTATGGACCAACATCCATAGGCTGTCACTGCTACTGTTACTGATACCACGACTGCTGCTACTAATACGACTGTCACTTCTGCTACTACTACTACTACAGCTGCCACTGCTACTGAACTGTCGCTTGTCAAGTTGCCTTGCAAACATGTATTTCATGAATCTTGTGTTGTTAGATGGCTCCATAAAAATCAAGTTTGCCCTCTCTGCCGGATTGATCTTCACCTTGTCGTAGATGCTTAATTCTTTCATCTTTCAGGGGTGACTTATTACATAGAAAAACTTATTTCAACTCTAATATGTGAACTATTTCTTTTACTTATTATGTTTAATATTAAATTAAAAAATCATTAATTAAGATTGAATGCTTAGTATTGTTTTTTTTAATGCAAAAACTGACAAAATAAAATTAAATATAAACTAAGGAACTAAATAAAGTGTTGCAACACTTTCCTAAAGGAGGCTCACAATCTCGCTTAGAGGATTATTATGAAAGACTATTATTCACGAAACTAATGGAAAATTATTTCTATAATTGAAGATAATAATGGGAAAATAAACTAGGAGTTATATATACCATCTCAGGTTCACAATATCATAACATTATAATATTGAGCCACATAACACACATAAGCAAAAGAAAGAGCTTTATTGAGATAACATAGAATTTTACAGCAAAGTATCTTTGTCGCCCCTTATCTCTATCAATCACTATCCACCAAAAAATCAACTGCTTTACAAAAGAAACTTTGAATCATGTTCAGTATCAAAAGCTATCACTGTTCACATTCCACAAAAATAATTACCATATCACAATTTACACATCTATATTACTCATAAAGCAGAATCATGAGCTTGCATAATGCCTTGGATAGTATTAAAGGAACATTGTGCGATCCTGTAATCACCATATTGTATCAGAAAAGGAGCAAAAAAAAGTTGTAAACATATCAATCGAGATGACATATTACCTTTTGAGATTAGATAGTTGTTGATTGTTACAACTTCCACATATTGATACATTAATAAGCTCATTTATATCCTTAACAGAGTTTGTTGCCTCATCTGATAAAACAAAAATGTGTGGTTATGCAGATTTTTTACACATTGAAATTGTCAAGAAAAGAAAAAATAAAAATAAAAAAGGAAACTTACCCAATCCACACTCAAAAAAGATCGAGTCGTCATGACAAAGCTGTTGTCTGTACATGTAGCCCCATACGTGACTCCACCTCAAGTATTGCCACCAAACAACAACCTAGCTAGAAAGGTTTAAACGACGAGTCAGTGATAAATTTTTATTTTCTAAGAAAATCATTTATCAGGGGAGGTTAAAAGTTTACCTGTAATATTATTTCCCGAATGAAATCCAATTTCACAAGCTCAATCCTTGCTAGTGCCGATTCCCTACATGATTTACAAGACTCCCATTGTTGTTAACAATGGTCGAATCTTACAGGATTGCAATCAACTTTACGCACATTGGAATCGACCTCTCTCATCCATGTAGAAACAGTGTTGCAGCTAGCTGGTGCATGACATTCTGGCAAACGACACTGCACATATAATCCACATGTAGATGATTTACACTTCTTGTCAATTCATTATTAACTATTTAAAATTTCACAAATAAGAGAAGTCTTACGTTAAAGCAAAAGCTATTTAAACATTTGCAAATAACATTGCTATCTTCTTTATTTTCTCCACCATCCAATGAAAACACGACATAGATGCAATGGAGAGCTGGACACCATTTTTCGTAGGAAAGAAAATAGGGCAGGCAAGAAAGGCGGACGAAGAAGAACGGTTTTACTTATGGTTTACCAAACCTCGTGGCATATAGAACGTTCCGTACAAAAGAAAAATACAGAAATTGACAATTTACCTACCTTGTGGCAACGAGTAAACTCTACCAAAAGATATTCCTCAAGCTGCTTCTTAGAAGCATCATCAGATGAGAACCTTTTCAAAAAGTAAGAACCCACATTGGCATCACAAGAAACTTCAGCACATTGGAATTCCAAGCAAATTGGACCCTTTGCAATTGCTTTTCTTATGTAGCCTGAAAGAAAATGCAAAAGTAGATTAATGTATGCTGAACTTGTACTAGTAGTGTTCAATATAAAATTTTGTAGAGCAAACTGAAACTATACAGTTTGAAGTAACTTATTCATATTAAATTACACAAACTAAAGCAGGAAGTCAGAATTCTTATCCTAAATTATTATGGACTTCTATAACGCAGTTGTTTTCCAGCTACGAATGGGCGAAATGGTTTTCCTATTCTCACTCAGTCTATTAGATTAAGCTTACACACGTCTTTGCCATCGACTAGTGATCACTGTTCAACGATCAATTAGGTTTCACTTTGCTTTACAACTATTGCCTACTACCTGACACAAACTTAAGATGAACCAACAAGACTAATGGCCTACTTGGCCAACCATGATTTGACCACGAAACGACCTAATATCCCAGCCTACACCAAAACTTGACACTTACACATTTACACCCAATACAATAGCTCTTTTTCCCAGAATACTACTCAAATGATCAAGTGTTGGCGATCAATATCAGATACAACCATCATTCTCTCTAAAACAGATTAACAGGACGAGCAAATCAATTGAATCTATATTCACATGTAAGAAAATAAATGATTTGCAATTATGTGCATCAAATAGAAAACAAGGTCATATTGAAATACAAAACTTTCTAAAAACTTGCAATCATATGGCAGCAACTGCATATTGGTGAATGGTTAATACAATAAAATCATAAACAAAAACTTGCATCATGATGAGCCACAAGGTTTTTGAAGTTTAAATTTTCGGTCCGGACTAACGAAATAAATTTTCTTTTTTTGGCTTTTACATAACTTTTATAGAAAATTTAATTTTACTATATTTTTTATGTACTTTTTATATGGATATATAATATATCAAAAAGTTATTATTAGTATATTATAAATATCTATATGTTTCAAATATTAAAATAAATATTATTATAAACCTAAAAATACGATAAGTTTTTTCAAGTAAAATAGAAAGTAAAAATCGATCTAAACGATCCAAACCGAGATCAGACCAGTATATTTTGATCCTTATAATGTTTTGAAAATTTTGAGGTTTTGGAAATAAATATGATTACGCATATAGTTTATGGATAAAATGTCACATGTTGGATAGTTTATGTAGCATTTTCTGCAAGCACGTTGCAACAAGCAAAAACGTTGGTTCTGTGAAAATAATATAGCATAAAATAAATGAGTAAATCATATTATAGGGGTATAAGGGATTTGCTTATTTCAGATTGAGATTCGACTTTCGACAATAGGTGTTGCAAAAAATCCAGCTTCTTTACGAACTTTTTGCTGATCTTCAAACAATTATTGTAACTCTGATTTACATCCATTGAAAAATACAACGAATTTGTTCATTAAATATCCTCCCGATTAATCTCTACATTCGTTTCCTTTTCTTTAATTAAAAACAATTTTAAACTATGGAATAAGTAGCACCACCACCGTACCACACACTATATAAAACAAAGTAAAAAACAAAAAAATTACCATTCAAAATGTTGTAAGAGGATTGTTGCTTAATCTTTGGACAACGAAACTTTGGTTGACAAATTGGTAATTTCATCATTAATGAGTTCTCAAACTTCATCTTTGTGCAATATAGCAAATTGAACATATTAGTAAGAAAACAAGAGAAAACCCAAAAAAAAAATCAAAAAATTGCAAAGAATCTCATCAATTAAATTAAACCCAATTGTAAGACCCAGATTGTAAAACCCAATTGTTGTTTGGCCCAAGGTTTATGAAGTTTAAAATTTCGGTCCGGACCAATTGAATAAATTTTCTTTTTTTAGCTTTTACATAACTTTTATAGAAAATTTAATTTTACTAAATTTTTTATGTACTTATTATACGGAAAATATATCAAAAAATTATTATTAGTATATTATAAATATCTATATGTTTCAAATATTAAAATAAATATGATTATAAACCTAAAAATACGATAAGTTTTTTCAAGTAAAATAGAAAGTAAAAACAGGTCTAAACGATCCAAACCGAGATCAGACCAATATTAGCTAATCCTTATAATGTTTTGAAAATTTCGAGTTTTTCGGTCCTTGATCCGTTCCTACAATCCAATTTTTTTAGAAGCTGAATAAACTTGTGCTGAATTTAGAGAGAAAGAGCTGAACTAGGAAAGAAAATTTTGATAACGGGAAAGATGCGTAAGATGTTTTTTGGCATTATCCAAATTAAAATGCATTTGACGCATCCCGATTAATCTCTACATTCATTTTCTTTTCTTTAATTAAAAGCAATATTAAACTAGGGAATAAGTAGCGCCACACCGTACCACACACTATAAAAAAAAGTAAAAAAGCAACAAAATTACCAATCAAGATGTTGTAAGAGGATTGTTGCTTCATCTTTGGGCAACGAAACTTTGGTTGACAAATTGGTAATTTCATCATTGATGAGTTTTCGAACTTTATCTTAGTGCAATATAGTAAATTGAACAGATTAGTAAAAAAAAAAAAGAGAAAACCCAAAAAACCAGAAAATTGCGAATAATCTCATAAATTAAATCAAACCCAGTTGTCATTAAAATACAGATTTAAAAGATGAAATCAAAACCCATAAACACAAGGAAACTAAGTTAATGTCATGAACTCATAAGTAAATCACTAAAACCCAGAATGACAAAAAAGTATAAGGAAACTAAGTTAATGTCATGAACTCACAAGAAAACCAGAAAATTGCAAAGAATCTCAGAGATTAAATGAGACTCAATTGTCATCAAAACCCAGATGTAAAAGATGAAATTGAAGGACCCTAATCCAGCTCGACCTGTTTAGCTTATGCATATGGCCCAACCCAAACTCGGCCCGTTGGGCACATCTACTTGTGGGGTTGTACTTGTTCTGTGAATTGTGATGGCACCTTAATTAATTTAGTCACTCGACTTGCTATCTCAAAAATGTAAAACTCGAAACCAGGAGTTCCACATTGTCCTCGTCTACCTACCCTACAAAGACATTGTTACATCACTCTTCTTCTAGGAGGCTATCTATCATGTGTTACCTTACACATTGTTCTCGTAATCTCAACATACTTGCCAATTCTAATTGGTGGTTTTCACCCTTCAACGACGTTGTAAGCATTTGCGTCCTAGTTCGCTTTTCTCTAGGGTCTTTAATGCCATTAAGCCTATGGCTTTGAATACTGGAATGTTTGTTAGGAAAATAGGTGTTGCTCGCTCTTGGGGTTTTAATGGGTTGCAGTGTGCAGAGAAGCTCACTCTTGATGGTGCAGCTTGAAAACTGGGTAATGGTACTAAGATTCGCTTTTTCTCTAGCAACTGGGTTAATGGGAACATTCCTTTGGCTAATTCGAAAACCACTCTACGTCAAATCCGGGCTTCCCAAGTGAAGGATTTCATTGATGTTAATAATCGTATCCGGTAGACTAATGCGGTTCGATCTTTCTTTCAAAGCATAAGGATGCATTACAAATTCGGCTATGGAAATTCCTTTTAGGAGTGTGATGATTTTATGTATTGGAAGTTTCATCCAACTGGTAACTTCACAACCAAGTCTGCTTATGCTTTCCTTCACAGACATACTCTAATTGAGCAACATTCTCATATGAATTCAGCTTCAAACAAGATTTTCAAAGTGTTATGGCATTTGCCTATCTTTCCAAAATGGAAATTTTTTCTATGGAAATTGCTTTATGATAGGTTGCCTACAAAAGAACAATTAGCCAAGAGTGGGATAAACATACCGCAATTCTGTGATCTTTGCCATCAAGGCATCAACATATTGAGAGTTCAAATCATATATTCCGTGAATGCAATATTGTGAAGCAAGTTTGGCTTGCTCTTCATCTCACTATTCAAACTCAAAATAATTCAATGACATGCTCACATTGGATTATTACTCATATCCTACTTTTCAATAGCGAGGATGGTCTTGATAGCCCTCGTATCTTCAAATTTATTTGGGCCCTTTGGAGCATCTGGTTGCATAGGAACAACCGGCTTTTTAGAAATGAAGCTGCTAATCCTCATTTGGTTCTTCATCAAATCAATATCCTGCAGCAACAACATGATTCTCTTACAAATTTCCCCTCTTTTGAATGTCTCAGGTTTCTTCACCCGCCTGAGAAAATTACGGACCTTCCTCCAGGTTTCATTGCAGTACATCTGGGTCAGTATAGTATGGGCTATGGGGAAAAGGTTATTCAAACAGATGCTGTGTGGAATAAGAACACTAATGTTTCAGGTTTCGCTTGGGTTACTCAACATGATTTTGTTCCCCAATTATGGGGAGGTGCTTCCTATGGCTTGGCTTCGTCTGCTCTCCATGCAGAAGCTCAATCACTCCACCACGCAATATTATGGGCCCTAGAACACAGTTTTCAACGTCCAACGTTCCATACTGATTGCTCCAACCTTATCTCAGCTCTTCAAGACATCAACAAGGCTCCTGTTTCGGTTTATTGGACTATGCAACGCAATAGGTTACTTGCTAAAAACTTTCAATGGTGTTTAGTTCTCAAGGTGAATCGTCAACAAGTTCAACATGCACACAATTGGGCTTCTATGTGTGCAAGAACTGGTTCACGATTCTAATACACATGTTTATAATCTCAATAAAATTTTTAAAAAAACAATGTGTAGTTAATAGGATTCGAACACATGACCTTTGAAATAAAATGTGAGAATTTAACCACTAATCCAGTACAATATCAATACTCAATGTTTCAAAGTAAAACATAATAAAGTCTTATAATTATATGTAATTATAAAAACATGTAGACAAGCTTTTTGATCTTTAATCCTTTTATTAAGCAATAACATTCTCTTACTCAAATTTCATTGAAATTGTTATTATTATCCCCAATTCCTTAGAAGTGTTTTTGAATAATTCATCATGCCATAACGTCCATTTTCTAATCTCGCACTAGACAAAACATTACGAAAAGCTAATTGTATCAATTATGAAATTTATGAATAATAATACATTTGATAATTATAACTGATCCGGGACATCGCCCGAGCCAAAATACTAGTTATTTTATTAATATGCGGCATTCGGCTAAGTTGAGACTCATTGGGCTAGTTAGCTCTTTTAACCATTTTCGGTGCATTAATCATATAGTAAACAATGATTAGATAGAGTTTGTTTCGTATGTATTTGATTCAAGTGAGTTCCCGTCCTATTAAGATTTGTGTTATTGTGGAGTATACAATCACGGTTCAAATAGGACCTCCTATCGAATCATTCAAGCCAGGCTAGAATAACAAAGTCTTAGTTTTTTCTACAATTATCTCATGTTCAATGAAAACATTCAAAGATCTACATTACTATTTAAAAAACCCTAATAAAATATTTGACCACATTCCTTTCTAACAACTTAGAGGGTACTACTAAACCCTCAGATTTGGAGCTTTTCGAATTCCCAATGTGGGCTAGGGTTTACAATCTTCCCTTTAAGGGAAGGTTAAACTGCGCGAATGTTGAAGCAATCGGAAACAAGATAGGAGATTTTGTGACTTTGGACAAAACTGGGTCGATTGGTATTGACAAATCTTTACGACTGCGTGTGAAGATTGATGCCCGAAAACCTTTGGTGAAAAAAATAAAAGTGAAGATGAGAGGAGGTATGGAGGAGTTCTTTGATGTGAAATATGAGCGGCCACCGCTCTTCTGTTATTATTGTGGCAAGTTGGGACATGGCATGAAAGACTGCAGGGATAATGGAGAGGTGGAAGATGATCAGCTTCCCTATGGGAGTTGGATGAAAGCTTCCCCGTGGAAGCATAAAAAATTTGAAGACCGAAATCAGGGAGGTAAAAGAGGTGAATCTTGTAGTAGGAAATTGTTTGTCACGAAACCAAGAGCTCCACAGGAATCATTTGCAAAAGATGTGATTACTAAGGCTCTTGGAAAGCTGACGGTGAGTATAAATGGAGAAGGGGAAAAGAAGGGAGATGAAGGAAATGTCAGGGAAGAGGTGGAAGATGAGGTGGGAGAGGGTAGGGCGTGCAACAGGAGGCTGGATGAGGGTGATTTTATAACAAAAAATGATGAAGGTGGAAATGGAGGGAGTGGGGAAAATCATGAAGCAGGAGGCAAGGGTAGGGTCGAAAAAGTGATTGTGAAGGCTCAGGAGACTATAGATAAAAATAAAAAGGCAGGGAGTGTAGTAGTTGGGGAAAGTACTGAGGTGTTTAAGGAGAGTTATGTAGAGGGTGTACATTTGGATGCAATGGATTTAATGCATGAAGATCTAACCCCACCTGTTAAGAAAAAAGGGTGGAAACGCATTCAAAAAGTGGGTCACACCTCTAAGGGAGAGAGTATACAAGTGGGAGGAGTTTGTAGAAAGGAGAGGGAGATGACTGATGACCCAATGCAGCTGGATAATGGAGGAATACATAAAAAACGAATTGTGGACAGTTGCCATGAATATACTCAATGTACTGATGCTATGATCAACAATGTGGCGGGCCCCACTACTTGGGCCCTTGGTGACCAATGACCTACATCCTTTCTTGGAACTGTCGGGGATTAGGGAGTATCCCGGCAGGCAATGCGTTGAGGCGTATTGTTATTAATGAACGCCCTGGTTTAGTTTTTCTCCAAGAAACTAAATTGAAATATCATGAGATGGATAGAGTCCGAATGAAAATCAACTTCAAGAACATGATTGCTGTTGACTGTTCGGGTGATGGCAGAAAAAGGAGTGGGGGGTTGGCTTTATTATGGAATGATGATTGGGTGGTGGAGGTTCTTTCTTTCTCACTTCACCACATCGATACTAAGGTAAAAGGTGTGGGTGATGTACAGTGGAGATTCACTGGTTTGTATGGGTGGCCTGAGGGGGAAAATAAAATTAAAACGAGTGTTTTGATGAAACAACTCCATGATGTTGAGAATGGCCCGTGGGTGTGTGGTGGAGATCTAAATTTGATGATGTGGTCTAATGAAAAAAAAGGAGGTGGCGAGTTTAATTATGAGGAGGCTGCTATTCTTCATGATGCCGTAGACTATTGTGAATTGGAAGATATATCTTTCACAGGGTACCCCTTCACTTGGTCGAATAATAGAAGTGGGCAGGATAATCTTCAAGAGAGGCTGGATAGATTCATGGCAAACTCTTCATGGAGGGACATGTATGGTAGTTCTTTTGTTTCTCACCTTGACAAAAGACGATCGGACCATGTTCCGATCATCCTCGCCATCCGTACAAGAGTGGTTGATGCTGAACAAAAAAAGCGCAGGAGACTTTTCAGGTTTGAGGAGATGTGGACTAGGGAGGCCTCGTGTACTGATGTTATTGATAAGGCGTGGGCTAGAGGAGATGATGTAAGTGGAAATCTCTCGCGTGCTGCGAGTGGTTTAAGTGCTTGGAGTAAGACTCACTTTGGTGAATTCGTGAAGGAGATGCGTGAGTGCACTACTCAAATGCACCACCTGATGGAGGAAGCTCAGACCGAGGAGGTAATAGCCCAGATGAAAGCCCTCGACATTCGCATGGATGAACTAGAGAGACGCGAGGAGATTTTCTGGAAACAACAGTAGACAGGAGTGGATCAAACATGGGGACAAGAATACTAAATTTTTTCATGGCAAAGCAAAGCAGCGGGTTGTGAGAAATAATATCTCGGTGGTGCTTGATGAAGCAGGGAACACTTACGAAGATGAGCCACAAATAGCGGAGGTTTTTATAAACCACTTCACAAACCTGTTCACGGCAAACACCAATGTGGAGATGAACCCGGTTTTAGACAAAGTTGACAGTAAGGTCTCGGACTCCCTGGCGACTATGTTGACTGAGCCATTCCACGGTGTGGAAGTTGTAGAAGCGCTGAACCAGATGCATCCCACCAAAGCTCCCGGACCTGATGGTATGTGTGCCCTTCTTTTATCAGAACTTTTGGGATATTGTTGGTCCTGATGTGATTAATAAAGTTCTTGATATTTTGAATAATAGAGGAGATATTAGTGCCCTGAATCAGACTCATATTGTTTTGATCCCGAAAAAAAAAACTTGTGAGTACCTCCGCGATTCATGACCCATTAGTCTCTGTAATGTTTTGTACAAAATTGTGTCCAAGGTCCTAGCAAACAGATTGAAAAAAGTTCTTCCTGACATCATTCATGATTCACAGAGTGGTTTTGTCCCTGGGAGGTTAATAACAGACAACATTCTGGTGGCTTATGAATGCTTTCATTACTTACGAAAGAAGAAGAAGGGTAAAGAGGGCTACCTTGGCCTGAAATTAGATATGAATAAAGCATATGACAGAGTTGAATGGGACTTTTTAGAACAAATGATGAGGAAAATGGGGTTTCCGGGAAGTTTTATTCAGTTAATTATGGATTGTGTTAGGTCTCCGATCTTTTCCCTTCTAATTAACGGGCAACCTACAAGACAATTTACCCCCTCTAGAGGTCTCCGGCAGGGTGATCCTCTCTCCCCCTTTTTATTCATCATTTGTGCTGAAGGTCTCTCTACTCTTTTGCGTGATGCTGAGGCAAAAAAGGAGATTCATGGTATCAAAATTGGTAAAAAGGTCGACCCAATATCTCACCTTCTTTTTGCAGATGATAGTTTGTTATTTATCCGGGCAAATGAAGAAGAAGTGGAGAATGTGATAGAAATTCTCTCTACCTACGAAGCTGCTTCAGGTCAGAAACTGAATATGGAAAAATCCGAGGTGTCTTTTAGCCGAAACATTGATCAAGAAAAGCAAGATGTGCTTCAGATGAAGTTGAATTTTAAGGCTGTAGAAGGACATGAAAAATATTTAGGTTTCCCAACTTACATTGGAGGATCTAAAAAGAAAATTTTCCAGACTATTCAGGAGCGGGTCATGAAAAAGTTGAAGAGTTGGAAGGAGAAATTTCTATCATATGCAGGAAGAGAAGTGCTTATTAAAGCCATTGCACAAGCAATTCCCACTTACGCTATGCAATGTTTTGCCATTCCGGTAAGCATTTTGGACGAGAAAGAAAAGGTGTGTCGGAGTTTTTTTTGGGGTCAAAGGAAAGAGGAGAGAAAGACTGCTTGGGTTGCTTGGGAAAAAATGTACCTCTCTAAGAATTGTGGTGGGTTTGGGATGAGAAACCTTAGAGTTTTTAACAAAGCCCTCCTTGCAAAACAAGCTTGGCGAATTCTTACAAATCCCAAATCATTGATGGCCAAAACTTTGAAGCAAAAATATTTCCCAAAATCTGATTTTTTGATTGTAAATGTTAGCCCAATCGCCAGTTTCACTTGGAAGTCTATTTTGTCTGCTCGTGTACTACTTGAAAAGGGGCTACAAAAAATTGTGGGGGATGGAAAAAGTGTAGATATCTGGTGTGATCCGTGGGTTCCTTCCCTTCCAAACTTTAAAATCATGTCTAGCAATGTGAATTGGGGGGATGATCCCAAGATGGTATGTGATTTGCTGAATGGCAGGAGGTGGGATAATGCGAAGCTGGACAAATTTTTTACAGCTTGGGAAAGGAAGGCCATCACTAGTATTCCTTTACCCAGATTCCCGGATGAAGATAGGTGGGCTTGGCGCTTTACTAAGCATGGTGACTTTGCTGTGAGAAGCGCGTATTACGTCGAGCTTGAGTTAACAAGAAATCATGCAGCATCATCGTCGGTTAATTTAGGCAAAGCTGTGTACAGGAAGCTATGGGAATCACATGTTCCACCCAAAATTCAGCACTTTGGTTGGAGGGCTTTACATGGTGGCGTTCAGGTCAATGAGAATTTGGGCAAGAGAGGTATGGACATTGATAGAAAGTGTATGATGTGCGGTGATCTTGATGAATCCATTACTCATGCCTTGGTCCTGTGCTCGGAGGCTAAACAAGTGTGGAAGCTATCCCCTCTTAGGATAAATGTGTGTGATAGTGAGTGTGTTTCAATGATGGACTGGTGTATGTCTCTTGTTCAAAAATTCGAAGATATTGAATGGTGGGAGCTCTTTTGGAGTTTATTGTGGGGCATTTGGCTACGTCGTAACGCATGGGTGTTTCACCAAAAAAGAACTCACCCATGTGATCTTATTGAAAAAGCTGTGGGGATCATAGGGGAGACGTTGAAGAGCAAGGATGTGGTGAAGCCAAAAGCCGTGGTGAGCAGTAGGGTGCAACGGCAGTGGAAGCAACCTCCTGGGGGGTGGTATAAAATTAATTCGGATGCTGCCATTTTTGCTAATGATAAGGTGGGGCTAGGAGGAGTGGTGAGAGATGATGTTGGAGACGTGGTGGCTGCTACATGTGTGTGGGAGCGGGGCAGCTTTGCGGTGGATATAGCGGAAGCCATGGCGGCAAGACATGCCTTGTCCATTGCTATGGAAGCGGGCTTTTCAAATGTCATTATTGAAACTGATAACTTGAAGCTTGCTAAGCATCTTTCGAAGAAGAAGAGGGAGCTTTCAGGATTTGGTAACATTGTTAATGATATTCTGATTTTAGCTTCCTTCTGTAGTTCTTTTTCTGTTAGCCATGTGGGAAGGGAGGGTAATCAGGTAGCACATAATCTTGCTCATGGAAGCTTACAGTATAGTGGTCTGAGAGTATGGTTAGAAGAAGCACCTTCTGAGGTGATGCAGTTTGTAATGGCTGACTTGGCCCTTTTAAGTTCTTAATCTATTTTCATTTTCCTGTCAAAAAAAAAAAAAAACATTCTCTTACCCAAATTTCATTGAAATTGTTATTATTATCCCCAATTCCTTAGAAGTGTTTTTGAATAATTCATCATGCCATAACGTCCATTTTCTAATCTCGCACTAGACAATACATTACGAAAAGCTAATAGTATCAATTATGAAATTTATGAATAATAATACATTTGATAATTATATAACTGATCCGGGACATCGCCCGGGCCAAAATACTAGTTATTTTATTAATATGCGGCATTCGGCTAAGTTGAGAGTTTGAGACTCATTGGGCTAGTTAGCTCTTTTAACCATTTTCGGTGCATTAATCATATAGTAACAATAATTAGATAGAGTTTGTTTCGTATGGTATTTGATTCAAGTGAGTTCCCGTCCTATTAAGATTTGTGTTATTGTGGAGTATACAATCACGGTTCAAATAGGACCTCCTATCGAATCATTCAAGCCAGGCTAGAATTTCAAAGTCTTAGTTTTTTCTACAATTATCTCGTGTTCAATGAAAACATTCAAAGATCTACATTACTATTTAAAAAACCCTAATAATAAAATATTTGACCACATTCCCTTCTAACAACTTGCCTCCAAATTACATAATACAAGTAGTCTTGAACCACAATCTCAAAATTCGATAAAAGATCATCCAGCATGTTATTACTTCTCCCTCTAATTTTGAAAATGATATTAGTCTCTAATAAAAAGTTTTCAAGTTATATTATATGTATAATATGAATAATTGACCATTCACTCTGTTTTTATGACATAATCCTACATCAAATTGTCACCACCTACAAACCATTCACAGTTCACAAAAATTAACACAAATAATCCAAAGCATTGCCGAGGACATTCACTAATTTAGTTAGATAAACTGGAGTATTCTTTACATCCACACCTCTTGCCATGTAGCAATAGCCAATAAGTACACAAAAAACTAGATCGAGTACCAAAAAAAACTTTTATGTCGATTCTATAAAGCTACTTAATTGTATGAAATAACCTACATTACAATGTGCCTCCTGTTTCACAAATCTTACTATAGTAACTTTAATCTCTTTGAAGCTCCTTCACCATTCATTGGCCAAGTCTTCACATCTTCATCTGCAAGTACAACCAGTGTCACCGTATCCAGTTCTTTCATTAAGAGCACCTACGAACTTCCACGTTAATAAGTATACACTAAACAAGATTAAATGGTCATTCATTAATCTCCTTCGCCCCTTCCATGGCATATATTCATAATCTGGTCCCTTAATTTTCTCATTCGTTCGCACAATATCCTCAAACCCAACAAGTTCTTCCCTTGAACGATTAATCCCCCTTGATTGTTCCTCCAATGAGCAGTCTCTTGATCATGAATTCTACAGTCAAAAGTAGAGGATAACACGGGATCATAACAATAATCTCATCCACATCATTTCTTCATGCTTGTTGAACATAGATATCTTAGTGTATATTCATTTGAGGAGCACATCTCTGCCAAATCCTGATGCGAACTAATTATTGCTTTCTGCAAAGATTTCAAAGCGGGAAGCAATTTTTTGGAGATTTTGTTGGATAGAATGACCATGAACTTTGCAGATCTCCTGCCAAACAAAAAGCAGAAATCAGGATCAGGCCGCCTGATAAAATCACAAAGAACACTCTGCAGACCAATAAGTCCAAACTTTATTACAAACCTGACACCATCTAAGAATGAACTCTAAAAAGGGGCAACCCTCCAAAAGGTCGGTCAATGCATCAAATAATCTTTGCAAGTATATGACAGGGATTGATGAAGCAACAGATGGTATGTCGGCAGGATTGACCGCAAGAATACATTTTTTCATGAGTGAATCTTCATTTAGTCTAAGACTAAGGATTAGAGCTCTGCTTGGTTGATCTTCATTGAGTGCTGCATCAACTGCCTGAAAGCGCAGAAAGAGATTTGCATTGAATGAAATTTACTATAACAAAGAAGGGTGTTCACCCTCTCACAAGAATAAAACTATAGGAAAAGAAAGTCTAACAAATCAAGTTAATTTGTAAATAGAACATACTAACAAATAGATGAAATAAAACATTATTCAACCATTACAAGGTCTGTTCAAGACATTCCCTGCCCCTCCAAAACAAGGTAATATAGCTACTAAGAACGGGGATGGAAGATGAAAGATTATCATTCTTCCAGAGAAAGTAACAGAAGTTAAAAAAAAAAAAAGAAGGTAAAGATGCAGATGGAAATTGATGCAAAATTGGAAAACAAAAGAAATTCAAGTGATTACCTCAGGAGTAACATCTATGTCAAGATCAGTGGGATCAAAAATAAAGGATTCATCCACTGAATAAACCAGAACTCCTTCTGTCGTTGCTGCCGCAAAGCTGCGTCCGGTAGGTGCAATTTTCAGGCACTTTGTTCGAATAACAGGCCTCCCACGGTTAGGCGTGGACCCTGGCAAATCCAAACCCAGCTTTCCCCGTATTTGTTTGTCAATGCCTTCCTCTGTGTCACTATTGTTGTCATCAATTAAATCAATTGGACCAGCTTCCGTCATCTTTTTTGAGTTTAAGACGTCCAGGACCCCATCAAGTGAAAGGTTGTGAGTTATTTGAAACCTACGCAGTAACACCTGAGGCCACAAAAGATATACAAGAAATATTATGAAGTTAAACTGCATTAGAAGGGGCTCAATGTAATCTAGAGCATCTATTATGACTAAGATTCCAATGAAAGACTCAGAAGCAGCATCCAAAAATTGACTTCATCCTAAACTTAAGTTTCACATGTGTTTATTTGTAGGGCCTTACATCAAGCAGTTCTTTGAAATTGGAAATTTGAAAAAATAATGAACTCAAATAACTTTTATCCAGTAATCCCCTGTCACGGTACTATAAAAGCCCAATGCATCATAGACATAATTGATGCAGCAGAAAAGAGATAGCTACATATTCCACAAATAAGTAATAATTCTACATTTAAATAATCAAGCCCACAGATCCATGAACATAAGCAAAAGCCTGAAGGGAAGATCTTTGGCCGTAGCTACATGTCTCCATCCTGCAGAGCACTTCCGCTCCCTATTTGCTAATTCTCTCATATTTGCTCTCCTATATTTATAAGCTTTTATAATTTTTCTCTCCATTTTCTTTATACCATGGTTGTGGAGATTAATATGATTCTTACATACAATGCAGTTAAAAATATTTTTCCCCTTAGCCTACAAGGAAGAAAGAAATTGTTATTATAGTACTTAGGTAAGGTTCTTTACAGTTTTACACTATACATGGTTATTTTAAGTAGGACAGGAGAAGTATCATAAAAGAAGTAGAAATACAAGCACCACATGAAAATTGAAAGCATGAAAATTGAAACAAGAAATAAAAGCAGAGGAACTACGGTGTGGAAGAAGTAGAAGAGGACAAACCTGCTCAGCAACATCATACATACACATAAATTTGCTATTCCCACCAGCCAGTATGTAACTTCCATCAGCAGAATAGCACAAGGTTGTAAAGTGCTTCCCTGAAGTGGAGTTAGCTGCTGATCTGCGATCAGTCATCAGCCGACCTCCAGCAATATCTCTACGGCCCTCAATTGTATACATTAAAGAACCATCAAAGGGATCCCAGAAATTAATTTGTCCATCTAATGTGCTGCAAGCTAGTTGTTTACCATCTGGACGGTAAACAACAGTAAGAACATCATGAACGTGTTGAAATGTCTCAACAGAACCCTTCCCTTCAAAAACATCCCATAGCCGCACGGTTTTGTCCCATGAAGACGAAGCTAAGATTGCCTGCAAGTAGAAAGTCATAAATTAAACACATGCACAGATAGGATCCTGTCAAGTTATCAATATATACAGAAATATAATATAAAGTGCAGACACAATTATCCTTCTTTCAGACGCTCTCTGATTTGTTTATTACTTCCTACTATTTTGTCTTCGGGGTGTTCTCCTTCATAAATACGCTTACATAGATCAAACAAGTAAGAAATGCCAATTCTACAAAAGGCATCAGGCAGGCAATCGGCCCAACCCTGCCTCAAAAAAAGGAATCAAAGAGCATTAAATATTTAGTATTCACAAGAAACCCTCCCCCACCTTCATCACAAAATTATTGATTATTACAGAGAACAACTCCAATCCTCTCATCCCTCTCCCCCGTCCATATCCATCAATCCTCGAGCTAAATCCGTCATCAAAAAAAATTGAACAAATATTAGTTTCATTTGAAGTTTAAATTTGGCTCAAAAATCACAAACCATATATCACAATTTCAATATTTGAACTCTAACTTTACAAGCACATTCGGGAGGTGCAGGCTGGCCATTCCAAGAATGCAGTCCACAGAATGGCACGTTTCCAATTAGGTATTCATCATTCTCGTACTGGTTTTATAAAAAGTGGCCCAGTACGGCCGACAACCCCTCTTCTATCACTTGTGCCAGTACTGCGCAGGTTTCAAGTATGTCTAACAATGGTTCGAAAGATTGCCTCGTTACTGAGAATTGTAGAAGCAAAAAGTTCAATGGTGGTGAAGTTGAGAGCTTATTTTGTTTGAATTTCTTCCTGCTGTTCGTACTTCAAAAAGCAAGTAAGGGTTATGTGTAAGAGGAGAGCAAAACAGAGAGAGAGGAGTTCACTAGTGGTGAAGAAGAGAGGAGACAAATTCATTGGTAAGAACCACAAAAGATGAGAGAAAAAGAACAAAGGATGTGAGAAGATTAAGAGAAACCGTAGTGATGGTGCCAATACATGACTGAAGACACTCTTGGTGTTTAGATAAAAGTTGTTTCTATTTACTCCGACTCCAAGTACTCATGCCAAGGGACGGGTATGATTCCAGACGTCGAACTCGGCTATATTATGAAAAATACGCCAAAAATGAAGTGACAACATGACATACTCATACAGAAGGGACAAGGAAGTGACTTGAGCACTTGAGTTAAAATTGAAGAGGCCGAAAAGCAAAGGTTGGGTGGTGGCAGTTAAGTGAATGCCTACACAGGTGAAGAGACGAGCAAATTTGAAGGTGTATATGGGTTATTGCAACAAAGCGTTGAGTTCTTTATTCAATGGCATATGGCAACAAAGCGTTGAGTTCTTTATTCAATGGCTAAGATTAGATTGGGTGAACATATAACCATACTTCTATGTGAAAGTATTGAAGGCAGATACGGTCTGCCCCATCCAATTACTATAGTAGACAGCTAAAGAAATGGATGCATCTGAAAAAAAGAAAGAAAAAAAGAATACGCACATTTGTTGGAGAGAACATTAATCCATGAACAGGGCCTTCATGACCGCTTAGAACATCAAGCAAGCGTCCTGTTTTCATTGACCAAACAAAAATCTGAAAACAAAAAAGAACATATTGTATTAGAATGATAAAAACATTATACTATGCAAAACCTAATTACTAAATATGTACCTCAAATGAATCTAAAGTTCCAGCACATATCACTTCACCACCCTCTGATCGGCCGTCAAAGATACAAATTGCCTAGAAGAAGGTGTAGTAAATGTCCTAAAGTTTCGATACCGGAAAAGGTCCCATGCACGAACTGTTCCGTCCAAAGATGCACTTAAAAGGCTATGATTGTTAGCCATAAAATGCAGGGCTGTGACTGCATTAGTATGCTCAGGAAATGTTACAAAACAAAAGCCAGATGAAACATTCCAGACCTGCAAAACAGAAGTAAACTTGAGTATCTAGTTACAGAAGCCATTCAAGCAGCATAAAGTGCTAAATTTGATGCCAGATGCATACATCTGAATTCAAAACCCAAGTATCCAAAGAAAACTTTAGTAGATGATGCCAAATTACATAATTATAGCAGTTCAAAAGGTTAAGAGCTCAAGATCTTGCAAAATATAGATACCAACGTGCCACAAAAGGAGGGGGAAAGCAGCAGCTTAAAACTAAATAGGGAGTATGCAGGAAAAACAGAGATACAGACTGCCAAAATATTCAATGTTGGCTCACCTTGATTTTTGTTATCATCAGCTCCAGTAGCCAAAAGCTGAGAATCAGGAGAATAAGCAAGACAATTCACGTCAAAATAATGGCCCTGCTGCTTCAAAATATAACTTTCTGACTTCCACTCCCACACAAGCAACTGGCCAAGCCTTGCACATCCAAAGGTCAACCAGTTACCCAGATCATTAAAAAAAACAGCAGTAGTGATCTTCTCTCGCGATATTGACAACAAATGAATGCAAACAAAATCAGGCATTTGGTACAGCCCGAAAACCCCACTTGGAACCCTACGACCATTAGATCAAGCCCCCGATGATAATCACAGGCTGTCACTTTAGCCGGTGCTTGCTTAAAATGGTCTTTCTTAAGCAACTCCACTTAAGCTTATGCAAGAAAACCTCACTCTCTCATCCTCAAAGTCCTTTTCTTTCCCATCAAACTCTTTCCTCTTTCACATGCTCAATGCCATTAGCATCACCGCCACCAATACCACCTTCCTCATCCATCTTTTCGGGCGGCCCCAGGAGAAGGCGGCTCAGCCATTTCCTCATCCCCTACCAATCCCCAACTTACCATCAAAATCAGAGCAACCCCAACTAAACAACCCCCATCATCGCTGGCAAACACTATAAACCCGCAAAACCTTCCCCGTCTTCTTATCAACCCCGAAAAACGTACCGACAATAACATCTCTATGACCCAGAAACAAAAAAAGGCTTATTACTCTTAACCTCATCCAATCTCCTAAAACAAAACAACCTAACAGTTAAATCCCTCGAACCGGCAATCAAATACCTCGAATCCGGGCTCCAATTCAAACAAGTAACAGTATCATCAAAATCAGCAAAGTTCTAACAAGTTCAAATGGGAAAAAAAATCCTTCCTAAAACCAGGAGACCGCCAAATTTGAATTAATTTACCAACAGAAACAGCAATAAATTGACCATTAGGGCTAAATTGAAGGGCAGAACTTTACCCTTGAAAGTAATTCTATGAAGAACAATCAGACGGTGGAGATTGATGAATTGGAGACCTGCTATTCTCATCAACGGCCAAGATGAAGTTTCCGTCAGGTGATACGCATACACGAGATATGTTAGCTGAAAATTGACATGGTAATGTTATTGTCTCCGATTTAATTAGGTCAGTTACGGAAATACGATTTCCCGACCGGTGAAATTAAGCGATTGTTGCCGGAAACGACGACGTTTTCCACCCTGTATGGAGCTCCTAGGAGATTTTGGAACCTGTAATTCATGGTAGTAGAATTAGGGTTTTGCAGGGGGAGGAGAGAGTGAAGTGCTAAACCCTGAAATTTTCAATTATGGGTGGAAGGAAGAGAACGACGGAGGGTTAAACCCTAAAAATGAAATTGGAGGGTTTTTTTAGTGTATAGGGGTAATTTGAAGTTTTTATTTTATACTTCCTCCGTTCCATA
>CANSZD010001044.1:0-244674 GCA_947648045.1 Beta corolliflora | reverse complement strand
ATATTTAACAATAGGGTTAAGCCACGAAATATAAAGGAGGATGATATAGTCCTTGAGGCATTAAGAAAAAGCGTTATGGATCCAAGGGGATAATTCAAACCTAATTTTTAGTCAAGAAGATATTGTCTAGTGGCGCGAGTGAACTCACATATATGGATGGAATCGAGTTTCGTTCATTGACGAACTTGGATCAACGTAAGAAGTTTTATGCATAAGCCTTAGTTCGGATAGTCTTAGTCAAATGTAAAAACAGAGCTACGTCTTGCTTCCTCACGGTATATGTAGGCAGCCTATTTATAAGGGGCGCGACCATTTCAATCATTAAGTTGCGATGCAGTCCTTGTTTAGCAAGTGAATCAGCTACAACAGTTGAACTCCTTCCTCTATGTGCGATGGAAACATTAAGACCCTTCATCGTGGCTGAATTGATGAAATTAAGGATGAACCTTGAGTTCCATTGACCTTCATTGATCTTGCTACACCATCGATCCGCGTTTAGAAAATCAGTTTCAATTTAAATGATATGAAGCCGAATGATTTCAGAGTTGAGGGAGATTTATTTTACACTCCTTTGGTCCACACTCTACTTTTATCGATAAAAAGTTACTCAACTTTCTTTCTCTTCGAATAAAAAGTATTCCATCAACTCCCATCACATCAACTTCTTTTAACAAAACAACATTTGATAACTATACTACAACTTATCACTTTAACCTACGTGTCCCAACAAGTGTTCAGATATTTCTAAAATGAAGGGAGTAATAGTTAGAATTGTACCATTAATTAGTGTTTTGAGAAACAAAAATAATGAAGTTGATAATGTTGATTTTTTGGGTGTCATCTCCTACTTTCCTTATCATGATTAAGAGATTTATCCTGTAAAAGAAAATTTTAGAGTTTAATAATTATGATGAATACAATAATTTGTGTAGTAATTCTATAGCAGTTTTCGTTAAATAAAAGCACACTAATAAAAGGAAACTTCACCAAACCAAGCTTGCTTTGGTGGAGGTGGTAGGGAACTCAAGTTCGAACTCCACTACCTACTTGTGCTTGGGAGTAGGAATTCTCTTATTTCTTTCCTACTCTCAAGTGTTAACCTGTATAACTGGGTTGGTTGACCTGCAATATGTACTGATCCAGTATGGTCTAGTGGGGCCCCAAAAAAAAAAAACTTCACCGTACCTTCAATAGATCCCCTGACTTGCCCATAAATCCCCTGATCTCTGCCATATCTTTGAAAATGTACTTTTCTCACAGCAATTTCTTTGAACTGTTTTGTTATTTTCTCTTCTAAAAAAGGATTTCAATTTGTATTTATTCGTTCCTGAATCCTGACTGTCTGCTATGCATCTCATCAAACAGACACTAGTTCTTGAATACAGTACATATTTAAAAATAAAATAAAGAGGAGAAAGAACTGCGATGAAAACCTGGAGAAATTGTTTCCTTCAGTGGTATGGGCCCCACTATTCATAAATCATACTCATGTAAAAGTAGAAGATACCCTTTGATTGAAGTCACTATAGATAATAGATGCGATAGGGAGTGTGATGGATTTTAAACTTTGAAGAGATGTGGATTTTGCAAGATTACAATTTACATGTTATCAATACGCAATGTATTTATATTTTCTACGCAATCTTGTTCATGTTAATTACTTGAAAAGTATAAACTAGACAGTTTTAAATGGAGAAACGAAGGTAAAATGATACTACTCGGACCAGCGGTCATCTTTATGTTCCACACCATTTAGTCTAGTTTTGTCCCTCATTATAAATAACGCTATGTTATTTTGGCGTAAATACTAAAAAAGTGTAACTAAAACTTAAAAATTAAATTAAATTGAGGCTAAATTAAATTAAATAAATCGAACCGATGTGAAACGACTAAAACCGTATGCTAGACCTCGGTATGTACTATAATTAACTAGTTTTTTTTCCCTTGGGGCGTCTTGCCGGGTCGATTCTAATAAACTAATTTGTTATCATTTTTAAATTTTATAATTTATTTTGCTACTTTTCGTATTTTTTGTCCATTAAGAATTGAAAAATTCGCGCCACAACGTGATAAGTAAAAAGAAAAATTGAAAGGTTTGAGTTTGAAAACAATACCTTAAAAGAAATTGTAGTAGAGAATATGACATCAATATTCTCTTGTAAGTTACGTAATAAAAGAGTGTTAGGGATGTATATACTTGTTAAGTCTTTTTATTTAAGTATACTTATTTAAGAAACTTTATCATATTTTATTTGAAACATTAGACAACAAATTCATACCAGATTATTGATGGTTAAAGCTCAACTTTTCATTTCAAGGTCGCGTCTTCGATACCTTAGACTTACACATTTCTTTTTTAGAGTGAGGGTGCACACATGTAATAAAAACATTTGCGTTAGAAAGTTGAGGAGAGTGCTACGTGTGCACATAGACTTCTTTCGCACGCCTTTTAATATATTTGTATAGATATTGTTCATATGGTTTGATATATCTGATTCACTACTTTGATTATGACCGTATCATGCTTACCAGAATAATAACTTTTGCATTTGTCTAAATATAATGTATATTATAAATAAATTATTTTTTTCAAGGAAAATTGACTAAAAATAATATAAACTCTAATTTCACTCATATGTGCAAAATAATATGAACTGAGCTATTTGCTATGAATAATATGAGCTATAGTAATAGTTGCGCAAATGACTGACAAATAGCATTGTATTATGATAATATGTTCTAAAAACCTTTAATAAACGACTATTTTTAAATTTTATAAATTTTTAAATGTGTTGATGTATATGATTATTTTATTTTTATTTTAACAAGGTATTTTTCAACACAATATGCCTGAAATATTATGTCGCCTTTGAGTCTCATATTATTCTGCTCAACAGCTACCTCCGATTCCGAAAGATCCTCCCTCTTTGACATTTTTCACCGTTCACAAGTTTCACTTTGATCTTTGTTTGTGACTTATATATAAGAAAAAAATATAGTCATGTGGGATCTTGTTAGATTCGTCTCAGTATGTATTTATAAATATGTACTTTTCATAATTTTTACAAATACAAAATTAGAGATTTTAGTGTCCAAAATTATGCATTGGCGTACGTGAAAAGTAAAAGAGGGAGGATGCGAGGAAGCCGGAGGGAAGTAGTTAAGTTCATATTATTCATTGCAAATAGCGAGAATATTTATAGTACACTGCCACCTTTAGATCACGCTCATAATACACCCAAGACTATTTTCTCCAAATGGAAGAAATGAAAGAAATGACCAAACATTTCTACTCATTTAAGAAAATGAGCAAACACTTTTATTACAAAATGAGGAAATGACAAAATGAGCAAAATGCCCAAATGAGCAAACTTGATGATAAATGAGCACTGAAATTCTAATTTATTACAAAGATATTTGTTATCTCTACTAAGTCCCTTTCTTTAGCTAATCTTCCCTAATTTATTACAAACTTGGTGTACCATGAGTGAACTCTACATATAGCCCAACTCGTATTATTTCACACATATGAGTGAAAGTTCATAGAATTATTATTTATAGCCATTTCCATATTTTCTTATAAAAGTTATTAATGAATAATTAACGTTAATAATGGTCAAAGTTTTCCATTAGTAATTTTTTCCACTTTGAACTCTAATTTTTAACATTACTCTATTTTGAAAATTTGTAAACTAATTAACGAAAAAGTGTCTAAGATACAAACCTATAATCATTGTTACACAACAACAAACCAAATATGAACATCGTAGATCACTTGCCTCCTTGACTATTATTGTTTGTACATGTACACTTAATAATTTTCATTTGATCATATCAGTTTGGATTAACCTATTTTGAGGATGGCATATTACCAAACCAAGAACAAATTTGTGATATGTTTGATGTGTTATTCCTCACATCTTTAATTACTTGCTACATTTTTTTGTGGACAAAAGTATTTAAAAGAAAAGAAAAGGTGTGGTGGCGACCACAACTTATGGAAAATGAAAAAATTATTATCTTTCTATGGAAAAAGATAATAATTTAAAAATTGGTGAGACCATTCCAAAAAAATTAATAGTATGGAAAGAAGTATTTACCCTTATTTTTGTTTTTGGAATGGTCTCATCGATTTTTAAATTATTATCTTTCTTTGTCACTCTATTTCTCTTGGCCCATACCATTAATTTCAAAACAATATACAATATATTAATAATTTCTCTTCCTATCCATGTATTGCATACCTATTAGGCTATTACTCCAAAAATTCTATGGCCAAAACAGTGGGTAAACTAATAAAAAGATAAGGGAGTACCACATATAATTAGGGATGATTTTGGACCCAAGACCCGACCTAGACCCGGTTGGACCCGCCATTTTAAGGGTATGGGTCTAAAAACTTGAGACCCATACCCTTAAAAATTTGTTGTGTATGTTTTGATTTTAAATGTTTGTAAAAGACTTAAACCATTATTTTGTTCTTTTATCACTTTAATAACTAAAAAAATTGGTGTAAAAAATTCGCAGGTTTAAAAAAATAAGGAAAAATTGTTGAGAATAAGTTAACCTATAAGTCATCCGCTAAAAACAAGTCAACCTTTTGATTATCCTTGAATAAGTCAACTTTTAATATCAAACTGTTTTTAACAAGTCCTTGCCTGTTATTAACTTGTTTAACCGCTTAAATATGATATTTATAACTTTTCAAAGGAATGAGAGATAAAACAAAAAGAAATTAAAAATTACAAAAAAGAAAGAAAAAAGTCAGATTATTTGTAATTTAACTTGTTTAAAATTGATAAGTACTAAAGGTAGACTTATTCAGGAAATAATCAAAAGATGACTTATTTTTAGTGGACGGGACAAAGGTTAACTTATTATTGACAATTATTCCAAAAAATAATTGAAACTCCTAATAAGCTTGAGACCCAATTTCAACCCAAGACCCAACGGACCCATTGCATCTGGGTAAGGGTCCGGATTTTCTAGACCTTATGGGTCAGGTTCTAAATCCAAATTTACGGATTCGAGTCTGGGTCTAGGTTGGAACCACTCCAGTCCCAACCCCTGCCCATCCTTACATATAATGCAAACTCACAAACAAATTGCTCTTTTATGTTAATCTAATGCCCAATCCGAAATAAAGTCCAGAAACTGGCTTGAAAAAGCCTTCCCCAATTTGATCCGGTCTGATAAGGTTCATCAATACCAAAAATATCTAAATAGGGTTGTAATATCGTTTTACATGTCAAGCTATCTCAACATTTATGGGCTCAAAACGACCCAACAAGCCCAGGCCCAGCTTAAAGAAAATCAGCTTCATCTCATATTCTCATGACTCATCTCTTCTCTTCTCAATCAAAACCCAAAAAAAAAAAAAAGCTTCGAGGGGTTTTCCTGCTACTTCCATGGCTTCCCAATATTCAAATTCCCAATAAAAACCCTTAAATCTTTAAAATTTACTACAGAAAACAACAATGGCGTCAATAGCTCTCCACCTAAAATCTCACCATTATAAACCCTCTCAAACTCTTCTCAAAACTACCTCCTCCAACCTCACTTTCTCTCTCCTCTTCTCCTCTTCTTCTTCTCCCAACAACATCAACAACAACAATGTCGACAATTCCGCCGAAAAAACAAACTCTATCTCATTTGATCAATTATTATCGGAGTTTCGCAGTCGACCGTCCTTTTCTACGCCGGAATCTCCTCCTACTTCTCAGCGAAATGTCGGAAACCCTAACCCTAACATTGTCGGGCAGAATAAGGCTTTGTCGTTTGAAAGAATTAGAACGAGCATTCGCAATTTGAATGAGGAAGGGAAGAGTGTGAATGATCAGATGTCGTTGAATAATTATAGGCAGAATCTTAAATTGCGGCCGACAATGGATGAACAACAACAACGTCGTGGTGGTGGTGGTATTGGTGTTGATGGTGGTTATATGGTGATTAAAGGATCGCTTGAGAAATTGCCGGTGAATGTGTTTGGGAGGGAGATGAAAGAGGATGGAAAGAGAGGGAAAGAAGGCGAGGCCGAGGCCGAGGAGAATGAGGATGAGGATGAGAAGAAGTTGAGAGAGTTGAGGGAGGGGTTGAATAAGGAGATTGAATCGAAGAAATTGGATGGAAATTCTTTTAAAGAGTTGAGGGAGAGGTTGAAGAAGGAGAAAATGGATGATGGTAGAGCTTCTTCTGAAGAGTGGAGGGAGAGGTTGAAGGAGGAGATCGAATCGAAGAAAATGGATGATGGTGGAGATTCTTTTGAAGAGTTGAGGAAGCTTATGAGGGGACTTGGGCATGATAAGGAGGAGTCTAACAATGCTCATAGTGAGAATCTTTTACTCTTTGAATATTTTTGATTTGAATGCTGTGGTGTTATGTATCTTACTATCTTGTTAGCTTAGGGCATGTTCTCTTCAGCATAAAACAACCGAACCGAACCGAATTATAACTAATTAATAGTAATGAACTGAACTGAAAATAAGTTGGGGAGAACATGCCCTTAGTTGTTCTTATTTCAGTGTCTATAGTATCAGGGTTTTGATCAGTTACAATTGACAAAATAAGGGGTTAATTTAAGCATTCATATGAGATAAGATTTGGTAATCATTGATACTTTAGTTTTTGTATTGGAGGGATTTGTGAGATGTGCTTAAGATTTCATTGAAGATTGTATACTTATTATGATCATCTTGTGGTAGGTGTTTTGGGAATTGTGGTAGGGATTTGTGGCATTTCTTCCTTTTGAAAGGAAATTGTTCACCATTTGTAGGAAAACTATTTTCCATCCTATACAAATCGAACTTAGGAAAATGTTTTTTTTTTCCTCCCGACTAGACTCTCTTAATGGAAGTAATTGTCTCACTGTGATAGTATTATATGCATTTATTCATCAGGCTATTTGTTCATTGGCCATACACTACCTGGAGTAATTGATGTACAATTGGACAACTGAATGAATGCAAGTATGGAGGGCATGAAGTTTTCTAGGCAGTTTACAAATTGGTATACCTGAGTTGATTGTGAAGCATCTCTTGTTATAATTTTAATCTGCATGATTGCATATCGCAAAATTATTTCTTGGCTAGTTTTGTATTACCCTGTGCGAAGGATAGGATATTTTGATCTCTGAAGTGTTTTCTCTATGTTGAATAATTGTACACAGTATTAACAGGGATCATCTTGCTGTTCTGATTCAAGTTGTTGATTTTTTTTTCCCTGCAGTCCAGAATATTGATATACCGAGTTCTCCTAGTTTCATGCTGTCTCCTCCAAAAGAGAATTTAGTTGATCAAAAGGTAGTGCCTCTTTTCTGATCCTATTAACCTTCTTTTGCTGTTCGCTTTTGATATATATATATATATATATATATATATTTCATTTTTTTTTTCAGCTAAACTTGCAAACATGCCTTGACTGACTGGGGGAGAAGTGTTTTTTGGGTGTTTTGGGGGGGCAACAGTTGGAAAGCATTGTTTAGCAGTCACAACAGGTATATGCATGTTAAACCTGTGGGGGTATAGATAGTAGCTTTATGTGTAGCTTTGTTTTATATAGTAATTAAAGCGCCTGTTTGGGGAAGCATTTCAGGTGACTTAAATGATAAGGTGCTACAAGTTTAAGTCACCTTATATGATTAGTGGTGTTTGGTAGAGTAAAATATAGCGTTTGAGATCAGGTGTTGATTCTTTTTCTTTTTAGTTTTCTTAGCCCAAAAAGATATTTTCTTAAAAGTTTAATAACCCTAATACAACCTTAAAGATTATCTTTCAAAAGAACCCTTTCTCTTCAATTCGTCATTCTAATAATATTGGAGATCTCAAAAAAATTCAAACTTCAATTTTTGAAGGTATGTATTATTGATTTGTTATTATGGATAGAGTTGTGAATTTTGATCTAGTGTACTGTACTTAACATGTCAACGTTTGTGATTTTGATGCTTCTCATTAGTTGAAGCAGTGCTGCTGCTGCATATATATCACATACATGCTTGGGTTTTTTTGTAGAATAATGTTGCGCATAATTTCCAATAGTCCTACGAAATTTAGATTACCATGAGAATTTATTTATAAAGTACAAAGCATTCTGAATTAGGGGACTAGCATTCTGAATTATTTATGAAGTATAGAGCATAAACTATTAGTGGAAGAAAATTGAGGAGAGTAATGGTGGTTTCCTTTGTTTCTTTTCAACAAATCTTTTTATAAAGTAAAATTTTCTGCTTTAGAACTTCATGGAATAATCTGCTAATGTTGTTGTGTACAAAATAAATTACTGAAGACATTATTAGCTTGATTAGTTGATCTCCGTTGCACCCTCTAAAGTAGTTCACTCGTTGTTGTTGACTTCTTCTTGTTGTTTATATAATGTTAATTCTCTTTTAGCAAACCACTGTGTACTAGTTCAATTCACTGTGTACTTGTGTGTATAATATTTTATGTAAGTGTCATTATGAAATCTATTCTCACGTTATGAAAATGTGTGGTAGATGACAACAACAAATGACGTAAAAGAAGGAAACTATATATGGTCAGATGATGACATGGTACTCTTCTGTAAAATTTTGATCGCCTTCTTTGAGGACAATGGGCGAGGAAAAGGAGTGAAGTGGTCATTAGTTGAGAAAGAAATGGAGAATAAACTAAGTCGAAAATGTCCAGTAAAATCTTTAAAGAAAAAGTACGCTGCAATGAAGAGGGATTGGCGGCTTTGGAAGTTCTTGAAAACAGGAGAAACTGGCCTCGAGTGGGATCCAGTGACAGGAAAGATACAAGCCTCAAATGATTGGTTGTCAAAAAATATATGGTTAGTACAATTTTATTTATTTGAATTACACTATAAATATAAGTATGGTGAATTATAGTAAAAAATTTATACACTTTCACTTCTTGTAGGAGAAATCGTGTAAATAAGTTTCGAAATAAAGGATTGCTTCCTGCCATAGAAGATTTATGGAATCAATTATTTCAAGGTGACTATGCTACAGGTGCTAATGTTGTGTCAACTAATATTGATCCATCAAGTGTGAAACAGGATGATTTGGATAATAGACTAGTTACCTTGGAAAATCAAGAGCGAGATGTCACGTCTCAAGTACCTGGTTTTACTCCTAATAGTGGTTATAGTGCTGAATCACCTAATGTTGGTGTTAGTGGTGCTTCTAATACTAAAGATCCTAACCAAGCATCCAATGATCAGGGGGGAACTGACAATTCTAAACAACCTCAAATATGTGGGAGAAAGACTACAAGACCGGTCCTAATAAAGCGCCGGGGAAGACAATCAAGTGGATCAGCTATGTTATCTAGTCAAATTAACACTATGGTTAGTAGTTGTACTCGAGCTTTAGAATTGATGGAGGCTCACACCAATCTTCCGAATGTAGCAAACACACATGGTTCTTCTAAAGATGGTAATGTTGCTCAAGCTATGGCTGTTGTTAGTCGAATGACTACTAGTGGATGCGGGCTCCTTAAATATAGTGATATGTGGTGCTTTTTGATCAATTTGATTGAGGATAGTGCAAAAAGAGAAATATTTATTCACATGGATGATGATGAATCTAGAATGACTTGGTTAAAGTACATGGAGACCAAAGACAAGTGAAATGTTAGAGTTTAATTTATTATTATTATTATTAAATTATTGAATAAGTTAGTGAATTAGTTATATGCATTTTATTTCTCGTGTTAGTGTTTCATTCACGTACGATGTCTTTCTTTATTTTTACTATTCACTTATGTACGTGAACAAATTTCTTCTTTTAAGATTATTATATATATGATTGAAAATTATATATGGTCATTATTTCTGATCAATAGGTGAACATTATGGACATTGAACGCAAAAAGAAGAAAAGACGCAAATTATTTAGGATTATGACAACATGTAGTATAGGTCTAGTAGCAACATATTTTTATAAGTATACATGCAAAGAATCATGCAGACTTCCGTCCTAACAGGTTAACCATGGATGATGGATGTTTTGAGTGGACATTATATAAGATGTATTAATGCTTTTAGGATGGTATCGAGTGTGTTCAAACAACTATATGAAGAACTACAAGCCAAGTATGGATTAAGAGAAAGTAAAAAGATGATCGTTGTTGAAAAGGTCGGCATCTTCGTATATATTCTTGCCTTGGGTATTTCTAATAGAGATGTTGGGCGATTTCAACGTTATGTGAGATTATTATCAGAGCATTTCATGAAGTTCTGGAAGCTATTAGTGGTAGAACGAGCGCTTATATGGGTCTCCACGCGATATCATAAAACCACATGACGCAAGTACTAATGATAAAATTTAAGATCGTAAAGCATTTTAATTTTAATAGTTTTGTCGCAGGCAAGTACTACTGGGTGGACAAAGGATATCCGGACAGAAAAGGCTATTTGGTAACATACCCGAAAAAAGGTACCACAAGGATGAATTCAAAAATCTGCTATCGACTAATGAAAGAGAAGCCTTTAATCGATCTCATTCATCTCTCCGAAGTTGTATTAAGAGATTATTTGGAGTTTTGAAAAAAAGATGGAAGATATTAAGGCAAATGTGAAATGCCACAATTTGGTACTGAGACTCAAATTGATGTCATTAGGGCCAGTTTGAAAAAATTCTACAAAAGACTTTACCTTTAGAATGGTCAATGAGAATCCTCATTACATGCCTTGTGAAGAACTTCCCGGCATTATCTATTCTAGAAACAATAACGTAAAGAGAGACTTCTAAAGAAATGGAAAAAGTTCGTGATGACATTGCTTCTTTGATTAGGAAAGCATAATGATTGTATTTTAAAATAAAGTAGATTATATGTTTTAAATTCATAATAATTTCATTCATGCAAAATATAATGATATATTGATTAAAAATTTCAACTACAGTCATAAATAATTTTACCAAACAGGTTATGTAATAAGCTAGCTTATCAGTTTCAACACCTTACTAGTTTCAGCCACCTTATGAGTTTCAACTAGTGTTGCCAAACATAGCCTAGTCTACTTCGATTATTAAGAAGGGTAAGCATGTCAGATTTTATTTTTACAGAATTGAACTTATTTGAATTTATCAGAATTTATTAAACTTATTAGTTCTTATTTGATTTTCTTATAAGAACTAAAGATAAGGTTAACAAAATAGGGTCGGGTGTGTTATATTGAACTTATTTTTGCTTATTTGAACTTAAAGTGATTCTGAATTTTATTAGTCTTTATTAGACCTTACTTGAACTTATTAGACCTTGTTTTGTGAGAATGTCAAATCTTACTTTTGCTGAGCTAAACATATTTTCGTTATGTTGAGGTCAAAATTTTGGTACCAAACTAAGTCAATTTGGTACCAAAATAGACTTATGCATTAAATGTAACCCTTGGGTTGAATAAATAAAGCAAAAAACTAATTTCAAGAAGCAAATATATGATGACACTGTTTTTCTAGGAAAATCACGAAAACATATGAAATTAAATGTAGAACCAGACGCTATATTTTGAGACACTCAAAATGGACACTATATTATGGGACAAAGGGAGTATTATTTATGCGGAAATTAGTTTTTATTTTCAAAGAAATTGGGCAGAAAACCCAAAATCAAAATTCTATTTTATTTTTGGTGGGCCCTAGGCCCCTTATTAGAGTCACCCCTGCCCCCATTTCTGTGGACACAATATTTAGAAGAGGTCAAATTATGTGGTGGGCACCATAGCTATATGGAAAAAAATGATAGATATAACTATATAAGTGAGTTACAATATTATAGGTACGAATATAAGATTAAGGTACAAATTATAAGGGCATTAGGTAATGTGATTTAGAGTCCAATCCACATAGATGTAGAAAATTCAAATTAATTTACAATGGTAGGTAAATTACAAACCAATTTCTCATTTACATTGAATCTAATGCCCAACCCCAAATAAAGTCCACAATCTGACCTGAAAAAGCCTGGCCCAATTTGATCAGGTCGGTTAGGGTTCATAAATACAAAACTAATAGGGTTGCATTTTACATATGAAACTACCCATTTCAACATGTCTGGGCTCAAAATGACCCGACAAACCCAGGCCCACCTTAAAGAAAAACAGCTCATCTCATCTCTTCTCTTCTCAACCAAAACAAAAAAAAAAAAAAGACAACTTCAAGGGCTTTGCCTGCTACTTCAATGGCTTCCCATTTCTAAAATCCAATATTCCAAATCCCCAATAAAAACCCTTAAATCTTTAAAGTAATAAACTTCATTTACTACAGAAAACACATCAATGGCGTCAATAACTCTCCGCTTAAAATCTCACCATCATAAACCCTCCTCCAACCACACTTTCTCTCTCCTCTTCTCCACTTCTTCTTCTTCTTCCAACAACAACAATGGCGGAAACTCCGGCGAAAAACCATACCCTTTCTCATCTTACTTCACCGAAATCAAATCCAAGTTAAAACAACAACAACAACAACAACAACAACAATCGCCGAGTTTCAGCAACATCAACAACGTTTTCACTCCACAAGGTTCTCCGACTCCCTCGAAAGTCAGTTCAATAGATGAAATCAAGAAGAATTTATCGGAGTTTCGCCGTCGATCATCGGGTTCTACGCCGGAATCTCCTACTTTTCAGCGAAATGTCCGAAACCCTAACCCTAACATTGTCGGGGCGAATAAGGTTTTGTCGTTTGAAAGAATTAGATCGAGCTTGCGCAACTTGAACGCGACAGTAAGTGAGAAAGGGAAGAGTATGAATGAGCAGATGTCGTTGAATAATTACAGGCAGAATCTTAAATTGCGGCCGACAATGGAGGAACAACAACAACAACGTCTTGGTGGTGGTGGTGGTGTTGGTGGTGGTCATATGGTGATTGGTGGATCACTTGAGAATTTGCCGGCGAATGTGTTTGGGAAGGAGATGAAAGAGAAGGAAGGAAAGAGCGGGAAAGACGGCGGGGGCAAGGCCAAGGAGGAGGAGGATGAGATGGAGTTGATTACTTCCTATACTTATGATCAGTTGGGGCAGAAGTTGAGAGAGTTGAGGCCTGAGGGTAAAGGGAAGAAAGGTGGGAAAATTGATTGGTTTTCGTTGTCGGAGTTGGGGGAGAGGTTGAAGAAGCTTAAGGTGATCGAATTGAAGAAATTGGATGATAGTGGAGTTGCTTTTAAAGAGTTGAGGACGACTATAAGGCATCTTCGGGATGATAAGGAGGAGTCTAATAATGCTCCTAGTGAGTATCTTTTACTCTTTGAATATTTTTGAGTTGAATGCTTTGGTGTTATCATTTTGTATCTTGTTAGCTTAGTAGTTCTCATTTCAGTATTTATAGTATCAGGGTTTTGATCAGTTGCAATTTGACAAACCGAGGGGTTAATTTTACCGTTCATATGAGATAAGATGTGGTAAGCATTGGTTCTTTAGTTTTTGTATTGGAGGAATTTGTGAGATGTGCGTAAGATTTCATTGGAGATCATATCCTTGTGATCATTTTGGGGTTGGTGTGTGCGAAGTAGGTTGACCATAAGTTAGCTAATTTTGGCGTAAGCATTTAGTTCTTTGTACGATATATAAGGGCCTATCATGTGTTTTAGAATACGAAAGTATGAAATGCAAGGAGTGAAGTTCTTTTATGGACACTGAAGGTAGCCAACACATTTTATCTGTATGATGTCTTGAGTTTGCAGCTCTCTTCTTGAAATGGGAAGCTTAGGATATTGCTATGGCATAGACTCAGGCTGTGGTTTTTAGCAAACTTGTTTCTTCTCTTATTTCCTTTGAATGAATAAATGGATATTTCTATTTTCTACTGCCTCAAAAATGACGTTGGGTTTCGGTTAAAGATAGATTCTCTGTCTTTGAAAAGTCCAAGGCTCTCTTTGGTTTGGCAGACAACATTTGAATGGTAAATGAATTTCCATGTAAAAACATTTTCCAAGAGAACAATATGTACTTCACTTGATTGCTCATTAGAATTAGTCATGGAGGAAGGGGAATTGAAAATGCTGGAAGAGGATGGATGGGATAAAAGAAAGAGGAAGGTAACGACAATGGAGGGAAATATGGCTGGCATTTCTTCCCTTCATAAGGAAATTGTTCACCATTCTTGGGTAAACTATTTACTATCCTATACAAATCAAACTTAGGAAAATGTTTTTTTTCCTCCCGAGTCCTGACTATACTCTCTGTTGATGAAGTAATAGTCTCACTGTTATGGACGTAGTTATCTATGCATTTATTCATCAGGCTATTTGCTCATTGGCTACCATGAGTTATTGGTGAACAATTGGATAACTTAATGAATGCTGCAAGTATGACTAGCATGAAGGTTTCTGGGCAGTTTACAAGTTGGTATACCTGAGTTGATTGTGAAGCATTTGTTGTTATAATTTTAATCTGCATGATTGCTACCGCGAAACTATTTCTTGGCCGGTTTTGTATTACCCTGTGCGGACTGCGGTGGATAGGACATTTTGAACTCTGAAGTGTTTTATCTATGATGAGTAATTCTAAAAATATTGTACATAATATTACTCGGGCTCATCTTGCTGTACTGATTTAAGTTGTTAATCAATTCTATATTTTTCCTGCAGTCCAGAGTATCGATATACTGAGTTCTCCTAGTTTCATGCTGTCTCCTCCAAAAGAGAATTTAGTTGAAAAGGTATTGGCTCCTTTCTGAGCCTATTAAGCTTATTTTGCTGTTCGCTTTTGGTATGTATCTTTCATGCTTATTTGCCAGTTAAACTTGCGAACATGCCTTGACTGACTGGGGGGAGAAAAGGGGGGGAGCCAACAGTTTGAAAACATTGTTTAGCAGTCACCACAGGAATATGCATGTGAAGCCTGTGGGAGTATAGTGTAGCTTAATCTGTAGCTCTATTTTATTTAGCCTGAGTAATCAGATTTCTTGTATTCAGGTCAAAATTTTGCTTGCTCAACATTTTGAATTTCAGAACAAGTGGGTTGATGTGGCAAATGACGCATTGCCCCCCCGTCTTGTGGGCTTGTTTCTTACTCCTGTTGCCATGTCCACTTTTGATGGCACACCTCTGCTGGTGGTGGGGAACTCCTGCTGGGGTGATCGGGTTTATGGCCTAAAAGAACTTCACGGAGACTTTGCTTTCTGTTTCCTGAACATCCCCTATTGCAAAAGCTTAAAATGATTTGAAATAATTACTCCAGTCATGGGTCGATTTTTGTTTTACCTGCATTTGTCGCCTTGTATGTACCCAAAAAACCGGGTGTCCGGTAGTTGGTAATGAACATCCCTCTCCAATAAACACAGATGTACCTTTTTTTTTTTTTTTTTTTTTTCCGTAAAGACTAGTTGTAGTTTTCCATATCTCTTTATCTCTATTGATTGTTCTTTCAGATACCTCCTGTTTTTGACCTTTTGTGTTCTTCTATTTGTGGATGGGTTTTTTTTTTTTTTTCAAGTCTGCAGTTGAAGTGGCGGGTAAGCATTTTTTTCTGTAAATAAATGTTTTTTTGCCATAATGATCTGAAACCATTGTTCTCTATGCAGTATTTCCATCCAGACAACATGTCTGCTGAGGAAAAATTAAAGCTTGAGCTGAAAAGAATTCGGGATGAATTCAAAATGCACGAGTCAGATTGTGGTTCAACACGTGTTCAAAGTAAGCCGGCTAACTTCATTGTATTCATATTTCAATCTTGTTCCAGGTCTCCTAAGTTTTTGTTCTTTGTTTCGTTGGAAGTGCCAGAATAGAAATCATTTCCGTTTCTGGATTTATGTGGAAATTTGCTGTTTGATAACAGGTTATATCTTTCTATGATATACTGTATTCCTAGAGTACCTAAGTTGAATCAATACTTTTGGTAGGTTGCAGATTTTTAGACCAAGTAGATTAACAAAAATATTGTGATGTGTGTCATGTTGAAGAAAGATGGGTGATGGGAAGTTATCTTTTCCAGCTATGTGTGCAGATAATGCTCTTGTGGGAAATTTATATGATGTCTCTTATGAGGAAGAATGGAATATCATTTGGAATATCCTTCTTCCTCCCTATGTCTTGGTGTGTGGTTAACAGTATTTTTGTTACAAGGTGCTGGCTTATTTGATGTGCAGGACTCGGTGTTGACTTAGTTGTGATGTGTTGCACTTATGTTTTTAAGTATTTAACACTCATAATTACATTACGGGGACAGCAGATACTTTGGCTACTTAGTTATATTCCTCCCTTTCCTTTGGAAGAGTGCTTTTCTGATACTCCCTATAAAATATTGATATATCTTCCTTTTTGCGGATACTTATGCTCCGTTTTGTTGGATGAAAAACATTTTTTTATGGAATATGGATTTCTTTGAAACGATATATACCAAAGGAAAACACATTTGTAGCTTAGTATTCTGATGTTTACTTCCCTCCATGAAAAGTTATGGAGAAAAGGAAGAATGTAATGGATTGAGGGAAGATGGATGGGGGAAGGTGAAGAATAGGGAGGAAGATGTGTTATCCTTCGTTTGAGAAGGAAAATGTTTTCCACCATTGCGAAAACTATTCTCCACTAATTGGAAAATTGTTTTCCACCCTTAGACTTTGTAAAATGGGTTTCTTCAACTAGTTCTCCAAGGATAGAGAAAATGGAGAGCTACTTCTTACCCAACAATGGGGCTCTTGGGTGTGTCTTGGGTGTATCTCTATGGAGACACTTTGCAAAGTGTCTCTTGGAGAAGATACCATTTGGGTTGAAGGAGAGATGACTCTCCAATGTGTGGGGCCCACAAAACAAAAACATACCATTGCAATTACTAAAGTTACTTTTCTTCTTGCAACCATTTAATGATCTGTTTATAAAAATTTAAAAGAGATGGTAATAATTACTATCCCAACAACTATTATTTTTCTTTATCTATAAAATGAGCCTAATATTGGATATATTTCATAAAAAAAATCTATTATCTTTTTTTTGATTTATGAAATTAAATATTAGCATTCAAAATTAATATTTTTGTGATTTTTTTTTACATCACATAAGTATGAAAAAGATTAATTTTTTTTGTAATTATATTTAATTTACATGAATAACTTTATTTATATAACTTTGATCATAATATGAAATGAGGTTTATTTATTGACACGGGGACCACAAAACAATGAAAAGTTGAATGGAGAGCTCTTTAAAGAGTTTTATTGTTTTTGGATGTTTTTAGATATAGTTCTTGAGAATAGCTTGAAGAGAGAGAATAGATGAGAGAGTGTGGAGAGCCATGTACCATTGTACATGCTTTTACCAAACAAAGGAAAATGGCAAAACTATTTTCTTAGGAAAATGTTTTATACCTAACGAAACAAACTCTTAGTTGAAAAACGGACCAGAGAATGTCATGACTCATGATGAGTCAAAAGGAAAAGGTTTGGAGATTCAGTCCACCTATCTTAATACGTGTTCGACTTCTTTATTTTGCTACCTTGCAATACAATTCTTACTTTCCTCCGTCGTTCTAGTTTCTATCAGTAAGCTTATATCAGTAAGCTTATCTACTTTATGGGTGTCTCTTCTTCCTTGATTTTAACCCACTTTTTATGCGTTGGTAAACCTTACCTCGTGAAGCAAAATGGCAAATACAACGTTGCCTTCAAGCTAGAAATTACATTAGTGAATGACACTTCCTTCTGGTAAGATTTCCTTAGTTTCGATTTTTTTGAAAGCAAGAAACAACCACCACCATCTGTTTATCATGTTGCTTGAATCTGCTATGAATGGCTGGATTTAAGTCGTAATAGCTAGTGCTGACTAGCAAAAACTATTGGAGTAGTTTAGGAGTAGGAATTGGAGGCTCTTCCCAGTCTTGGTGATCTGAAAGGAAAGAAACAACCAATCCATTTTGTATCTGCTATATATGGCTAGATGCAGGTGCCATTTAGGCTGTGATCCTCACCCTTTGAAAGCAGATTCTAGGCTCAAAAAGGTGGCTGCACGCAGTGATGTACTACTATATTATTAGCGAATTAGTAGTCGATAGTGTTAAGTTAGTAAAAACTAATGCTTATTGGAGTAGTTGGAGAGGAATAGGTAGGCAGAAACAGAAGAGGAAGTTGTACTGACCAGTGACAACTCAAAAGCATCTAGACAGATTACGAAGGTGTGAGTAGGGGAAGGGTGAAGAAAACGACAGGGAGGCAAAGTCGCGAATACCATCTTGGTTCCCAATAATGGCGTACATTTCCTGTTATTGATTGGTGCATCTAGCTGTGTCTTTTCATGTAACTAGTCCTAAGGATTGAACATTTGCACAATGCTATGTTAAGCCTTTTCCTATTATTTCACGCTGTTGCTTATATAGGTGGACTTGAAGTTTTATTGCTTTATATATACTGGTGTACAAGAATGATTAGATATGTCATCACAGATGCGATGATGATCTGACCATATCCATCCTGGTCTGGCTATCGTCTTGTGTCAAGGACTCCAAGGTGCCAGCTTCACTTTGAGTCATGATTCAATAGTTGATACTATTGTATTCTGAGATCCAGTAGGGAGGGTTTATTGGTTAATAAATTGTAAGCATTAAACATAGCTTGTGGAAACCCTAGTTTTTAGCTGGTACTGAAGTTTCTAGAGCTTTGAGTTACTGGGAAGCATACTTCAAACTTTGTTCAGTTCAAGTAAATGGAAGGGGCCAGTTTGAAAGTAAGATTTTAATATAATCCTTGACTGCTCTTATCATTTATCTGCAGCAATTGGTCATCTTTCACCTGTTTTTCATTTTGCAGTTGCACAACTTACAACCGAAATACTTCACCTCTCTTCTGTATTGCACAAGAAGGTAAATACTTCGCCAAAGATCCCACATTTCTGTACATTATTGTATGTTACAGTCTTACAGACGTATATGGATATTCATTCAACAATTAGTTTGTCTTGCATTTGTATCGGTCCTCTTTTAAGAGATAGCTGATGAAGCCTGATAAAACTTTTTAGTTTTAAATTTTGATGTTCCTGGGAGATGATAATGATGAAAAATAAAAATGAATATAGCTAGCTTCAGGGATGGGCAGTTGGGCATTCTCATATATGTCATTTAAGTAATCCGTGTTGCCTTCTTCCCTATCCTTGATCTGGAACGGGAACATCTTGCTCTTCAGTATCAATGTTATCTGGATGATCTTTTAATTGTGTGATTAGTGACAAGTAATTATGGTTGTTTCTTGGAGGCAATTTTAAACAGTTAATGGCCCATAGGATGACAAAATTTGTCCCACCAAATGTCGTCCAGTTGCCTCCCCTCAAAGTTCATATGCAGTCTATACACTGCTATCTTTGTTAGACAAATATCTGTCACTTATGTATACTCCTTCCGTTCAGTATTAGTTGTTATATTGCCCAAACCTGTCATAATCTAGGATGACATGGTTACATTAGGTGGTCTATTACTGTCCATCTCCTCATGTCACTTAAGCTAGGTTTGTGTGTGTGTGTGTTTTTTTTTTGGAGGGGGGGGTTCTATATTCTATCGGTGATTCTTTTGGCCATATTCTCTGTGGTTGGAGAGAGTTTTTGTCAGTTTTATGGGGAAACTCTTGAAATAGTCGACGGAACATTTGAGAAGATGACTGAAAGTTGGGATTATTTATGTCAATATTTCCCAAGAACTGGATAAACTTGATATAGGCGATGAAAAGTTTTACTTGTGATACTTTTCCTTATTGCCTGTATTCTTTTCTTTAAATGCCGGAGGCTCTTCTGTCAATTAATTATAATACTAACAATGATAGTGTTCCTTATTTTAGGATAAACATTCTCGTCGAGGACTGCTAGCAAAGGTGCAGCAGAGGAAGAAGCTGTTGAAATATCTTAGGAGAACAGACTGGGAGTCCTATAGTTTTGTTCTTTCTAAACTTGGCCTCCGTGACAACCCTGATTACAAGAATTAAAAGAGCGTATGCAGATCATTTATTTTCACTGGGGGAACAAACACTGAGATTTTGCTTTTTATCAGAGTTCTTGCTGCCCATTCCACATAGAGAAGTTCTTTTTAGGTTTAAAGTCCAAAAGCAAATGGTAGCTGTAGAAGGGCACTTAAAAACACTTGCAATTAGGATAAGTACTAAACTTTTAATGCATCCTTCCATTGTGTCTTAAGTTACACGCAGTGGCCCATGCTTAAATTCTTTTTTCTCAAGTAGGTTTAATTTTGTAATTTTCATTTTTTCTCCAGTGGGATTTAGTTGCACATTACTAGTTTAAGATACAGGAGTTGGGATTAATGTGACTATTAATTTCGGACGAGGGTGGAATAATTCCTTGTACTTCTGATTGTCCGTCATTAAACCACCACAGTGATGGAAGTTTATTCACATCCTTAATAGACACTCTGGCTTTAAAGATGACTTGGCTGATACAGGTAGTGCTTGGGCATTGTTGTTAGTGCTGTGAACGAAATCTTCAGCATTATGTAAGGTGATAATGTCAGTTGATGCGGTTGTAATGTGTTATGTGTGTTTGATAAGAAACGCAAAAACTTGATATAATAGGTCATTTTGATATATTTTATGTACAGTTTATCTGTTATAGTCTGAGAATTTTGAGCAAATTTGAAGGTCCAAGATGAATGAAATAGAATATATGTGGTAGTTGATAACCCATATATTTGTATTGAAAAATGTTACACAATTATTTAAAGTATACTATGAATGTTACATATCGTTGAAATTTAGGCAATGTCACTTTCAAGCTTTTTGGAGAGTGCTTTTTGACTTATTTAATGTAAAATGACGGGAAAAGTGAAAAAATAGTATATTTGGGTCGAAAAAGAGAAAAACAAATATAATAAGATATTCTTTACATGGTGGTAGGCCCCTAGCAAAACAAAAAATGGTAGATGAGTGGTGGAATTTGTTTTGGATATTATGTTGGCAAATATGGCTAGCTCGAAAATCGAAATACGTGGGTGTTGAAGGATGTAGTTCATGGAAGTGGCTAATAAGGCAGCAAGGGGCTATGGAGTTCGAGAAAGCAAATGAAAGGCTGGAGGTGATTCCTAGCCTGTGCTCCTCACCTATCCGAAGGTGTGCTCCTGTCCTGGAGGTTTATAAACCGAATACGGATGGGGCGATCTTTAGATCGCAGCACATTGGTGTAGGTGTAGGAGATGTGATGCTGGCTATGTGTAAGCCAACGGAGGGAATAGTGGATGCTGATGTAGCGGAGGCCCTAAGCGCTTGTCACGAGCTGCAAATTGCCTTGGAAGCAGACCTCTCAAATTTGATATTGGAAGTTGACTGTATGAAGCTGTATAACCACCTTGGAGAGAGAAGATGTGATTTCTCTCCCTTTGTGATGTTAGTGCAGGACATGTACATGTTAGTGCTAGTAGCTTCTCAATGTTCTTGTATTAGCTATGACCATGTTAAAAGACAATGGAATATTGTAGCTCACAAGTTAGCTGAACTAAGTAAGTTTGTGGAAGGTCTGCATGTGTGAGTGGAAAGACAATGGAATTATTCTTTTCTTATGCTATACACTATTGGCAAGAATATACCTTTGCATCATCTATATAATTTCCCACAAGTTGGATAGTTAGCTTATAGGTAAATCCACGCAAGTATACCCAAGATCAAGAACGCCCATATATTAGCATAATTCCAATATGTTGTAATACATACACTTATAATCAACCAAAACTTATTCCTTTATCTCTTCAGCTTTACCTTCTCAAAATATTTTCTTTTGTTCATCATTTCGTCCAATAACATTTATTGTTATCTTCCCCTAAGAATAATGGCCATTTACAACTTGGAAGAAACTCCAGATCTTTTCATTACTCCAAGATTTTACGACAACGAGTTCGAATACCGAATGGAGCACATAAGTGAGGAGGGAGATCGAAAGGTAATTCGTTCCATAGACCTAAGGAATGATAAGTTGATCATACATGGAACAGAAATTAAAGAAACTTGTTTTAAGAGATTGTATGAGTCTCTAATTTTAAGGCCAAAGGCAGGAATTATATACGTAAATTGTGATGGGGCATGTTATTTTCTTATAACTGGGAAGGGTTGTCATAGGACCATTCATAATGTAATCTTTGATTGGTCTCCTTTTGGAGTAACGGTACCAAATTCTGTCAATAGTTCTTTAAAACAACAATTTGAGGAAAAAGATAAGATAATTGATCTTTTAAACCATCAACTTTCTTCTACTAAGGCTAATTTGAAATCTTCAATGAAAGAAGTAGAGGAGCTTAAGGAACAAGTTTCAACTTGCAAGAAGGAACAAAAAGATATGGAAGTTAAATTGCAAGAGGCATGTCAACAAGTTGCTTTGGTTGATTTTGAGTTAGAACTTTACAAGATTGAGTTGGAGTCATACAAAAAAAGTGAAGAAGAGTTATTTGATCAAATTTTTAGCTGTAAAGCTGAAAGCCGTAAATTAATATTAGAATTACAAAAGACACATGCTCAACTTTCTTCAGTTGATTTAGAGTTACAGTCTACTAAGATCGAGCTAGAAACTTCAACCAGAAGCGTAGGAGAATTCGCAAATCAACTTGCTTCCTATAGAAAGGAAATTCAAGAATTAGAAAAAACCCTAAAGAAAGTGGAGGAAGAACATTCTTTAAATAACCTCGAGTTAAGTTCAACTAAAAAGGAATTACATTTATCAAACAAACATGTAAAAGATTTGAAGGAAATGATTTCTACGTATAAAAGGGAAAATAAAAATACAGAAATAGAGTTACAAAAGATACACGATCAATTATCTCTAACTAATCACGAATTAGAGTCCTCTAGAAAAGAGGTTAAGGAGCTGAAAGATAAATCTTTTAGTCATATGAGAGAACAACAACATATGGAAGTAGAACTACAAAAGTTATTTGACCATCTTTCTTCAATTAATTCTGAGATTATATCCACCGATCAAAAGTTGGACCAACTCTTAGTTTCTAAGCTATGGTTTGAAGTCAATAATTATCACCAATCTCAATCAAGCCCACAAGGTTCTCTGATTGTCAATTCTTCATTACTACAAGGTATGTAACATAATTATTTTTATTTGCCATTCAAAAAAAAAGTAACAAGATTTTAGCTTCTTTTTTTTACATCAAAATCATTTTAGCTTTATTATTGCAATAATTCAAGAAATTTTTAACTATATAAATGACTTACAAGTTTACAAAATGTTGAAGATGTTCAAGGAGAATTGCCGATTGATATTGTGGAAGAAGAAAATAATTACTATAGGTGATCGATCTTCGCGAGATGGTCGCTGCACTAACTTATATGCACTTATAGTACAATAGATTAAAGCTTACATTCTTTGAAGCTTTCTATTTGTTAAAATTCTTTTCGTGTAAAGTATTTGAAGATGCATGATATGAACATGTAATAAACATATGTTTAATGTTATAGGGATGCGATCTTATGGCTTTCTTTGTAACTTTTTTATCTTTTTTTTTCCTTAGCTTAATAGTAGGAACTTTTCTTCTCTGATCTCATCAGAAAGTTAGTATACTATACCTCATGATTCCAACATCTGCAGTCCTGTACCAAATATATTATAAAGGTAGATGCAACATACATGCAAATAGTGCTAGATGAGATGAGATGAGATGAGATGAGATAGTGGTTGTGTGAGAACTGAGAAGTAAGGAAAATGAATGGATTATTTCCCTTATCTAGGAGATAGTAGTTTCTCATCCGAATTAGGATTCCTTCAAGTGATTTTTCCTCAAGTACCCGTCTTGTATTGCAATAATTACGATTTAAGCAAATCCTGAACATTCGTGGTAGAATGAAATCCATACTTCCTTGTAAGAAAAGATAATCCTGTTCCTTTCCACCCTTCCTCCTTTCTTTTCTCATCCTTGCATTACTGCTACTCTCTTTTTTTCTTTTTTTGACATCGAGAAAACTTGCATTAATTAAAAACGGGAGTACAACCTAATGCTAATACAACCAAACATAAAACAAAGCAAATTGAAATGAAAGTGAGCTTCATTTGCTCTTACATATGTTACAACACAAAAACAAACCATTACTTGTCCAAATTCAACTTGAAATTGTCTCGGCGATGGTAGGTGGGGTTGGGTTATATGTCTTGATAAAGAAGACTCGATATAAGAAGGAACCTGTTGGAAGACAAAACCCAGATGATCATCAGAAGTAGATGCCGCCTCTCATCTAGTAGATCCTGATGCCTACTAGACGATAAATCCCAAGGTTCTTGAACATAAATATCTTCCTGGGATTCTACTGATTGAAGTAACAAAGAAGTCACCAAAGGACGTGACTTTTGACCCTTCTGCGAGAGTATCCAGAGTGCAGTCTCGCAAGCCTGAAATTCAAAATACGTGGAGGTCGAAACTTGTCCCAAATTAAATTGGAAGGCCTCTCACATGATGCATTTTTAAAGTGTGATGACTCTAAAAGTGATCACATGAACTTGGGGTAAATTATATTGAAGTAATTCGCCCAACCTACGGATTCGAAAAACCAATTTTGCAATCTCTAAACTAGAAGATCGAACCACAACAGTTTTAAAGAAAGGACCTCCTCTCGTCTTACCCAACAACGCCCACCTATCAGTACTAACTATCACCCAAGCACAATCGTACAAAAAAGTCAATGATAATTGGATATGGAGATACCTAAACTAAGGATAAAACATAATACATAAACATAGCAAACAGAACAAATGACCACCCGAATCATAACACCACGCTGTCAACAACACCGCACTACCTAAACTGCACGTAACCTTCACTTGTCAAGCTTTTACTTCCTTGGCGACCCGACGAACAAACAACAATAAACACTTACGGGGGGAAGGGGAAGGGAACCCTAACTCTCAAAAAATTCTAGACGAGGGGAACGGCGAAGGGGAGACTAAAAATAACCACTTCGAACTAGAGTAGTGGAACGGGGAAGGGGAGACAAAAACTAACCACTTAGAACTAGAGTAGGGGAATGGGGAAGGGGAATCTAGTACCCATGTTAGTTGTTCGAGGTGTTTTAGCTTGAGTCACCTCTCCCCGTTCCCCTGTGCTGTTTATTGTTACCCTCTTTTAATACTACCTAAACTCATCCTTATTTATTACTCAACTCATCAGCGATAAAATGTCGATCCTTTAACAATAAAATAAGTCACTTAACGTACTTTAGCGTCATATTTATTTGGTCACCATAGACTGTCACAATTATGTATCCATCGCAAAAAAATTGTGACTAAAATATTTGCAATTCCTTAACTATCATGGATTAAACATGTGCCAAATAGACTATTAATAAAATACACATTTCATCGATTTGCAATTAAAGTTTTATTTCTCTAATTATAAAATGCACATGTCACCAATTTGCAATTAGAGTTTTATATTCTCTAATCTGGTCTGCAATTAACATTTAAACATCCCTACTATAATCTAACCGTTGGATGTAGCTATTAAAGATTGATGTCAAAATAGTTTTTTAAATAATAATTTTCACAAGCCAATATATTATATCTTCAAAATTACTCCGATCACCAACATGTACCTAAGTACCTTGGTGGATGGACTGATGACTTATTAAGCATGGGAACTAAGGCTATGTTCAGTTCACCTTATTTTTGCTTATTTCAGATCAGATCAGATCAGATCAGAAAAAATAAGTTCAGATCAGATAAGTTCAGATTATGCTTATATTTAAAAACTTATTATTATTATTATTATTATCATCATGATTATTATGATTATTAGTATTACTAATGCTATTATTGTTATTGTAATAATTATTATTATTATTGTTGTTGTTGTTATTATTATTATTATTATTATTATTATTATTATTATTATTATTATTATTATTATTATTATTATTATTATTACTTTATACAATTACTATTACTATTAATATTACTATTTACTAGTACATTTGTTCAAAAAGATTATTATTATTGTCGTTGTTGTATTTATTAATTATTAATATTGGTAATTATTATTAATGTCGTTGCTATTATTATAAATGTCATTGATATCACTATTTGAAGCTATTTGTGTTCAAGAAGAAGAATGTTCTTTTGGCATTTGTAAGTGTTCTTTTTTATATTTATTCTAATTAATAATTTTGATATGTGATGTGCTTTTTGATGTTATACATGTAACGAACATGACAATAGTATATGATGTTTATTTTTTTAAACAATTTTGGTAGAATAATATAAATTATATTACTAGTTTATATAAAACATGACTAGCATGGGATAACCTAATGGTGTTGTCATCACGTTCAAAATTTTTCCTACAAAGGATTTCAACTTATCTTTAAAAATTAAGGTTATATAGAACAAGACAACGATATAAGAAGAATATTTAACCATTTTGTTCAAGATCATATGATTATATATATTTATAGGTTTATTTATAATAAAAAAGAACAATTTATTGATATAACAAAGAACATGTTGTTAGTTAAATCCAAACATGTCATCAATAAAAAAATAACACCTATCTTTTATTTTAAAAATGTGTTCTTTAAATAGATCTCGTATGCTCTTTCAGTATATGTTCTTTTTTTAATATCATTATATGTTCTTTTCATAACTACCTAAATTCTTATTATTAATGGACCTTGAACATGAGTGTTCTTTTATTTTTAATTTTTTTGGGCCCCTTTCGGGAATCCCGTGGTAAGATGAATTTTTTCTAGGCTGCCCTCGCACAGGGTCACTCACCTAAAGACCCAACAAATCCCCAACCCCCCTCCCCAACCCACAACAATATTGAAATATATGCTTCCACCAAGATTTGAACCTTGGTCTCCTATGTGGAAGATAAGTGTGGCCTTTATAGTTAATCATCGCCTAATATAACTAATCTCTTTTGCTAATAGGCATGCTTGAGTTCTTGTGACAAATATAACAATGACTCAAGGACCTTTTAGAGGATGCGAACAACCCTACACGTGTTTTGTAACCCAAAAATAGCTTGCACTAACAAGGGTTATATGCATATATGCTATGCTATCTAATTGCTTTATCTTCCTAACTACCAAATTCACATGCTTTGGTTTTGCTTAAATCAATTATGCTAATACTTGCATTTAGTTATTCAGCACCATTTTCGCTACCTTGGAGGGCTTGTACTAACAAGGATTATATGCATATATGCTATGCGCAATCGCTACATGTTGCAATTATTAAAGGACGGAGAAAGTATTACATTAACCAATAATAACAAAGATACTTTGTCCAAATAACAACACTACAAATTTTAATGCCTAAATTTTGCTACCTTGGGGGACCGTGCGCGATAGCGCACGCGCCAACAACTAGTAGGAAAAAAAAAGGTGGAGACTGGAGAGGAACTGAGGAGGGAAAGACACGTGGTGGGGCAGTGGCTTTTTATGATGCAACGACCTTTTTGCTGGGGAAGACAGTTAGCGATGCAATGACCATAATTCTTTCCAAGTCAAAAGAGTCAGCAATTTAGTTCCCATGCTTATTAAGGCTATGTTTAGTTCACCTGAAATTTTCTGATCTGAACTTATCCGATCCGATCCGATCCGATCCGGATCCGAACTTATTTTTTCCGATCCGATCCGATTCGAACTTATTTTTTCGATTCGATCCGATCGATCCGATCTGAACCGATCGATCCGATCGATCCGATCCGATCCGATCCGATCTTATCTGATCTTATCTTTTAAAAAACATATTATTACTAATATTATTATTACTTTGTATTTCATTACTAGTATTACTATTATTATCATTTTATTAGTATGCACAACTTTCAATAATAATAATAATAATAATAATAATATAAATAATATTATAATAATAATAATGATAATAACAATAATAATAATAATAATAATAATAATAATAATAATAATTATTATTATTATTATTATTATTATTATTATTATTATTATTATTATTATTATTATTATTATTATTATTATAGCATAATTAGTTTTTTTTTTTTTTTTGAAAAAGAGCACATTAGTATATGAACACACAATTACAAAATAAAAGACTAAGGGCTCTTTGGGTCTAATGGCATTTATTTACCTCCCACATGTGGGAGGCCAAGGTTCAAATCTTGGTGGAAGCATATATTTTAATATTGTTGTGGGTGGGGGAGGGGGTTGGGGCTTGTGGGGTCTTTAGGTGAGTGACCCTTGTGCGAGGCACCCTGCAGAAAATTCATCTTACCACGGGATTCCCGAAAGGGGCTCAAAAAAATTAAAAATAAAAGAACACTCATGTTCAAGGTCCGTTAATAATAATAATTTAGGTAGTAATGAAAAGAACATATAATGATATTAAAAAAAGAACATATACTGAAAGAGCATACAATATCTATTTAAAGAACACATTTTAAAAATAAAAGATAGATGTTATTTTTATATTGATGACATGTTTGGATCTAACTAACAACATGTTATTTGTTATATCAATAAATTGTTCTTTTTTTATCATAAATAAACCTATAAATATATATAATCATATGATCTTGAACAAAATGGTTAAATATTCTTTTTATATCGTTGTCTTAAACTTTGTTTTTAAAGATAAGTTGAAATCCTTTGTAGGGAAAATTTTAAACGTGATGACAACACCATTAGGTTATCCCATACTACTCATATTTTATATAAACTAGTAATATATAATTTATATTATTCTACCAAAATTCTTTTAAAAAATAAACATCATATACTATTGTCATGTTCATTACATGTACAACATCAAAAAGAACATCACATATCAAAATTATTAATTAGAATAAATATAAAAAAGAACACTTATAAATGCCAAAAGAACATCCTTCTTCTTGAACACAAATAGCTTCAAATAGTGATATCAATGACATTTATAATAATAGCAACGACATTAATAATAATTACCAATATTAATATTTAATAATTACAACAAGGACAATAATAATAATCTTTTTGACAAATGTACTAGTAAATAGTAATATTAATAGTAATAGTAATTGTATAAAGTAGTAGTAGTAATAGTAATAATAATAATAATAATAATAATAATAATAATAATAATAATAATAATAATAATAATAATAACAACAACAATAATAATTATTACAATAACAATAATAGCATTAGTAATACTAATAATCATAATAATCATGATGATAATAATAATAAGTTTTTAAATATAAGCATAATCCGAACCGATCGATCTAATCAACTTATCCGATCCGATCCGATCTCAACTTATCCGATCCGATCTCGATCGATCCGATCCGAACTTATTTTTTCTCGATCCGATCGATTCGAACTTATTTTTTCCCCGATCCGATCGATCCGATGCGATCCGATCGATCCGATCCGAAATAAGCAAAAATAAGGTGAACTGAACATAGCCTAAGTCATCAGTCCATCCACCAAGGTACTTAGGTACATGTTGGTGATCGGAGTAATTTTGAAGACATAATATATTGGTTTGTGAAAATTATTATTTATTATTATTATTATTATTATTATTATTATTATTATTATTATTATTATTATTATTATTATTATTATTATTATTATTATTATTATTATTATAGCATAATTAGTTTTTTTTTTTTGAAAAAGAGCACATTAGTATATGAACATACAATTAAAAATAAAAGACTGAGGACTCTTGGGTCCAATGGTATGGCTTTGTTAACATGTACCATTAGACTTTATAGCAAAACAATAAGCAAAAGGGTCTCTTGGGTGGGTGATGTAGTAGCTTAATTGCTAGGCTTCGTAGCATCTTCGGTGGTAAGTGTGGTCCCTCAACGGGGCAAAATCTAATTAGCGTTACTCTAATGGCGTAAAAATCTTGAGAATGTAATCTCACATACCATATTTTTACTTGTCTGGGTTGTCAATAACCTGTCGTAATGGTTCGCGCATGTTCTTCGACTTAGAGAACCACGCTTTGGTTGATCTAAATAATCATGAACATAGGTGAGTGGGTACGCATCATCAACGCGAAAGTAGCGCTTGGTCCAACCTATAAGAAACAAATCCCCAAGTCTCTAGAAGCTCTCAAGTCTAATACTTCATCCGTTCTGAAATAAGTGACACACTTCTATCAAAAAGCTCTCACATAAAAAAGAGAAGTGTTTCACTTATTTCAGAACGGAGGAAGTAATATAATAATCATAAAAGACATCGTTGCTAGCATTTTCTCCATCCTCCTTCTCTCTCCTCTCCCTCCTCTCTCTTTATCTATCTCTTTCCCCCTCCCCCTCCCCCCCCTCCCCCTCCCTTCCTCTCCCTCCCTCCCCCTCCCCCCCCTCTCTCTCTCTCTCTCTCTCTCTCTCTCTCTCTCTCTCTCCCCTCCCTCTCATTTCCTCTCTCTTGCACCTGTTGCGAGACATGGGAGCAAGTGGTGTCCCCGATCACGAGTTAAATGCGGTCTCGTATTACCAACAACAATAAGTACTACAACAAGACTAAAATCCGATATGTAGCCTTTAAAATAATAGGATTCTCCTTACCAAAGATAATCCGATTTGTTAATCGGTTGTCTAATTATTTTAATCATAGATTTTTTGGATTAACTCAATACAATTTGATGCGAGATAAGCTATTTTCAAGGCCATGAACTTTCAATATTATATTAATAAGTGAAATTTTTTCGATTTAGCCAACTTTAATAGCTATTGTCAAGGGCGCTTTTGACACGATGTATACATATTAATGCAATGTTACATAAGTACATTGCGTTTTATTCCTCCAAAATATATGCATCACACTTCTAATCTCGAGTAGTTCATCCCTAATCCTCGCTACAAGTGGTGCACTTTACATCGTGGCCTTAAAGATGCTTCACCAAAAGTCTTGACAGATTAAACACATTATAATATTCTCGACGGAAGCTACACCTGTATCTATTGAGCTAGATGCACTCTCAAAAGCATGAATATATTACAAATGGCAGTCATCCAATATAAAGGGTGGAAATGTCTCTCCAGACTTCATAGTGAGCTATGTGGGCCTAATCAATTTGAATTGTCTCCTTCCTAAAGTTGCAAGTGATGACAATAAAGCTAATTTTTAGATAACAACAAGGAAGAAACAAATTATAAACCAAATAGCATCAAGTAAATAATACAACCTTGTAAAAGCTCAAACAGAATAGAATAGATTGCCCTCCAATATGTTTAGTGATGGTGGGTAAGGTATCTAATTGTGCAAATAAGAGGTAGTGTTGAGAAGTATCAGATATATTTTGACATAAAGGAAGCACCATACAAACCCTAAGTAACAGCTAGGTCTTTTCACTTCAAAACTCGAGAAGTAATGCTCAATACTCATATATACATGGAGTCCTTGCAGTGAATTCTTCATTTAATTATAATGACACTACCTCACCACATTATTTCAATATCCCATACAATTTATTACCATGATCTTAATCTCCATTTCTTAGTGAATTTGGTCTTTGCTAATTAGAGTTTCCCTCATTATAACAGAACACCCAAATTTTCTAATTTTGTAAATTTTAGAAAGTTTTTCCTATTTGCTCCCGTCTCACTCATTTACTATAGCTGAGTTGATCCAATAAAGTCTTCCTACGTACTTTGTGTTTGTTTTTCATCAAACAAATCCTATTCTAAAAGTGCTCTCAAGATAAATTTTATCACTTCCTGAACTACACTATATATTTGTTTTCTTGAAAGAGCTCATCTCTCCCTCTCCTTCCCTCTTACTATGTTAGAGAAAATTCTATGAAGTGCTCTAAAAATGGTCGCTACAAAGTGTTATTTCCTTAATCTATCTATACAAATATATTAAAAGACGTGCATAAACAAGAAACTGTGCCACGTGGCACTCTCCCTAGGGAGTTTTAGTTCATGTAATCCATGTACAATAAAAAATTTAGAAAATTGCATAGTATAGGGTTTGATCCTGAGACCTCAAGTACATATATTAAAGTCTTAAGTCTTAACCACTAGACTATGTTGTATTTAATGTTATTATTATATATATTAATAAATGAACTTTTCTTACCCGGGCATAAAAGTGTTATTATCTCTTCCTCCGCCTCTTTTCCCCGTAAAAGTGAAATTAATGCAGAGGGCTAAAAGCATAGCCGGTGAGCTCCTCAGGATTCAAAGCATAGCCGACCTTCGCTACGGAAGGAGCAAGTGAGCAAGCCATTGTCGTCCCTTTAGATCCCTATCAAACATCTTTAAAAGCTACTTACATTGTTCTTGGACCTACTCCAGATATTTTTTGGATACTAAGGAAATTGCCTATGAAATTTCAACTAACCCTCGTCAGACATACAAAAACCAAATAAAGAAGTTTCAGCTATTTAGTTATTGATTAATATGATTATCATTACATGCTTAGCCAATTGCAAACATTTACGAGAATCATAAGCAAATATAAATGAATCATCTTAGACAATATCTTTCTACATAATTGTTTTCTCACCTATATCAAATTCTATACAAGGACTTGTCAAAATATATATCAGCTTAAGTCACTAACCGAAATCAAGACTATGTTGTATCAAGCAAGAGTATCCAAATATATACATACAATCAAATTAAAAGAACATTCTTCCTCGATACATAATGTGGTTTTTTTTTTGTTTTGTTAAGGAAGAACAACTAATATCACAGCAAGAAATAAAGTGAAACTACAAGCCATACCTTATGGCTATTTTTGCTTCACAGTTTGATAGATAAATGTAGAAGTAGTTAGTAGCTTAGAGGTGCAAGTCAGAGATGTTGATTTGGATAATATGATATGGCATAAGATACCACCTACATTCTTCTAAGAATTGTCAGTGCATATAGTTGGTTTTTTTTGCTTAGGTTCCACCATTTTCCTTCAATAGCAGAAATAGAAAAGAAGAAACCTCGATCTTTGATTAGCATATTAAACAATCACAAGTCTTTTGTATGAACTCCTAAAGTATAAACATCATTTAAAATAAATTATGACAATCTGGAAACTCTATGGTCTACAATTTCCTTATCCTTTCTTTAGATATGAATTCCGCATTTCCTCCTCTATGGACTCCATTCCAATGTGCATACTTTCGGTGCATGCCTCGGCAACATTGTGATGGAGTATCTCAATATCGAGAAAAAGACTAAAATGAAAAAATGGCCCATAACAGTAGAAATTACAACGTCTTGCTATTAGCAAAGAAATAGACTATATAGTATACGCAACTTGAGCAGAAATTTGAAGATAATTTCTATGCGTCTTTCCTATTGGTAGACTTGCCAACTTGACCAAAGGAACAACATACTCTAATTTGTTACCAATTTATGCTACTCTAATTTCTATTCTTCCCCATACCCTTCTCCCTATCTCTTTCTTCCTTTTTATCCCTCTTTCTCCCATAAGACTTTAGTCACTTATTCATGCTACTCTATTTTTTTTATTAGAAAACTCATGCTCCAATAAGCGACATTTTAAAAGTGATTTATCTTACTCTTTTTCTCCCTCTCTTTAAACCACTCTCTCACCCTACCCATAATTATTTATTATTTATTATTTATAGTTTCACGATTTTTAATAAAGACTCATTATGCTATTTTCCCTCCTTCCTGTAAGGGCTTACTCATATGGCAATTTTCAATGCCCTTGTCATATAGATACAAGCTCTTTGTATAGATTGAGATACTATACCCAAGAACATCCTTGCCACTCAAGATAGGAAGATAGAAGATTGAATGACAAATGTTTGCTCAATCCTTGACCAAGAACCTCAATTGACATTAAATACTACCATTACTCTTTTATTTAGTGGATTGTACTCCAATCTAGCCGAGTTAGGTGAACATTGTAGTTTAGGATAAAACCATGCTTGAAATGCTAGGTTCATGTGCACCTGATTCTTGTCCTTGAGCAAATTAAGTTGCTTATGGAGTTTATGCACCATCATTATTAGTGGACTGTAGTATGAACTGACACGATGTAGGAGTTCATAAAAAATAGGAGCTAACTCACATGCTTGCTTGAAGTGACCTTCTTGGCAAAATGGAAGGTAAGAAAATAAGACATGACCAATGCCAATCCCAGGAACTATCGTTAACCTCTGCAAGTTAATGAAGCACTTTAAATAGTAAAATACCTTCATTGTTATTTAGCACCATTACAAATGCTCAAATGCTCTAAAAACCAATAATAACTCTACTTTACTAAAATTATATTGTGATTGCTTTCCTTAGGCATAACGCATATAATTTTCTAAACATTTTTCTCACAACTTAATTATGTTCCTAAACTCATGTCATCAAATTTTTTGAGCTTATATGAGCATTTAGACGTTTACAAAGCAACCACGCCAACTTCAATAGGAATTCCAAAGCAACATGGAAAAAAGTGCCAAACAAAATTTCAAAAAAACAAATAGAATAAAAGAACACATATATAGGATTAATTTAAGCAAAACTTGCGGCATGCATACCCGAATAGTTATATCGACAAGGAGAAGACCTCACAAAACAATCATAGCGCAATCTTGAAAGCAAATCGGAATTAATTTTGATCCTAACATGAAACACTTAACCAAAGAAGATTTCAAGATACAATAGATCCGTGTATTTCTTTTTTAACCATGAAGTTCAAAATATTAGCAGGTAGGCGGAAAGATATTAATATCAACACTACTAAAAAATTGCATTTGACAACGGCTGAAAATAGCTATGGACAACGTTCCAACCGCTGTTGATCTAGGTGCTGTTATAGGCAAGGCACCATTTGGCAGCGGTTAGGAGGAACCGCTATGAATTATTACATATTCTAATAAATTTAAACATGAGTATCAACAACGATTTATGACTGGCCTATCTTAAGTTTTTCCCTTTTTGGCGGTAAACAAGTCATTACAATTATTCTAGCACATGTAGGACTTGAACCTACATCCATGTGCAATGGCACATTGCTCTACCATTTGAGCTAATATAGCTTCAAACACATTCATATATAAAAATTAAAATATTATAATATAGAATGTAATATGAACAGATAAACATGAAATATACTAAGGTCAGTTAACATCTACTCCACAACATCTAGTATAACCATAAAAGAAAAGGAAAGAAAAGAAAGTATAATAAGAGATCGATCCATAGGTGGGATTCCGTGGGAAACTTAATTATTTTTTCTCCAAGAACCAAGATAGATTATAATACTGTAATATTAGTATTCCCTACAGAGGATAACTCGGAAATTTTGATCCGCTTAGAGACACCCGCAGTTGCAAACAATTCGTGGTCTCTGTCAAATTCTATGCTGCACATGGAAAGCACATATCACAATTCACAATAGTGCTTGATTATTGCACGAAGGTGGCATGCATGAAAACAAGCAAAAATAAATAAATGGAGCAGAAAGACAGAGTTCAAAGTGAGTTCTCCAAGCAACAAAAGCATTCAGGTCTCTGATTTAGGTGAGTTCCAGTGGCAAAACTTATACAATAAACAATTTACACTTTCGGGACAATGGACAACTTGGACAAAAGATTATACAATATTAACAGAGAAATACTGTAGCAAACATATATAGACATGTTAATAGATAGGAAGAAAGGAAACAAAGAAGATAAAGAGAGTGAGAGTTGTTAGTCTCATGTCATCGTAGACTTGCCACAAGCAGCTACATGCTCCATGAAGCTCAATTGTGCAACTCTAGCGTGTCTTTACCAGTTCAGCTTGTAAGGATTATGTAAGGTGAAAATTTAATACCTATCAGTAACAGCTTATGCTGAAAAGCCAACAAAGAAATGGAATAGTGGCCAGTGGGAGTGTAAATTTTAGAGAATTAAAGCAGCTTCTAGCCTAGTGGCTTCTGGCCAAAATCAAACAAAATGTAGGATCATAAATTTTAAATTTTAACAATAACATTGTTTCAACAACAGAAACATATAATTATGTCACTCTCAGAGCAAGGAATTAAGAATTAAAAAAAGTTTAATTTGAATAGCACAAGGCACCTGGATATAATATTGCCGGCTGAAAAACATTGCCAAGCCTCAACTCTGAAATAACCCTTAATTGGCTACATCAAATTCACCAGAAATTTTAAAACGCATTTCAATAAACCAAGTATGAGGACCTAAAGCAATGAAGTAAAATCGTAGATATGGCGCATACCTGTATTTAAGATGACCCAACTCATGGGCCATGACCGCCTGTTGACAATACCAGGAAAGGATATCAGGAATGAGAACTGTAAATTTCAACTGGACAATGACTTAATAACACTTCTATCACAGCCCAGAGATGAAGAATTAGACAAAGGGGAGATGGGACAGGACTACAGGAGAAGTAAGGAATACAATATGATGTTAATACCTGCCAACTCTTTTCGTGACAAAAGCTCGATAAGACTTGTGTGCACAACAACAAATGGCCTTTTGCCACTAATGGCTAAAGTATAAGCATTTGGTGCAGGGTTCTGGCGAACATACAAATCGGGAGGCTCAATATTCAATATTTCAGCAGCCTCAAGCATCAACAGATGCAGTTCAGATAGCTGACACATAAGCACAACATATCAGAGTCGGAAGTAAGCTTAAACCACAATCTTTGAGGCAACACAAGCTTCAGCAATCACAAAAAAAATGTTTGAGGGCTTTAAATGATAGCTTTTCTACTATGATGAAATGCAAATCAAGGTTACTAATTCCTTCAAAGTTCAAAGTCAAGACTCAAGACTGTAAAGATCTCTACAGAATTCAAATGTTCAAGTATGTATCCATTTCCACACAACAATGAAAACTACAACATCAAGAAGCAGATATTAGACAAATAATTGGACATAAAAATTTGAAAATTGCAAAAGATACGTACATATAAACACCAGTCCTTTTTAATGAATTTTACAACCAGTCCACCACCTTCTATCTTTGTCACTTTACATTGAAATATAAGCGTAATATCCTAACGCTGTGTTGCTCAAGTTCTTCATTTTACCTCAAGTACTTACGTCGAGCTCAACACTTCGACATCAGTATGAACACTTAAACCTTCACCAAAATATATAACATATTCATAAAATGACCGAGCGTGACACCATGACACATACACATACACATGCCCAACACTGTTAGCAAAATTACGTAACTTCGCTCCAGGTTTATATATATTGAGAAACATTAACATGGTATTAAACATTTCACAATGCAATAGTATTCAACTTCAATTTCATTGAATCTTTATGAAGCTGTGCTTGCAAACTTCATAACTTCATAAAGTGCTAAATGGACCCAAACATTACCTGATTTTCAGAAACAAGCAGCGAAAAAATGTCAAATTTAATAAAAAGCAATACTATTTCAAGGAATAATATTTTAAAATCTCCAATAGGCAAATGATAAATTAGTGAGCTCAAAGCCCCAAACTCACTCTGTAGAATAAATAGGATTTGGAGAAAGTGCATGATCGAAATCCTTTCGGCCAAATAGAATATAGATGTCATTAGTGTTGTTACTTGTTAGAAGCATTTCAATCACAAACTCTATGATATGTTTTGTGAAATAATGATTCCGAAAGTCGAATCGAAACGAAATGAAATGAAACTCGCTTTCTACAGCCTAATTTGCCTTGGCCTTAGCCTGAATTTGATAGTTTTACATAAATTATTGGTCGTATTGTATTTTTTAACATTGATAGTATCTTTTCGGGTAGAGTTGTTATGGGGCTCTTTGGAAAGACAGCTCCCAAAACAGCCGGTAGATTCTTTAATTTACCATATTACTTTGATTCAATAGAATTTGGCTCATGATTTCATCATTTATTGACTTTAGCTTTTCTTTTTCCTTGTATGCAGAAAATTTCGAGCATTGTGCAAGTGGAGAGTTTATAATCTTATTGCTTGGGTTTTTTTCTCGGTTCTCGTTTTTTTATTAGTATCGAGATAAGTAGAAAACTTTAGGTAGTAAAATGCCATGTTCGGCTTTCATTTCAAATGAAACAAGACAAGTGTAGAATAGGAGGAATAAGGAGAGAATCTCCAAGTGTATGAGGAAAATGTAGAAGATATGAGGTGGTTGTGCTTCCGATACGATTTCGTATGACCTACTATACTTGTGTTGTAACACGATTGGGTATGACCTAACAAACGCAAGTTAGTAATTCATGAGTACGATCCATAATCCCGATTATGTTTCATAAAAAACTGATCTAACTCTCCTAACGAACCTCGTGAATCAGAGATTTAGAAGCAATTTGCTCGTTCCAAAAAAACAGCTTAGAAGAATTAGCCCACCTCTTCCCCCACCCCTAATCCCCATCCCTTTAGACCTCATTATTAACATTAGATAAGCTTCTCTAGCCGAATAATCCAAAAAATAAGTAATGACCAAGATTCTTAACGTATAAGGAGATCATTTCATTAGAGAGTTATCACTTACCTAAACAAAATGCAATCAGCTACGACATAAACTAAATGAAATGGAAGGAATGGGGGATTTGAGGGAGTGAATAAAAATTACCTTTTGTGTGTCGGCATGTATTAAGAAAATAGAAATTTCCCTCTCGAGAAAGGCTTGAATACGAGCATAGGATGACCTGTTGCCATAACAAATTAGGAATAAGTGAAGCTTGGATTCATTGGAATGATTAATTAATAGCACATGGATGTTGTATAGTATAGATATGAGCACTTTTCATCGAAAACCACTATGATGAGTCAATGGGAAAATTTGAACTCCAAAATGCTACGTGATATTGTACAATTACCAACTTGTTATCTCAAGCAACATACAACTACCGGAGCTATTTCTCGGCAACCCATGAGCATAAGAAGTTTCTTACCAAAGAAATGAAAACACGTAAGTCCAGGAATTCAATCCATTTTCATTAATTCCCCAATATTTCAAAAATTTTTACAGGCTTTACAAAACAATGATTTGAGGGTTTACGAACTTGTTCATGCTCTGTTTCTCACATGTGCGACACCACTTGAATCAAAATCTTATGAGGGTCCACAACGAACACCTATTCTCATCTTCCACAACGAATACCCATGAGCATTCTCTTTATTCTTTTTTTCTTCCACAACTAATCTGATGTAATATCCTATGAGGGTCCAAAAATGAACAACCCAGTTGAAAAGAGATGTCAAAGAACAAAACCCCGAAATCGAGAGAGAGAAAAAGATACCATTAGGACCAAGAGAAGTACGGCTCATGTCGCGAGCTCTTTGCAAGCGTCGATATTTTTAATGACGGCTTCTTCGAGGCCGTAAAGATGGGTGTACCCTTCTTTTAGCATATGCGGAAAAATTGGAGTTCAAAACACAAAGAAAGAGAACATGTCTCACTTTTCTCTATATTCATGGACCTCATCGTTCACAACTTGGACAGATAACCAGAACATCCTCAGCGAATATAGGTTCGTCCCAATGACCACAAACCAGATTCTTTGACTGGTGCCTAAAAAAATTCAAGAAGAAAGAAAAGTTAGCAGTCTGATATTATACAAATTCCTGTTTTTTCTGCAGTCTTTTCAACATTCGATGCATACCAGTGTTTTAACAGAAGGGGAAATATTCCAGAATCTTAGGGTCTCATCTCCAGCTCCAGTCACTATAGTCTGCAAAATAAAGATATTGTTAGGGACAAGAACCCACCCGACCTGAACCAAACCTAAATTTTGACTCATTTATCATATTTTGTGATTCTATCAAGTTTTACACTATGTAAGCACAACCGAATCAAACCTGAACCAAACCCAAATTTGACTCATCATCATACTTTTTAATTCTATTAAGTTATATTTTTAAGCACAACCGAAATCAAACGCAAACCCGATATATTGACCTATATGTGCAAACTAAAGAGCAATCAATCATGGAAATTGTTGAACGACTTTCTTCCTGGAAACAACAGAACTGTATTACCTGACCATCAGGAGAAACAGCAAGATACAGAACTCGCAAGCTGTGGCCTGTCAAAGTAGCAACCTGTATATATACATGTACAATTAGAGTCTGAATTTTCCTCTAAAATTATATGAGCAGAAAGTTTGAATTTTTCAGATTCCTACCTTTGCAAGTGAAGGATACTTCCACACCATTATCTGATTCTGAGAATACCCATGAGTGCTAAGTGCTAACTATTTCGTTTACATTCTTACTCCATGCAAGATTGCATACCTTCAGAACAAATTTATGCAAAATTTTAGCTCACCATAGTATATTGTGACAACTATTATCAGATATTAGAAATTTACATACCTGACTTCCTGTATCAATACTATTAATCTGATTCCCATTTGTAGTATTCCAAAATAGAATACAACGGTCTGCAGTACCACCTCCGGAAGCAAAAAGACCGCTCTGGTGGGGTGACCAAGCTATGGCTTTCACAGCAGCTGGGTGCTCAGTTAGTTTCAGAATTGGTTGCTGAGAATGCTGGTTCCAAACCAAGAGCTGACATTTTCATGAAATATGTAGTCACAATCAGTTGCTAGAACATCTTGTACCGTGGAAATTAGTTATAACTTCTAAAGTTTGAACTCTACCAAATTACCTACGCCTCCTGATGCAAGTTCCCTATCATCCTGAGACCATTATAACCCACACACCTAAATTACACTAATGACGATATTGTTAATTATTACAAGCAAAGCAAACCTATTGAGGGAAACGGGATCTGAAATGAGTTTTTCTGTTCTATTTTTCTTCTTGTTAACCAAGCTTAAATAAAATTAGTCAGCGTCTAATTGCCTTAACAAAATCACTATTTTTCTTTTTGTTAATCAAGCTGAAATCAAATTAGTCAGCATCTAATTGCCTTAACAAAATCACTATATACATGAATACATCATAGCCCCCCATACATCCCCCCATGTTACTCACACTCTTCATTTTACCTCCTGTTTACTTGTGCCAAGTTTTTGACATTTTAGACATAGGTATTGATGTATCGTCCAGGGGTACTTCGACACTTCATTTTGGCTTTCATGAAAATAACCAGAAATTTGCTAATTATCCGTGCCCAACACAAGTACTTGAATCAGAGTAACATAACACAACACTCCCCCTCACTCCCCTTTTTAAGGGGTGATCAGTTCTTCAAATTCCTTAGAATGTTGGGAAACCTAGGTCAGATTTTCATGACTTCATTCTTCAACAATAGAAACGACAAAGTGGTTCCGTTATTATTGCTAATTTGAAGCTCATTCAATTAACATAACAAAAAAATAGAAAAAAAAAAAAAAACTCAAATCAAACGAATTATTCTACCATAACAATGACTATTATTATTAAAGAAAGAAAAGAGACCTTCCAATCAATGGCGTGCAAAAAAACCGATGAAATTATCGTAAACGGGGCCCATAACCAGAGCGAAATTTAGAAGACAACTTGTGAATAAGATCCGCCATTTGATTCAAATGCTGCTCCATTGCCAATCTCACTTCCTCCATCTCTCTCTTAATTGATTTGAAATGCAGATTCCTTCCACAAGTTTAGGAGATTTCCTGAGTTCAGATTTAGGAACTTATTGTAAATCAAAATGAACAAGACATGAGAGGAAGAAGAATTAACGGGAAAAAAAAAAGCTGAAACTCGAAATTATAAACAGCATAAATTAATCTCATTGCATCTGTCGTTGCTGCTGTTGTTGATGCTGCTATTGCTGGAAGAAGGGAAGATGAATTCATCATTTGAATCAATCTAGGGCATCAAATTTCCTCAATCACACAACAAATTGACAACCTGAAACCCTAAAATCGAAGAAAAGTGGAAGAAAAAAAGTACCGGCAACAGAGAGAAGGCCAAACGATGTTGTGATTAGGGAGCCAATCATACAAAACAGGTACAAGAGATTTCCATTCAGCGTATTTCTCATCTACAGCTGTTTGTTGATGTTTTCCTCTCATTCTTCGTCTTCTTCCTCTCGACGTTACTTTCTCTCTCCTCTTCTTCTTCTTCTTCTTCGACAGTTTTCTCTTTCTTCTGTTGTTGTTGTTGTTGTTGTTGTTGTTTCTCTCACCTCCTTCTACCTTTCTGCTGCTGCTCTGGTGAAGATGAATGGCTTGGAGAAAAACCAGGAGTAATCGCACCTGACAGCAGCAGGAAAAAAAAAAACACGTGGCAATTGGATGGCAGGAAGGTAGTTATGTGAAAAGGGAGGGGCAGAAGCGTCTCAGCACTGTTCTAAGAACAGTAACCACTAACCAGACTTGTGGCTTTTTAATGGGTACAGTCGTACAGATGTGTCAAATTCAAACCCAAAAATAACAAATTATTTTCAATATGCCTGTCAAAAAAAAAAAAAAAAAAAAATTTTCAATATTAATTCTTTTGCCGTTCCAAATCTCTTTTCCTACATTAAAATCTGTGCGTTTCAACAATTTTTCATGTTTATCTCAAACTCACCCACATTCTCCATTTCAATATTCCATGCAAATTTATCCTCAATTGATCCAAGATTTAGACACCCATTTTCTCATCAACCCCTTTAACAAAATGTCATTTCCTCTATGAATTCTCCTAAAAATAAGATTGATTCTTGGAAATCTTTGAGCAAATTTCGGATTTTCTGGGTTTTTGGGTTTCTTGCAATATATATGATTTAAAGTTTTCTGGGAGTTTTTTGAAAATGAATGAGCTTGGAGAAGAAAAACAACCTGTTTTTGAGATTGCTTTAGTGTTTTCAAAGAAAGAAGAAAAAGGTGAAGAAGATGAAGATTATAATGAAGTTATGGAGGTTTTGGTTGATCAATTAAAGAAAACTGGTTTGTTGGCTGAGACTGTTCCTGGGCTTGCTCACGAGTTTATTAAGGTTAGTATTTTCCTCATGTTTTAATTTTGTATGATTCTTTATTTATAACACCATTTTCTTTTTCTTTGGTGTATTGTTTTTTTAATTTGTTCAATTTATGTCTAATATGGTATGCTGTTCTGGTTTATTTTTATTTTAATTGTAGTAGTTGAGCTTTCTAATTACTATGCACAAGTTTCGTCTTTCCATAATTCCAGTGTTTGGTAGTTTTGTTTAATATAAAAAAAGGTTTATATATATATATATATATATATATATATATATATATATATATATATATATATATATGCGGCCCTGACGAGTATCAGGTACATTTCCGAATATGTTATTGGTTTAGGAATTTATGACAAAATTACGCATCATGGTGTAATATATGATCCGAACTAAATATTGGACAAATCTATACTAATATATTAAAAGGTATGCCTAAACAAGAAACGGTGACACGTGGCGCGCTCCTTAAGGGAGTTTTACTCCATGCAATCTACAATAATTAAAAAAATTAGAAATTGCGTAGTATAGGGTTTGATCCCGGGACCTCAAGAACATATACTAAAGTCTTAACCACTAGGCCAAATAACATTTAGTGTTATCATCTTAAAGTATAATATTACAACAACAACAACAACAACAACAACAACAACTAAGCCTCATTCCCAAAGTAATTTGGGGTCGGCTAACATGAATCGTCAACTGAAACTGTTACCAGAGGAGATGGCATCGACAAGAGTGATAAAAAGGTTTTTTTTTTTTTTTTTTTTTAAGAATTTTTAAAGAAGTTTTTTTTTTTTGAAAACAAGGTTTGCACCAACAAGTTTTAAAAGAGGTTTTCCACAAAAGGTTTTAAACAAATAAATGCAGTAATCACACCCCTTCCTCCACATGGATACTGCCCCTCCACTCACTTCTATCCAACGTCATGCTCTCCTCAATCCCAAGTAACCTCATATCACTTTCAATTACCTTCATCCAAGTCATCTTAGGTCTTCCCCTACCCCTTACAATTTGGTTACTCCTCCACTCTTCAATTCTTCTCACCGGTGCATCACCTGATCTCCTTTTCACATGACCAAACCATCTTAACCGATTCTCCCTCATCTTTTCTTCAATGGATGCAACTCCAACTTTTTCCCGGATCACTTCATTTCTTAATCGGTCCTTCCTTGTGTGGCCACACATCCACCGCAACATACGCATCTCCGCCACGTTCATCTTATGAACGTGGCATTGTTTCACCCCCCAACATTCGGTGCCATATAACAAAGCAGGCCTAATTGCGGTACGGTAGAACTTTCCCTTCAAGCTTTGGGGAATGCCGGAATCACAAAGGAATCCGGTGGCGCTTTTCCACTTTAACCAACCCGCGTTAATTCTATGAGCCACGTCTCCATCCAGATCTCCATCCTTTTGGAGAATGGATCCTAGGTAACGAAAGACATTCGATCCTTGAACCACTTTGCTATCCATAGTGACCGCCCTCGTCTCGCTGCTTGTAGCCCCACTGAACTTGCACTCCATATACTCCGTCTTACTTCTGCTCAATCTAAAACCCCGGGCTTCTAGTGTATGCCTCCACAATTCCAACTTTCTCTCAATACCTTCCTTTGTCTCATCAATCAACACAATATCATCCGCAAACATCATACACCATGGTATATCATCTTGAATTGACCTCGTTAGTTCGTCCATGACTAGGGCAAAGAGAAAGGGACTAAGTGCGTAACCTTGATGCACTCCGATCGTAATAGGAAACTCTTCGTCCTCCCCACCGTAGTCCGCACACTCGTAGTTGCCCCCTCATACATATCCTTGATGATATCTATATATTTTTGTGGAACACCTTTCCTCGCTAACGCCCACCAAAGTATTTCTCTTGGTACTCTATCATATGCCTTCTCCAAATCAATGAAAACCATATGTAGATCCTTCTTCCTATCACGGTAATGTTCCATTGTTTGTCTTAAGAGGTGGATGGCCTCTATAGTCGATCTTCCAGGCTTAAATCCAAATTGGTTCTCTGATATCTTCACATGTTTCCTAAGTCTTTGCTCAATCACCCTTTCCCAGAGTTTCATCGTATGACTCATTAGTTTGATTCCTCGGTAGTTGGTACAATCTTGTACATCGCCTTTGTTCTTATACAAAGGAATCAAAGTACTCTTCCTCCATTCTAATGGCATTTTGTTGTGTCTCCAAATCATGTTGAAGAATGTTGTCGGCCATTCGATTCCTCTCCCCCTAAACACCTCCAAACTTCGATAGGTATGCCATCCGGCCCCGTAGCTTTCTTCAATCCCATCTTTTTTAATGCTGCAACGACTTCTCCCTTTTGAATCCTCCTCATAAACTCTCGATTTACCATATACTTGGCGGAATGTGTACATCCCCAATGTCTTGTGCTTTATCACCGTTGAACAAGGTATCAAAGTACGACCTCCATCTATCCTTTATCTCCTCCTCCTCCACAAGCACTCTTTGGTCCACACCCTTGACACATTTTACCTTTCTTATGTCTCTTGTCTTCTTGTCCCTCATACGCGCAATTCTATAAATGTCTTTTTCACCTTCTCGTCAGATCCAATCTTGCATAAAGCTCTTTGTTTACCTCGTGCTTTAGCCGCCCGTCTTACCTTCTTGGCTTCTTTTCTAGCCTCTTTGTACTTCTCATAGTTCACATCGTTGCTATCTTTTCCCAAAAGTTTATAACTTTCTCGTTTGTTTTTTATCGCTTGTCTCACCTCCTCGTTCCACCAAGATGTGTCCTTACTTGATGGTACAGTTCCTTTAGATTCTCCAAGGGCCTCTTTCGCCACTTCCTTTATACCAAGTTCTAGCTTTGTCCATGTCGAATCTACATCCATTTCCGTGTTACAAGACCAAATATCTTTACTAGCCATCTTAGCTAAGAAGTTCTCTTTGTGCTCCCCTTGGAGCTTCCACCACTTGATTCGCGGCTCCACATTGGGTTTTCGCTTTCTTAAAGACTCCCTACCCCGAAAATCAAGCACGACTAGTCTATGTTGGGTGGTCGCGCTCTCACCCGTATCACCTTGCAGGTTTGTATAACTCTTCCGCCAATCATTCCTTACTAAAAAGAGGTCAATCGACTCGCATTACTTCCACTCCTATACGTCACAAGGTGAGATTCTCTTTTCTCAAACCAAGTGTTCATAATACTAAGACCATAGGCTAATGCGAAATCCAAGATACCACTTCCAGCCTTCATTTCTCTCCCCATACCCAAAACCTCCATGAATGCTCTCAAAGCCAACTCGACTAGTGCCCACATGTCCGGCTGAGATCCCCACCAATTATCAATTTTTCATTAATAGGCACTCGTTGCACAACCTCCTCCAAATCCTCCCAAAATTGTTGTTTAGTAAATGCTTCTAATCCTACTTGCGGCGCATATGCGCTTATGATAGTCACCGCCTTACTCCCTAATACTAGCCTGATACTCATAATGCGGTCACTCTTCCTCGAAACTTCCACCACATCATCAATATATTCCTTATCAATAATGATGCCTACTCCATTCCTACACTTATCCTTTCCGGAGTACCAAAGCTTATAACCCCATGGGGCTAGTTCTCTTGCTTTTTCACCAACCCACTTAGTCTCTTGAAGGCACATTATGTGAATCTTTCGCCTCCTCATAACCTCCACCACCTCCGCCGATCTTCCCGTCAAAGAGCCAATGTTCCATGTTCCAAAGCGCAACCTACTACCCCTACCACTACCCTGGACTAGCTTCTTTACCCGCACCCGTCCCTGATGCGGGAACCCTTGTATATTTGACACCACCCCCGGGCGCCGGGATGGCGCGCCGCTTCCGGGTGACGACCTAGCAACCCTTGCATACTTATCACTACACCCGGGTCTATGAAGTGCAGCGCGTCGCTGAGTAGGGGACGCCCCCACGTTTTTCATTTGTCGATTCATGTCATGATATAGGACTATGTTTTATGCTGGCCGCCCCAAACCTACCGCAACTCTCCTCCTTTATCCGGGCTTGAGACCGGCAGTAAATGTCACACAGACACTCACAGGCGGAGTTATCTTAAAGTATAATATTAATAAATAAAAATTTTCCTTACCCGGGGCGTAGCCCGGGCCTAATAACTAGTTAAGATCATTATATTGTTGTGCCTAATTCCTCATATTCTTAAAAAAAATGTTACTTATATGGTTAATGGTATTATAGATTGGGCTGTAGAATTGTTTATGAACTTGCAAATTGGCTTTTCTATGAATTTTTGTGATATTGAAAGCCTTTACCTGTCAATTTTGCTTTTGAACAGTCTGGACTTTGCTTCCTTGGCTGAGAAATGGTCTGTCTGAATTTAGGGTATTCAATATAGTGATAGCAGCGAGTTCTATTCTGATATGGTCAGTATTGGGTAAGCACTATTGTTTGGAAATGTTTGCAGATACAATCTACAATGCGTTGCGATATTAGTTTCTAATTTTGATTATGAATGTCTATGTATGTTCCTTGTATATCATTGGGAAATTAATTTGGCATGGGTGTGTTAAAGTTGGATGTTACTGTCTCAGTTGGCAGCACCTTTGGAGGCTCTGGGTAAGGCTGCAGCAGAATTGCAGATAAGGAAACGAACAAATATCGGTATTAACCCTATCTAGTTTCTTGTTCCGCTATTACATGTTTTTTTGTATTTATATGTTCTTTTACCATTAGCAACTCCTGAGTTACAGAGAAAATGAGGAGGGATGAAGTAAAGAACACTAACAATAAGTTAGATTATTTTCCCTACATCTTGCCTCAGCCAATGGATTGCTTTATAATGGCTTTTTTCGTGTTTTGAGCAACACTACATGGTAATTCGGGTTTCTGATATGTTTCTCAGGAATGGACTTAGCTTTTGATTGGGATCAGGTTAAGGCCTTTGCAAGGCAGGCTGATGGCTCATTGTTTAGTTGGTGTGAACGTCATCATTGCTACCATCATTTGATATATGGAATAGTAAGCATTCTTCTGATCCCTGAACTCTTGTTTTTCTCTATGAGAATTTTATTTCTTGGGGCCTATTTTGTCGTTTGCTTAACCTTTTCGGTTGATCTGCACGCATTATAGTTTGTTAGTACTCAGAACTATGGCTTATTAAGTGTGCTGAATTTGTTCTTCCATATAAGTGATGGTCATTCAGCCTTTTGACCATGATTTCTTTTAAGTATGAAGTAGTTGCTTTAGAAGTAAGGGGTTACTAAACCAATAATTGCAGGTCAATAGAAGTAAGTTGGCTGTACCCCTGAAATATGGCAGCAAAAAATTCTACTGGGAACCCTGGGAGCCTCTTCTCCGGAAACTGGAAATAGAAGGCATTTTGAAAGAAGTATTTCCTTTGCATGGTATGAAAAATCCCTTTATTCCTGAGTCTCTATGTTTTCAGTTGAGCATGACATGACCTTTATGATACCAGATGAACAGAAAAAGAAGGAGATGGTGAGGCGTTGGGCGCTTAACTTTTGGGATGTCACAAGGCAGCCAATTGATGACATATACTTGTACTTTGGGACCAAGGCAAGTTGAAGTGGCACTAGAAATTATGTAATTTACTTCAGGCTTTCCTTTTTCTGAGATTTACCAACAGGGCCCACAATTTGCAGATAGCAATATATTTTGCTTTTCTTGGAATGTATACTCAATGGTTACTCTTTCCAGCAGTATTGGGGATCGTCTTGCATTCAGTTGACTTTGGGTAGGCACCACTTTCTTAAATTATTGTCAAGTTATCGAGTCTTCCGTTACTTTTCCACGGTTTTGCTAATAACTCATGTGTCTTCTCTCAGATCGCTGCAGTTTCTGGCTCATCCAGTATTTTTCATAAGCATCATATCATGGGCTGTGTTCTTCTTCCAGTTTTGGAAACGGAAGAATTATGCTCTTATAACCAGGTAGATTTTTACAATGATGGTGAATCAAAAGCATTATCTGTATTTTTTCTACTTTCTAATTCATTTACTACTTCAGAAGTATCATATCTTTACCGGTTCTCTATCATTATAGATGGAACATCAGTTACACAGTTGGAACAGGACCTGGACACAAGATACTTGGAATGGATCTAAACTCTAGGCAGCATCCTTTGGAATTTGCAAAGAAACTGGAAGCAGATAATGCTATAGAGAAAGAAGCATATCAAAGAGATGAATGGAAAGGACGTCTAAAGAGGATCAGAAATGATGCTGTCATTATATTGAGCATTATTTGTCTTCAGTTGCCTTTTGAGCTAGCGTATGCCCATCTTTATGAAATAATTGGATCAGATATCATAAAGTAAGTTTTCTTTGTCTTCTGTTTTGATGAATATTGAATACTGATGATTTGAAATCGAGGCAGCCTGCAAATGCTTCATTACATGTTGAAGTGATACATGATACATTAAAAAGAACCATAACTTGATGTGCACCACCCTTCTGTAATTTCTTCGCTATATGTCTTCAAAAATGTTAGTTGGGTCGCATTAAATCCAAATGTCGATCAACGAATAGTACATTGATTCTTAGGATTTACAAACAAAAGAAATAAGGACCCAAAACACACAAAACTTTTAACTAAATACGTGGAACTTAGTTCTGTACTCTTAAATACATGGATCATTAAGATATAAATATAATAATACCAGTCCTATCCACAACCATAGGGTACAATTCATCTCCATTTGGACATACTTGCTTTCAAGTGTGTTGTAGTCCAACCTTCCCTCTTCATGATGAATCATCAATTTCGTTGGACTAATAGATATCAAATCGAACCATCAGCCAGTCCAAGAGGCTGGTGATACCCTTCAGTTTGAACTGCCAAGCAGTCAGGTTAACAATGAAAAAAAATCAAATGAAAGTAATCATTACAAACTTGGAAATTGAAAGTACAACAATATGTTGCCATCCCCAAAAATTACCTTGCTGAAGGCCATAAGAACACTGCCATCGACAATGTTGATTCAGCTGCTGTTGCATGACGATGCATGTACTTCTGGTTATATTTTGAGACATTTATCGATGTCCATGCCCACGCTATTAGGATAATTGGTGTATGTTTCATAAAAAACTGTGTGCGGCTTGATACCATAAAGGAAGCCTTTATCTTTGTTGTCACCTGTACCCATCGAACCTCATTGTGAGGACTTAAAGGCTGAAGTTGTTGAGGAGGCGACAAATGTTCAAACATGGGGGTCATTGATGCTTTCTTCGATGAGAGGCAGAACAGGGGGGGTGATGGTGTTTACTTGAATGACAGTAGACATTTTTTTGGTATAAGGAATGTATTAGTACGAAGAGAGAAATTATAGAGAAGAAGACTAATAGGAGCAATAGAATTATGTGGTATTTATATAGGCAAAGAGGAGAGAGACTAATGGGTGCAATAGCAGTTTGTGTAATTGGTGGAGACACGAAAGGAGACTAATGGTGGATAGACAACCGGGGGAATTTGTTTTTTTTTTTTTCTAATGATGTATGAAGTTAAGATCGGTCCTTTTCATTCATATTAAACTTCATTCACTTGTGCACTTGCGCTAAGGATCACAACTAAGAGTTGCAAACACCACCTCTGTAAAGTAATGATAGAACATTGACTTTGAACATATGTATTCTACCAACACAGAATGGACTTTGCTGACTCCATGAACTGTGCATAATCCTACATAACATCAGTGACTATCACAGGCTTCCATTTAATACTTTTACTATGGTAATTATTGATAATATAACATTGGTTCTTATTTAACGGGCCGTAGTAGTCCTCTCCAAACCACCCTTGGACTTTGTCTATGAACAAGTTCATCCAACTCTTTCCTTAGTCCTATGCAAGAGCAGACCCAGATCATAATCAATGTCTTTACTTCCCGTTGGTCAGGCCAGTCTCTCAACCTACCAAATTTCCGACAAGCAAGCAAGTCAATATTAAACTATTGACCTCTGAGCCTGCTGCTTCGTTGGTGATGATTGCCTGCTCATAGATCACTTACATCATTATTGGTTTTTTGAATTTTTCTCATGGTAATTAATCGATATTTAAAAACAACAAAACAAACAGCAGCGATTGTGTTAAAATCACTGTGATCTTTCCTTTTTATTTGTCGAAACAAGAGTCTCGAGAGGTCTCTTTAGTTCTGTTTCTTTTTATCTTTTTGTTTATTCTTAGCTAACACATGGGTGCCCCAATAGCTTATGCTCCTTGTTCTATGAGCGTACTTTGTTGCAGGATGGTCTTTCATTTTCATTGTTCCACATAATCCCCTAATGCTTTTACTTTCCCGTTGCACTTATTAATTGATGCAAGGCGGTTGTATTCTTCACGATGAGGGAGTTAGCCTTAATTTCCCTCTAACTGTTAATAACTTACAATAGAGTTAGACAAACTATCTATTTTCAATGCGTAGATGGTGCACATGCTTGCACCAAGAAAAATGTGTATCGATCAAGACGCATGAAAATAATAATAAGACATGTGCTCGTGGATATAATATTGGCACTCAAATAAACGTTTGGTTTAATAAAATGGAACATTATGTCAAAAAGAACTTTTTGATTTTTAATAATAGGGACCAACTCTAAAATGTTCATTTACGTAGGACAATGTTCAACACTAAGACCAAATGTGCATCTATAATTTAACATTATAATAATCAGCGCTGCAACATATGTTCTTCTACCTAAGACACAATGATGACATTGATGTTCTTTTGTTTTGCTTTACTTTTTTGAGATGTGATTTTTTATAATAGATTCCAAATTTAATGTTCTTTTAAATTCTTGAAAATGTTCATTTGCGTGGAACACAATGTTCAAAATTAAGATGAAATGGACATTTAGAATTTAAAATTGTAATAATCAGCGTTGCAACATATGTTCTTTTACCTACGATTCAATCTTCAAAAACTATGATCGAACGTATATTTTAATAAACCCAATGTTGTTTTTTGTCCCACTTAATTGACGCGCGTGTTACATTTTGTTTCCTTGCGCTTTGATCCTTGGGACAAGCGTGTATAGGATCTAATTTTGCGATCTTGTTCCCAATCGCTTTATTATTGTTTTTCTTTGTCTTCCAGTTGAGCTCAAACACGATTACTAGCTCGTGCTACCTCGCCTTTGAAGCCCTCGGCTCAAAGTCGAGAATTAATTTTTCATACCTTTTGACCTCACTTGGCTTTGAGGGGTCACGATTTGCAACCTTAACTCTAATATGCTCCATCACTAGAGGAAAAAAGACCAAGGGCTGCAATACAAGGGCTGCGGTTATTTGAAAACCGCAGCCTTTCATTACAAAGGGTTGCGGTTAGCCAAAAAACCGCAGCCCTTCATTACAAAAGGCTGCGGTTAGCCCAAAACCGCAGCCCTTCATGATGAAGGGCTGCGGTTATTAAACTACCGCAGCCCTTCACCTTTTCATTTCCCCTCTTCCCTTGCTTGGCAATTCCCGCACACACCACACAAATCTTTTAGCGCCACCACCTACTGTTTCTCCTCTCTCTCTCTAAATTATCCCCAAAACCCTAATTCTTTGTGAGGCGCAAAAAACACGAACCTCGAAAAACCTCCTTCAATGGTGTCCGATTCTCGCCCCCGACCCCACTCATTTCGAAATCCTAATCTATCACCTAATGTCCACCAATAACAACCAACGTCCTCAAGCAGAATCACTCTACAATCTCTGCAAACAACATCAACATCGACCACCCGCACTCTCCTCCTCCTCCTTTCATTTTTGTCGCGCGAACACTGCTGCTGAGCGTGTCGGTGCCGGAACTCCGTTCTTGACTACCTCGCCGCTGAGGTGTATTCTCTCTCCTCTCTTTTGATTTTAAGTTTTTACCTGATTTTGCTGATTTTTCAATGATTTTCGTGGATCTAGGGTTTGAAATTGTGTTTGAAATTGTTGTAGTTTCGCAATCCCTTGAATTTCTCTCTCTTCGTTGGTTTTGGTTGATTGCTGACATATTTTCTGCTCTGATTATGTTCAATTTTGTTTACTGCCCTGTATGTGCGCTATAATCTTAGGATAAGGGGTCTATATGTGCGCCTTCTATTGAATCAAACACCCACAAAACCAAAGCAGATAATTTTATGAAATTTAGATCTTCAGGTAGAAGCAATACTGCGAAACACAATTTGTATCGCCAACTGCATAACACAATTTGTATGTCATTTTAGCTTGTCTGATTGATAGTCACATAAGGGTGTATATCATCAGTCATCACTTTTGTTATCATATCCAGACAAGTGCTTATGGTTGAGGAATTCAACATATTGTAAATTAAGATGTAAGAAAGTCCTGTCTGATGGCCACTTTCTCACAGTTGTTGTGGATTATGTATGTCATTTTAGCTTGTCTGTTTTTGTCTTTCGAATCATTTTTTTGTTGATCTGCTTACTAATTAAAGCAACAATAGCTAATGGGTGAATATAATGGTCAAATGATTGGAAATGTAGATTTACAATATTCTTGATAGTGGTCAAGTTTATTAATTTATCCATTAGGTAGAGCAGAGATTTTGGGGATCACTAGTGAAGTAGTGATGACTGATGCCAATATGATGGTGCCTTGGTCAAAGATGCTAAAGTGATCTTTTGAATGGAGAATCAAAAATCATTGAGTTAGATTTCAACATTCCACCACTGATCTTTTAGCAAAGATGCAACACAGGATAACTTGTTTGAGGCTTAGCCACTTAGGCTTTGGCGACTAACATGTCTGATTAGTTTAAAATATCTGTATGAATTCACTGCATATGTAGCATTCTATCTACTTTTCGGGCTGCCATTTGCCTTCTGTGTAAGTGCAGTTATAAATCTTAGGCCCTAAATGGCATACACATCGTATCTCTGAGTAATACATGGAGTCAGTTCACCCACGCGATATTCTGTCACTCATTTCATACTTTGCATGCTAGTTTATCTAGTTGCATAGTTTTCAGACCCATATTCTGCACAACACAATTTGTATCACCAACAGCTTAATCTTAAACTGATACTGCATCAATGTTGCCAATATTGTCCAACTCCTGCATGAAATTTTTAGTGGAAATGCAAGTTGAACAAAGTACACTAAACAATAGTACGACATATGAAAACAGGAAATAACCTTTCTACTCCTCTAGTGACGAACAAGTTGGTTTGATTTGTTGTTTGCCTAGTTTGCCAGTCCATAGTCCTCTTTTAAGTTGTCATATGTTTGTTATTCTCCTTTTTAGGCCTCTGCTCTTTTGGCCCTTCCTGGCATATTTTTATACAGAATTTGCTCAACAATGTTCTGGTAAGTCGTATTTTCTCTTTTATATGAAGATTTAAACTTTCTACTCCTCTAGTGATTGTGTTTTTGTTGACTTGGTCTAAAACAATTTAGCTATTTTAGTTGGATTGTTTGTGTTGTGTGCTGATCGTTAATCTGATATTTTGATTTATGTATCTTTGGAGGGACCCGACATATGAAGCGAAGAGGAAAGAATTGTTACATATTGACTCGTAATGTACCCGAGTATGAGAAAAGGTATGTATTATTCTTACTCTTTTTTTGTGCTGCTTTTTTTCGAGTTATGTTTTAGAAATTAGAACCATTTTACCTGAAGTTGATTGTTCGAGGATGAACCTTATTTATCCCCCTTAGTTGAAGATGATTGTTCGAGGAATTTGTATGGGCATTGTAGCCCCCTTTGGGATCATGGTGCTGGTTTTGTTCAATTATTTTTGGCCGTTATTGCTTACTTCATGCTAAAAGTTGGTGAATTTAGTTAGTTAATGATTTTTGACAATCTGACCTGGACACTCGAGATCCTGGAACATTTAAGTTGCTGCATAGTACAATCCCTCAAATAACTCAACACTTAGACATGGGCGTGGACACTTCAATAGATGTACTTAAATTAGTTATGGGTGGTACTTCATGTTCATGTCCGTTTAGGTTTGGTATTGTTGTTCAAATAGATATAGACTCCCTTTCCTATATAGCAATTGTAGCATAATATTGACGTAATTTCGAAAATTGAAGACATTTTATTGCAAGGAGAATTATCTTAAAGAATAACCTGTTTTTATTTTACACTCTCATGATCCTCCGAGTTCGATTTCCACCCTCTCCCCCAGCAAACATCCACCACATGTACCCCCCACCTGCTGTGATTGAATCCCCCCAACCTGCTGCCTGCACTCACCTTGCTGCTGTATAGCCCCCCCACAGCCCCCCTGCACACACCCCCCTTCCCATGCACAGACCCCCTCCCACAACCCCTGCACACACACCCCCCTCCCATGCACAGACCCCCCACCTACTGCCGTACCCCCCACCCCCTACACGCCCTGCACACCACCCCCATGCACAAACCCCCTCCCACAGCCCCTGCACACACACCCCCCCCTCCCATGCATAAATCCTCACTTTGGCAGTTGATTCCTAATGTTGAAGGAGTAGCTATTGCACCTTCAAACCTCTTGTAGTCCCGATGGTTAGGTTAGCGACTCGGGAGTTTCTAACGACCCTTCTTTCCTGCATCACCCTTGTTTCTCTTTTTTTTAATGATCTTTTTTTATAATATGGAATCACTAATAGCATTGCCATGTCAAACTTCATGTAGTCAATATGTCTGTTTGTTTGATATGCCAGTTCTTTTGGTGCGAATGGTGAAGTAACAATAGGATTTAGGTTTCGTATATGCTGGTGTTCCTATATGTAAGACTTCTGCTGCTTTTGAGAAGTTATATGGAGTTAGGTATTAGTTAGTTGGCTCACAATTTCTTGTATGCATAATGTTGATCTGCTGGATCTAGTTGTGTAGCAAGAAACAAGCGTTTATTTCATGCACAATGTGAGTTTCTCTTTCTCTTTCAAGTTTGCACTAGCCTTGGTTTGGTTCTCTGTATTAATGTATATATTGTAGTCCTTTTTGTGGTTATGTGTATATTGTTGTTATTTGTTTGGCATATTAATGTATTTATGTTGAGAGATTTTGGCAATTGATAAAGATTGATGAATCAGGACAGAGTAGCTGTCCTTTGAATAGTTTAAGAGTGTTTGGAACTTTGATTAGTCTTTTATGGAATGAATAAGGTTTCGAACTTGGCTATAGCTTTGACCGTTTGAGTACTCCTTTGAATAGTTTAAGAGTGTCGAGAGGGTGGTTGGTGTACTCTTCTTATTCAAGAAAACAGAGGCGTTGTTCTTCCTCTTTACACCATTGAAGAAAATGTCAAATTCTCAAAACAACCCTTCTGTGATCACTGTCGTTGCTTTGGTAATTTATGGTTTTTTTTTTTTGGTGGATTAATTTTGTTGTTTTTGTGGATTTATGATATGGGTATTTGCTGTTTTTCACTAATTCTGGTTTCTTGGATTGTTTAACAATGCTGGGTAAGTGTTTGCTGAAATGTTTGTGTGATAATTAATGGTTGTTTTGGTTCCATTCTTGCTCTATTTTAACTAGTTATGGTTCTTGAAGTTGGTTAGATGTTCTTTACTTGGATTCATGTTCCATTCCAAGAACAAGTTCACATATATTAGGGAGTGAGTGTAGACTGTAAAAGTTTGGCGAGTATGCTAGTACCCATGCCCCCCCTCCCACAGCCCCTGCACACTCCCCCCCTCCCACAGCCCCTGCACACTCCCCACCTCCCACAGCCCCTGCACACACCCCCCCCTCCCACAGCTAGCCCCTGCACACACCCCCCCTCCCACAGCTAGCCCCTGCACACACCCCACCTCCCACAGTCCCTTGCACACACACCCCCCTCCAACAGCCCCTGCACACACAGTATGCTAGTACCCATGCTTCATGTCCCACAGCCCCTGCACACACCCCCCTCCCACAGCCCCTGCACACACCCCCCTCCCACAGCCCCCTGCACACACCCCCCCTCCCACAGCCCCTGCACACACACCCCCCTCCCCCAGCCCCCCACACACACCCCCCCTCCCACAGCCCCTTGCACACACCCCCTCCCACAGCCCCTTGCACACACACCCCCCTCCAACTGCCCCTGCACACACACCTCCCCTCCCACAGCCCCCCTGCTGCAAACACCCCCCTGCACCCCTCGCACCCCCTCCCACAACCCCTACACACCCCCCATTCTTATTTTCTTCATTCTTATTTTTTAATGTTGTAATTTGATTTCATTTTGATTTGGAAAATGTGAATACATGTTGATGAATTGGATGATGTTAATGTCTTTTGGATTATTTCGGTGATAATGTTTGCATGTAATAATTTGTAAAATGAGTTATAGTATGATATTATGTTGGGAGTGTGGTGAATCTTGGTGTTTTCTTGATGGTAAGTTTTAGTGTAATCTCGCTCTGATGTGTAATATTGGGAGTTGTAAAGCTGTAATTGGACTTGAGATACTAGGAGAAGTGCTTATGTGATTCTGTTGTTCTAAGTTATTAGATCCGTGCAAGTTCTTTTTCGGTTTGTTTGGTTAATTATTAGATCCGTGCAAGTTCTTCACACCATCTCCAAGCTATTGTTTTTTTTCCCTCCATGTTGATGTTTTTAGTTCCCGTTCTTCTTGATTTAGGTACAAAGCATGGGGTTTTCTTCTTGGATTTCAGTTGGCAGAGAGAGACATCATAGTGGCCTGCCTTGACTATAGGTAAGGAGTTTATACATAACCATAAGACATTGATTTATATTGCTTGATATGTTTAAAGATCACACTTTTAGTTTATACATTGATTTATATTGCCGATATGTTGATAATGGATATATCTTTCTTACGTGGAAAGTTCATTTGTTAATAGCATGATACATGGTTATAATGCTTTTCGGAAGGCGTTGCGATGCGAGTATACCATGGCTAATATTATTATTGGAGATGGTGTGAAGAAACCAAAGGGAGACAAAGTTAGAATTCTTTTTCCGATTATGTTTTAGAAATTAGAACCCTTTTATCCGAAGTTGATTGTTCGAGGATGAACCTTATTTATCCCCCTTTTCCCCTTAGTTGAAGATGATTGTTCGAGGAATTAGTATGGGCATTGTAGCCCCTTTTGGGATCATGGTGCTGGTTTTATTGAATTGTTTTAACCTTGATTGTTTGCTTCATGCATAAAGTTGGTGAATATTAGTTAGTTATTGATTTTTGTGGGATTTCTTGGCCTAATATGCATCAAAGTGGTTATTTTAGGACTTTAATTACTTGATCCATGGATAATGAAGTGGTTATAGCTTGATATTTGTGTGATTTATTGGCCTAATAAGCAATTAAGTGAATGTTTTCATGGGTTTTTTGTCCATTGATTCATGCAAAAACATGGTGGTATAATGTAATTGTATGCATTTAGTGTCATCAAATATAATTTGACAAACTATTATAATCATCTAAGTTTGTTGATTCATTTTTAACTACATTTGGGATAAGAAGAGAACATTTTAGGCTATTTTCGACCATTATGAACCTTTTAACACATTTAGGATCATATAATGTAATTTGGCCATATATTTGGCAATAATAATTAGTTTACAAACAATTAGGTTTATATAACATCATTTATTTGTTTTTAAGTACATTTTGAGTAATTAAAAGGCCGTTTTAGGACATTTTCGATTATATAGGAAAAATTTTACGCATTTAGGATCATGTAATATAATTTGATTATACATTTGATAATAATAGTTAGTTTACAAACTATTACAAGTCATTTAACTTTATTTTTTATTATTTATTATTTATGATTAGGTTTACTTGCTTTGGATGTATGTTAGGATCATATAATGTATGTATGGTAGTTGAACTTAGATGTAATTATTTTATACCAAAAAATCAATATAAGAATCACTAAAAGAAAATCTTGACTAGTAATAATTTGGTGGTTGTTGCTGTCAATGGTGAGAATCATGTTATAGCCTTAAAGGTCCTAATAGCTACTTTGGTGGTGGAGAAAGAGGATAATCTAAGGATGCCAGTTCCTCTTGCTCCATATCCTACACCTCCAAGACCTTTCACTCCACCACCCCCGCGAACCCCACCTCACCCCAGCGCCCCCTGCTACCCCCCGTGCGCCCTCCCCGCTACAACCCTAGCACAGCCAGCACCCCCCCGCTTCCCTCCCCCCGCCTCCACCCCCTGCCAACTCACCTGCCACGCCCCGCGCGCCCTGCCCCGCAACCCCCCGCTAACCCCCACCCCACCCCAGGCGCCCCTGCTACCCCCTACTGCCCCCGCTACACCCCCTAGCACAGCCCAAACCCCCTCGCTTCCCCCCCCGCCCCCACCCCCGCCAAAGACCCCCACGCCCTGCCCCGCAACCCCCCGCTAGCCATTTGTTTAGCCATTTGTTGTTGTATTGTAAGCTGCCATGTACTTACAACATCAACAAATTGAAAGTTGTTCTTGTGGAGTGGGTCTGTCCAGCTTCTGCTTTGTAGTACTTGCATAGATATAGTTTCAACTCCAAATTATAGCGGTTTTGGTTTTATTTGCCAGGTTCTATCATCTCTAGAAAAGTTGCTTTTGAGGGATTCGGATGCTGATCTTGGTGGAGTTGTTGTAATGTCTTCATGGCTGTTCTTTGGTTGGTTATTTTTTGATGGTTGTGATCCTGCTCATATATTGCAATTCGAACATTCGAGGGCAGCCTCGAACTAATGTAATTTAGTTATTATTTTCTCTATATTCGTGTAAAAAACATAATTTATAATGAAAAATGATACTTATATATATATATAACTGTTTGGGAACATTTAGGACAAAAAAATTCAAAAAAAAAAAAATTTTTTTTTTTATTTTTTTGGGTCACAAGGGCTGCGGTTTTTGGAAAAACCGCAGCCCTTAGTGGGTTAAGGGCTGCGGTTAAGGGCCAAAACCGCAGCCCTTAACTCACCAAGGGCTGCGGTTTTGGCCCTTAACCGCAGCCCTTAACCCACTAAGGGCTGCGGTTTTTCCTTGACCGCAGCCCTTAACGCGCTAAGGGCTGCGGTTAAAAACCGCAGCCCTTCCTAAATGTCAAGGGCTGCTAGTCTAATGGCTGCGGTCAAAAAACGCAGCCCTTGGGCCCTTTTTGACCGCAGCCCTTGGGCTTTTTTCCTCTAGTGCATGTGCACGATTTGCAATCTTAACTCTAATATGCTCCATGTGCATTTCTTTCTTCCAGCATCTCAATCTGTCCTTTTCCAGAATTTCAATCAACACTTCCAAATCATAGACCTTTATCAGATGCCTACACAAACATCGTCAAAAGACCAGCACGATGAACATACTTATTTGGCGTTACAGTCAAAGCTCACTTTTGAATGCTTCTACTGTGACGTATGCCTGTCCTTGTGGCTTAACATCGAAGTCACACCCTATCCTCTACTATGTGCCCCGTCACGTTAGCACAAATATTGTTCTTCTCAACAATATGCAGAACCGCTTACCTAGCGCATTCTCTTTGAACTTCCATAATCAGAAGTTGATGAACAGGAAGTTGATGCTAGCCTTCTCTTCAAAGTTCAAAGATCGATTCCTAAACAACTAGCTTGTATCAACGCCGGTTGTTTACAGGGATATTAGTGCCACTTAGTTGACCATACTCATGTTTCCTCTCTTTCCCTTTTCTTTCCTTTTCATACAGTTTATTTCCTTTTCCTCTCTTTTTCTTCTCTGTTCTTGTGGCCTTTTCATCTTTATTAATGCGAAATTACTCTATTGACCTCATATGCGCCAATTGGCCCTCTGCTGGAGTGCTGGGTATGGAACAGTATTTCCTCATCTGTAGATGTAACCTGCTTTACTTGTTCAACGTGTCGTTTGCAATTGCATATTACTTTTTATTTTGAGTTATTTGTGTTTCCTTAGACGTTCTCCTCCTTGGAAATAATTACATTTGCTACTAGCTTTTTGTTGATAGAGTTGATCTTTGTTAAAGGAATACTTTTATCCCTTGGATGTGGAGACATACTGATTACTAATAAAAGCAATGTCGCCACTAGAGTATATATATCATCATTCTTCTGGTTAATCTTGTAGGTTTGGGCTCACTGCTGTCTATCGACTCATTATTCAATATTTTACGAGAATTGGGGGCAAAATATCTGCTGATCTCATAAAAAATGAAAACATCGAGAACAAAGAGTATCTGTTGGAAACTTGATCAAAAGTAGTAGTGAACTTTTATGCTTAAGAGATGTTTTTGATCAAAGAGTGTTGTTGTTTGATGGTAAAAGGAGAGATTGTTTGTGGGAAATGATAGGCTTTTACATTAACTTTGTAATGTTTCTTCATACATCATCAAGGCTTACACCATCACCAATTTATAGGTGTGGTAGGAAACTTGTGCATCCTCTAGATTTTTCTAGTATTTTTTTACATCTAGATTTCTCTTAGGATTTTCTAGAATTTTTCCTAGGCTAGATATTATTATACATCATTCTAGAAAGATATCTAGATTTTTCTAACATTGATATTTTCATGGATATTTTCCTAGATTACTCTAGATATTATAATTACATGATCTTTCTAGTAATATGGAGAATTTTCTTGATTAACATCTAATACTCCCCTTTAATCAGAAAATTCTTGTACTCTGAGTTGTCTTCTGAATTGGATGAACTTCTCTGTTGGAATTGCTTTTGTGAATATATCTGCGAGCTGCTCCCCTGTCTTGCGAGAATCAAGCTCGATCTCTTGTTTGTCGACCAACTCTCGAATGAAATGATGTCGTATCTCGATGTGCTTCGTACGATCGTGGAAGACTGGATTCTTTGTCATGGCTATTGCAGACATGTTGTCACAGTAGATAGTTGTTGGTTCTTTTGATGTCTGTTGTAGATCATCGAGAATTCTTCTAAGCCATACTGCTTCACATGCTGCACTTGTTGCTGCTATGTACTCTGCTTCTGCTGATGACAGAGCTATTGTTGCTTGTTTCTTTGATGACCAAGATATGGCCTTGGTTCCCATCTGGAAGACGTAGCCACTCGTACTTTTCGGTCGTCAATACTTCCGGCCCAATCGCCGTCTCCGTGTATCCCGTAAGCTTGTGATTCTCCTCTGTCTCATACATAATACCATAACTTTTTGTTCCCTTGACGTACTCGAGAATCCTTTTTTTGCTTTGCCAGTGAGATTTACTTGGCTCACTCATGAACCTTGATACAATGCTGACAGCATGTACTATATCGGGCCTTGTATGTGTAAGATAGATGAGAGAGCCGACCAAACTTCGATATATTGATGCATCGACCTTCTCTTTGCCATCGTTCTTAGATAGCCTTTCATTAAGTGCCATTGGTGTAGCCAATGGCTTGCATTCACTCATATTGAACTTCTTAAGTATGTCGTCTGCATATTTCTCCCGTGAGAGAAATATTCTTCCCCGGACTTTGCTTGACTTGCATGCCAAGGAAATACTTCATGGCTCCAAGGTCGGTCATTTCATACTCCTTCATCATTGTCTTTTTGAAGTTTTCGATCATCCTTGAATTTGTGCCCGTATAGATTAGATCATCTACATAGAGGCATAGGATGATAAATTCTTTCCCTTGGGCCTTGATGTAGAGTGATGGCTCACTTGGGCTTTTTGTAAACCCATTTTGAAGTAGGTAGCTATCTATTTTGCTATTCCAGGCCCCTGGGAGCTTGCTTAAGCCCATAAAGAGCTTTACGAAGGCGGTATACTTTGTCTTCTTTGCCTTCGATGAGATATCCTTGCGGTTGCTCAACATATACTTCTTCTTCAAGCTCCCCATTTAAGAATGCCGACTTGACATCTAATTGAAAGACGGTAATTTAAGTTGAGCAGCAAGAGCAAGGACTGACCTGATAGTTTCCATGCGGACAACGGGAGCATATGTCTCGTTAAAGTCAATCCCTGGTTGTTGGGAGTAACCTTTTGCGACGAGACGAGCCTTGTATTTCTGGATGGAGCCATCTTCGTTATACTTAACCTTGTAGACCCATTTGAGACCGATGACTTCTTTGTCTTCAGGTTTCTCAACAAGCTCCCATGTGTTGTTTTTCTCGATCATCTTGATTTCTTCATTCATGGCTTCGATCCATTTATCTTCTCGAGCGACTTCTTGAAAACTTTGTGGTTCGCTTGTGAAGAGAGCCATGATAGCTTGATTGCATTGGAAATCCTCCAAGTAGCCCTGGTGGTCGCCGATCTCTTTGTGAACGTCGCACTACCGGAGTCGAGCTTTGAGAGCTTGATCCCGATGTTGGACCCACCGATCTCGAGGATGTTGTTGGAGATCTTGGTGATGATGGACTTGAGGATGATTGCGTTCTTGGGATGATTTGGGCCTTCATCTTCTCTTGGACTTGGTGGAAGAAAATATCCTTCACGTGCCTGAGATTCATTCTCCGTCCACGTCCATTGTGCTCCTTCGTCGAAGATGACATCTCTTGATATGATTAACTTCTTGGATTCGGGCTGATAGAGACGATATCCTTTCGATTCGTCACTATATCCAATAAAGATACATTTTTCTCCTTTTCCATCGAGCTTTTCCCGATTTTCTTTCGGGATGTGGGCATATGCTATGCACCCAAATACTTTGAGGTGCTCCACTCTTGGCTTTCTCTTATGCCAAGCTTCATAGGGTGTCATACCCTTCACTGCTTTCGTGGGAGACTTATTGAGAATATACACCGCCGTGCGACGGCTTCGGCCCAAAAATATTTTGGTAAATTCTTAGCTTGCATCATCTTGCGGGCCATTTCAAAGAATTGTTCTATTTTTTCCTTTCCGCAACACCATTTTGTTGAGGTGTGCGTCTTCTTGTTAATTCTCTTTTAATCCCATGCGCCTTCGTAAGCCGTTAAATTCCTTGCTTGTAAATTCTCCCCCACGATCTGTTCTCAGAATTTTTATTGAATGCCCACTTTGTCTTTCTGTGAGGGCTTTAAATTGCATGAAGTGGGAAAATGCTTCTGATTTTGCCTCCAAGATATAAACCCACATCATGCGAGAGAAATCATCAACAAATAATAGAAAATATCTTTTTCCGCCAAGAGACGGATTTCTGGTTGGGCCCCATATATCTGCGTGAACAAGCTCTAATGGAGCTCTAGCCCTCCCGAGGATGAAGTAGGGAATGGCAATCTATGCATTTTGCCATATATACGACCCTCACAAATTTTTCTTTCATTAGTTATAGGTGGAAGCTCAATCACCATTTCTTTTTGTTTTAACAGTTTTAAACCTGTTAAAATTTAGATGCCCGAATCTTAAATGCCACAATGTGGACTCATCCACTATAGAACTTAGGGCAACATTATGCTCCAATTGCATTCTTAATGGGAATATTTTATTAGGAGCCATTTGAGTAGTAGTAATTAATTGCCCTTTTCTCTTATCAAATATGAGGCATTTATTAGCATCAAATTTCACCATATAGCCTCTTTGGATTAGTTGGCCTACACTTAACAAATTTTGTGCAAGCCCGGGGACATAGAAAACATCAGAAATAAATTTAGACGAGCCGTTTTTTGTTCTGACGGCTATTGTCCCCTTGCCGAAGAACCTCTTGGTTGCTTCCATCACCAAGAGTAATTTGTGTTTTAATATTTTCGTCCAGACTGACAAATGAATTTTTATTGCCAGTCATGTGGTTTGAACAACCACTATCAATATACCATATATCATTTGACTCTTGGTGAGCATTTAAACATGTATAAAATAATTGATCTCTAGGCTCCTTATTTTCCGTAAAATTGGCCTCTTCCTTTTGCCTAGAACCAACAATCTTTTTCAAAGTGAGTGTGTCTTTTGCATTTCTTACACTTATACCGGCAATCTTGTGTATTATGGCCATTTTTCTTACATAAATTGCAATAGGAGCCAGATTGGTTATTTTCTCGAGTTCCTTGATTTTTGTAATTTCCTCTCCCCCTGCTACGGTTATATGAAGTACCTCCTTTACCGTAGCTATTTTTACTTTTATTTTCTCCATTATTAGAGAATTTTAATTTAGCCTGAAAAGCTTGTTCTAGTGACTGCTCTGTAAATCTCCGCATTCTATCTTCATGTGCTAGAAGGGAGCCCATTAATTCGGCTTAAACTTAATTTAGATAAATCTTTATTAGACTCCTCTATAGCAGACCACTATATGATCATAATTTTTGGGGAGACTCCTTAATATTTTCCGAACAACTTGGACATCTTCTATTTTATCTCCATTAGTTCGGATTTGATTTATAATATTTGTTACTCGACTAAAAAACTCTTGAATTGTTTCATTTTCCGCCATTAATAAATTATCAAAATCTCTCCATAAAGATTGCAGTTTAAAGAGTATTACCTTCTCGGAGCCCCTATATTTTGTCTCCAGGATACTCCAAGCCTCCTTGGCCGTTGTAGCAGCCATAATAGTAGGGAGGATTGTTTCATCTACTCCCCGATATATTAAGGATAGGGCATAATTATCCCTTATCCGATTTTGTTTATATTGTTTTCGTCTTGTTTCATCCCAAGTAGCTTCTTGGATTAAATCATTTGGTTGTTCATAACCATTTTGTACTAACTCCCACAAATCTTGTGAGATAAATATGGATTTCATTTGAATAGACCATTGTTGATATTTTTCTCCCTTAAATGTAGGTACCCAATTTACTTGGGGATAGTTAAATGTGTTTGAGGTTGAAGTGTTTGGGGAAGTCATTTTAATTTATGTGGTGTTTGGTTTTTATTTAAGGGAGTTGGTTTATTTTGTGTTTGGTGTATTATATTTATGGGAGTATGATATTGTAATGGAGGCTTTAGGATTAATATGGCTCGGATACCAAATGTTGGAAACTTGATCGAAAGTAGTAGTGAACTTTTATGCTTAAGAGATGTTTTTGATCAAAGAGTGTTGTTGTTTGATGGTAAAAGGAGAGATTGTTTGTGGGAAATGATAGGCTTTTACATTAACTTTGTAATGTTTCTTCATACATCATCAAGGCTTACACCATCACCAATTTATAGGTGTGGTAGGAAACTTGTGCATCCTCTAGATTTTTCTAGTATTTTTTTACATCTAGATTTCTCTTAGGATTTTCTAGAATTTTTCCTAGGCTAGATATTATTATACATCATTCTAGAAAGATATCTAGATTTTTCTAACATTGATATTTTCATGGATATTTTCCTAGATTACTCTAGATATTATAATTACATGATCTTTCTAGTAATATGGAGAATTTTCTTGATTAACATCTAATAGTATCGAGCCGATAGCTTGATTTACAAGGTGAGAAATGTGATTGGATATATCAGTATGTTTGTTTGCTTCATCTTAGGGATACTGCTTCTCAACCACTAGCCCTTTGTTGCCAATTGTTTTGCAGTTGTTCGGACTTTATTTTATGCAGACATATATTGGAGTTTTCTATCATGCTCTGCTCCACCGCAACATTATGACACTCCGCAAAGTTTTGATCCAACGCCTGATTGTTTCAGAGGTTGACATATAAAGATATTTAGCATCAAATACAATATTCTACTTCCACTTCAAGTTATGAATGTGACAATCAGGGTGACATGTTTGCAGGTTTTTGAGAATCTGCTTGAAAATTCTCTCCCATATCTTAAGTACAGCTATAAGAAACTTGGAGCAGTTAGGTGAGCTTTTACTTTTCTCTTTCTAAAAGAAGAAACTGTAGGTGCCATCTTTTCATTTACATATAAGTAATTCAAACTAATGCTGCCTGGGACCCTTCCATTTGGTTGATGCATCTACCTGTTATCAAGGTTCAAGAAGAAGCACGACAAGGGGTCATCAAAAGGGAGGGTAAAGGTCAATTCAAGAGTAGAGAAAGAGTACCTGAAATCTGCTTACTCTGCAAGCATTGGAGGAGAACTTGAAGATGGACTTTTTGATGGTAATACTTTCCCCTCATAATATTGGGTCCAAGATATATCTTTTTAAGCTCGTCGTTTCAGTAGTCGATTGGCTTACTACCGTAGCCTTCGAGGTTTCCAGAGAAAATCTATTCTAACTTGTAGGACTTGTACTGTAAACTTGATACAGATTTCTTGGAGTTGGCTCTGCAGTTCGGAATGATTATGATGTTTGCAAGTGCATTTCCCCTCACATTTGCTTTTGCTGTTGTGGTGAGTAGTTTATAAATAATTAAATACATCAGTTCCAAGTTCGAGGCATCTAGTTTGAAGATATGACTAGTTGTGGTTGATGCAGAACAACATTATGGAGATTAGGACAGATGCACTGAAGTTGCTTGTCATGCATAAAAGGCCTGTTCCTCGTGCTGCTGTTACAATTGGAGCATGGCTGAATATATTTCAGGCAAGCCCACAAATTTTCAACTCTGTTCTTTTAGCTAAAACTGATCCTCTCTTACCAATATTTTGGGGATTAACTATTACTCCCTCTGTCCTGTATTATTTTCCCCATCTCATCTTTCTACTGTTTTAAGAGTTTGCTAAGTGGGTATATAGTCTTTTTGTCTTTTTGCATCTGGGATAGTAGGGAGGGCAAGAATCTTTACAAAGGAAATGGAGCAATCATTTAGAGACAATCCATAATGGAAATTGAGGCTACCTTTTAGGGACATCGAGATTAGTTTCCGTCTTCATTGCTTTTAAAGAGTGAGTTTGACGTGAGCCACTAAGTAGATAACGGGTTTGAAAAGTTAGATTGGATATGATTTTATATTAAATTCTTTATTTAGGAAAGAGAATTTGGTGTAATCCACAAAGTAGATAGATAGTACTACCTCCAACTCAAGATAGATTCCACATTTTGCCATCGTTGGATGTCTCGTAATACTTCACCGTGTCTGTTTTTGGGTTGGGACCACATCTGAACTATAAATCTATAATACATTAGTACTTAGTATCCTCGTTTACTATTACTTTTTCCCTCTTTTGTTAATAATTGATTGTCCACCATCTTCGATCGTATCTACTTATTTTTTCCTCTGCTTCATATGATACTTATTCTGTTATGTTTTAGTTGCGACATTGGGGGAGGCACTTCAATTAAGGTGAGGATAGAGAGAGTGTGAGAGATATAAAGGGGACCCATGTGATGAGGATAGATCTAAGTAGAAAGAATGTCCAAAATAGGTAATGTTGCAATTGAATTGAAACATCGAAAAATAGGACGCCCTGCAACTAAAAGAGAATGGAGGAAATATCTTTCGAAGGGTTGTGTTGTGCCCAAGTAAATGAATACTAAATAGTATAATTTTATTATGCGGATCCGTTTCAAATATGAAATTGGGTGGAGACGTGGAGTATATTGAAACAACCCAATTAGAAAATGGGTGAAGTTATTGAATACGGCGGGAGTAATACTTAAATCCTTAATAATCTTTCCGAAGAAGCTTCGAAGATGTGGGTGCCACACTTCTTCGAAACTTAACTGATATTTTTCTCAGCTTAATTTGATTTTTTTTTCCATTTAGACGTAATTATGTAAACTACCTCGCTAATTGGATATGGTCTCTGTAATTACAGTTTTTAATAGTGATGTCGATTTGCACCAACTGTGCACTTTTGGTTTGCTTATACGATGCGGAAGGCAAGTGGAAATTGGAGCCAGGTCTTGCTGCGATTCTGGTCATTGAGCATATCCTCCTCTTGATAAAGTTTGGTTTTTCTCGTTTTGTCCCCGAGGTAATCTATGGTGCTTTTGTACTATTTTTGAGCAAAAGCATGAAAGCATAGGTTCATTAAGTAAAGAAACGCACATCTGTACATTTTTTGCAGGAGCCTGCGTGGGTAAGAGCGAGTCGTGTGAAGAATGCAACGCATACTCAGGACGTGTCTAGACAACTCTTGAGGACCATTTCTGGTGGTGAAAAGATGTTCAACCCTGCAGAAACAATGAAGGAATCTTAGATATATATACTTGCTTTTGTACATTGGTATAGAAAAGTTTTGTTAGGTTGCCTTGTATATGGTACATAGTTTACAGAAATATCCCCGCCATCGTGTGCCGTCTCTCTGTATCATGTGTTATATCTTGCTTTCTTCCTGCCGTTTTTGCTGTGTGCTTGAAACTGTACTTGCTTCAAGTTGTATAGGTGGGTTAGTCGATGTTTTAGCTTTGCTCAAAATCTTAATGAGAAATGCAGACGCATATTGTGAACCCGAAAACACTAGAATTACTCGCGGATCTTGCTTCAATTGTCTTTGGACACTAGGCTATTGCGTTGTGTAGAGAAAATTCGGAAATGAAAGAAGTCTACCGGAAGCCCTTGGTACTTGTCTGATCAATCATACTGATAGCTTCAATAGTTCACCGAATTCACCCAAATTAGAAGCCCACAATGGCTTAACACTAGGCATTGGATATTCCTTCATGATAAAAGGATAGAGAGAGTTCACATCGTAGTAGTACAGGATTGTCCCTTTTGGGATATAAGCATCGACGTGACCACCATAGTAGCCCCTGCGAATGAAGGTATCTTCATTCCGTTTTGGGATATGAATTATGGATTTGGGGTGATAACGAGCATCATCTTGTTCGCAAACAGTTCGGGCTTGGCTCGGTCAAAGCTCGGCTCGAGACTTTAACGAGCGGAGCTAGGCAAAGCTCGGCACGAGAGCTCGTGCATGGGCTCGATTATACTTTTATATAGAAAAATAATATTTTTATATATATATAAAAATATATTAACCTAGATATCACACAATAATAAGTTAATAGTTCCTTTGTGTAAAAGAAAACTTACAAAAATCAAATATTAAAAAGGAAAAACAAATTAAACATGTAAAAAACAAGGGGTGAAAAAGAGTCAAGTCTGTTCATGAACAGTTCAAGCTCGGCTAGTTTAACATTTGGCAAAGCTCGGCTAGAACAAAGTTCGGCTCATTAAGTTTCAAGCTCGGCTCGAGCTCGAATAAACTTAAAGGAACACAAGCCGAGCCGAGCAGACCACAGTTCGCGCTCGGCTCGACCGATAAGCAGCCCTTGTGCTATAGCTCTCCCAGTTGTTTATCACCCGACCAAATTAACCAGACATCTTCTTGTCCAGTAAATCCATATATTGATTTTCAGAATAAATGATTGAATTAGCACTCTCCCCTATTATTTTATTCATATGTAGGAGAAGATATACTTCTGTCGTAGTGTAGTTGCATCATATGGGTTGGAAATGTTGATTTACTTCATTTTTTCTAAACTTGCATGTATAAATTATATAAGTAGATTTTCTCTTTTATAGGGCGTTTGGTTTGCCTGAAGTATAAATTTAAAAATTTAATGTGCCCAATGAGCTGAAAATTGTGGGTTTGTGATATGGTACGCACATTCAAAAATTGTGGGTTTGTAAGACACTTTCGAGTGAGAATTTTACTTTTTTTATATTATAATATATTTCTTTCTTTTTTTGAAGGGAACCTAATTCACTAAATCAACATTAGCCAAACTAACAATAGCATCCGTGAACTCACTCCTCCACACTCTGTTGCCAACTTCCAAAGGATGAAACTGAGCTAGCTCGTGCCCAACTTGGTTACCCGATCTCTTAACAAAAGACCACAAAACAGACACAAAATAAGGAATTAAGTTAAATATATCCTCAATAACAAGGTGGAAGTCACTAAACCCCTTTTGTTTGGTCTTCAATGCTTGAACCACAGCCAAGCAATCGGTCTCTATCACCATGTGCGAATAATCCAAATCCTTCGCCAAAGCAATCCCTTCAAATACAGCCTCAGCAATATGAGCCTCCCAATGAGAAGTAGACTGAATGACTGCACACCCTACCACCTATCCCTTAGAGTCTCGACACATCAACCCAAACCCGAGCCCATAGTATCCAGCTCCCCCGCATTAGTGTTCACCTTCAACCAACCCTCATTAGGCGCCTTCCACTCCTTCGGATGAGACGCACCCCCCTACACCCCTTTACTCTTCCTGCCCTCACACACCTCTTGTAGCTGCACACAAGTAGTCTTCGCATATCTCACCACCGAAATTGGTTCGATTAACTCCCCTTCAATCGAGGCTCAGCATCTCGCCCCCCAAACCGCCTATTCAGCACCTATTTTGCCTCCCAAATACCCCTCCAAGTATAGCTCGGTTTCGCCCCCAAATCCGCCTCCATGAAAGTAGAGTTATAATAGTATAGAGCCTTGAAATTTTGCTCAATCAAACTCCCCGGATGCATGATAAGTCTCCAAGCCTGCTTCCCAAGTAAAGCCCAATTGAACATTTTTATCTCTAAAACCAATGCCACTCTCCGCTTTAGGCCTACATAACTTCTTCCATGGATCTTTCTCTCCCCATGCTTATGACCCCACCAAAATTGAGCAATAAGAGAACGAATCTCGTCATAGGAAGAAGATGGAAATTTAAACACACTCATCGCGTAGGTAGGAAGAGATTGGGCAACATCCTTTATCATAACTTCTCTACCCGCTTTAGACAAGACCATCTTCTTCCACCCTTGAAGCTTCTTCCACACCTTCTCCTTCACACCTCTCGTGATCACTTTTTTAGAATGACCCACCACTATCAGAAGCCCCAAATACTTAGCACGAACCGCTACCTCTCGAACATCAAGAAATTGAGAAATAGCCCCACACCTATTCTTCGGAACCCGACTACTAAAAATCACATCTGTCTTCTCAAAATTCACCTTCTGGCCCAAAGCAAGCTCATATAAGGTCACCAAAAAAACTAAATTTTAGTTAACTAACAGGCGACAGTGGCCCATTATTATCCGTGATTGTTTTAATGCACTTTTCTTTCTGCATTTTCGGTAATATTGGACCCAAACTACTGATGCGCGAAAGCAAATGTTGTAACAAAATTTGGAAACAAGTTGAGTAGCATTTGAGCACATTGTCATATTATCTAATAGTGCTTTATATTTGTTTAAAAAGCACTAATAGGATATCAAAATAGAACAAAAATCATTTTAGTTGATACAGCTTATTCACTTCATTAATTGCTTATGCACTTCAAACTATTTACAATCCCATAGAACAAGAAACTATATACAATCTCTCAAATGGGAATAAGTAAAATTCATGAGGTCCGGTCGAATAGAGCAAACTTTTCCAATCTACTTCTTCTTATGCCCAAACTTGGGGAAAATCATACAAAGATGCAAAATTGTTTAGAAATAGACCCAAAAAAATGTTTCTTTTGTAAAACACCCATATATACATAATGTGCAATTCTGCAAGTCAACATCTCATTTTTGCAAGTACATCCAACCAAACGCCCCTTAAGTTTACCTCATTATGCATTGAGAATATATATCAGAAGAGAATTATATTCTCTATGAAAGATCAATTAGAAACTTCCCCGAAACTACCCTTATGCTGCGCACTAGAACAAGTGCTACTACATTGGTAATTTGCATATCTCACAACAGCTCTTGCCCACCTCTTAATATCCTCCTCAAACATAATTGAGTCCATGGTGTTTATTGGAGGTAGTTTTCCATCTTGGAAGTTAGTTGAGATCTCCATGAAAGAAGAAATACTACTCATCTTACGGCGTTTAGTCGTCAAACACGTCGGTTTTTCGATGCCGAGATCAATGGCTTCTTTGACAGACATGATGTACTTGGGATTATTAGGGACTAACTGCTTATTGTCTTATGACATGATGGTGAAGAAATGAAGATCAGAATAATAAGAAGCCTGCAAATATATGTAGGCTATGATTTTTTATAATCAAGAAGAAATAAGAATATTGCTAGTTGACTAGACTTCCTAAGCCGTGTTATCTAGTATGTCCTAGACGTGGAGAAGTTCAAAGATGTATAGTAAATACATTACATTTGAATCAAAATTAATTTGGAGCTCTTCGGATGTGGAGATGCTCTTGTCCTTTTCACTTGATTCTAATTGGCCGTCTAACGAGTTAAATGGATTTGTTTGAATTGTGAAAAGTGTAGGTCAAGTAAAGTATTTCTCGTTAGCGGTTAGCCAAATAAATAAACTACATTCAATTTAATTTTCGTGTTAAGTTTTCCAATCGGGAGGTAAATTGTTTAAATTTTTTCAAAAATATAGATATGTATCTAATTTGATAGATAATAAAGAGAGATTTTAGCAACGTGAGTTTTATTAAGTTTTTTTTTTTTTTTTTTTCAATTTTGCTCCCTCAAAATAAAAAATGCAAAATGACCTAGCTTTGAAAGATGATTAGATGATGTACATGGTGTTTTTAAGTAATCAGATGATGTACATTGTATACGCTTTCTTCAGGATTATTATTCCCTTTTTTCACAAAGAGTTTAGCATTTACTAGATATGAATGCCTCATAATAAATTTAATTAGCATCTGTTGTTGTTTTTCTTATTTGGTGTTTTCTTTCTCTCTTTCTCTCTCTTATTGCATGTGTGTACTTTTTCGTTATTACATCTATTTTTTCGTTTTTCTTAATATTTGTAAAAAAAAAATAGAAAACAATATTACCAAACATAGGGAGCATATTGATTTGTGATTCAAATTTTCAAATGTCATTATTACTAGACTCAATAATTGAGAAAGTGCATAAAATAATCACTTCTGCAGTACAAAAGTAATTATCAAATTGCTTCAACCTCTTGTAATTTATAATATAACTCTACTCTCTCTATATATATATATATATATATGATGTAGTATCAAGATTCCATAATCCTTTATTGAAATCATGTGAGAAAGAGCTAAGTCAATGTTACAATTATTTCCTGATGAGGTTCACGCTGTAAGTATAATTGAAAAGAAACAAGGGCCAACAATGTGCAAATAAAAACATAGAGAGAAATGAAGAATATTTAATCACCATTACGTAAATGTTGATTTTCGCCATTACATAATGACATAATGTTTCCGCGTAGAGATGATGTATTTGATTAAGTCAGATAGTTGCGGGGTGCATCCATCAAATTAGAGAATATTATTTTCTAAATACTTGTTCTGGAAGAGGATAATTGGTCATTTGATAGTCTGATTAACTAAATGAATTTACATGGTCAAGAACATTAATTAATCTCTTTACTTAATGTTTTTATATACAAAAGTCAGTTGAATATGTACAGGAAATATATATTTATTGACATGTCTTTTTCACCACATATATGTACAAATGTGATCAGCAAAATATATATGTAACAAATACATAGATTGGACACACTCAAAATATTCCTTTTCTTTGACATCAAACACATTGTTGTATATTCAGTGTTTTTTTGGCATATTCCAACATATTATCTTGATATATATTGGATTTGATACAAGCTTATAAAGAGACCATTTTTATAGTAATTACACATAATACTCCCAGTGAAGGAGAAAGGGAGTAATCAATATCGTCCCTGATGAATCTTGTAAGATAAAACAAGTTGATTATAGAGTACGGGTCTAAAAATTAAAGAGACGAGACAGTTTGAAATAAACTCGACTCATGTGTGCTTGACTACATGCTATCGAGTCAAGTCGAGCTAACCCGAACTCAAGCTCAACCAATAACCATCATCATTTACACCCTTATCAAGATAAAATTAAGCTATATTGCTGGATTTGTTTGTTAATTTCAAATCAACTTTGTTTATATCTTTGTTTAGTAGATATAACGAAAGTTATATATACCAAGCTAGAACAAGGAAAAAAAAACGACCTTTATGCCTTTCTTGCAACTTACAAGTGCTGGAGCTACGAAATCGTGTAATTTAATATTAACAGTGAATCTTATCGAAGTGTTCATCAATGTAAAATAAACCAAAACAGAGGTAGAGAGCAAATAAAACGGAAGATTTGTATTTTATACTATGTTGTGATCAGTAAGAATAGTACTAAAAAGCAGGTCTAAGGAGGGTGAGTGACCTTTCCATTTAAATTAAACAACTGCTTCCTACTAATTTAACTTGAACAATGTTTACTGTGTAAGATAATGCTTTGGGGTAGGTAGTACTTACGTATCCTATGAGAAGACGTTAATGTAATTTACCTTGCTATCTTTTTTTTTTTTTTTTTTTTTTAAAGAAGGTGTTAGGATACAAGAACACGTTGGTATACCAACGTGAAAAACTGTCACAAGTAACAGTGTAGAAAATGACGACTCTTCATACATAGACTACGAAAAAACCTTTATTTTCACGATGTTTCCAAACACAAAAACTGTCTTCTGCAGAATTTGCCAAAAGTATTAATACAACCTGACAAATCTTTATTGACTTTGCTCTACTTGCTACTTGTGTACTCAACAAGCAGAGAGCAGAAAAGCAAGCAGATGACACAGTACGTACATTATGAAGCAAGATGTATGAAGTGGAGTAAAACAAGAAATAAATCAACTAACTATAATTGGTACTAACTACTAAGTAGTTGGTACTATTTTCATGCATACACCACCAGCAACACCTGCCAATGGAAAACAAAATAATCCAGAGCAACATTTTTTTCCAACAAATGGGAGCAGGTTACAATAATCGCGGTCTCCTTGGCACTCCAATCCATCCGCCGTAGTTGCTGCGACTTGCTTATCACTTTGGGCCTTCAAAACATCAATATTTGGTTGCTGCATAATCATCTTTGTTTCCTGGTTTCCAGTTTGATCTACATACGGTTCGATTTTTGCCACTTCTTCTATTACTGTCACTTTATATTCTACTAACATTTCTGCAGAAGTTGTAGTTGGCATCCTTCCCAGCACTGGAGCTGCATAAATAAGATCAACGTTTAATAATCACTAAAGGGAATGAGGATTGAGGAGTAGTATACTAGTATATATCCCTCTTATCTCATTTTACTCACTGCATTTGCTTTATCAGGGCAACTTTTGATCATTAGTATTGTTCACTTAAGTATTGTAAGTCTAGGGGTGATAATGAGCCTGACATGTTTGTGAACCGTTCGGGCTTGACTGCGTCAAAGTTAGGTCAAAGCTTGGCTCGTTGTGGCTCGACTCGAGTTCGAGTTTGGCTCGAGACCTTAACGGGCCGAGCTGAGTTATGACAAGTTCGGCTTGAAAAGTTTGTGAACAGGCTCGGTCAACGCTTGGTCAAACCTCGGCTCAGTCACAACTTGGTTATGAAGTTTCAAGTTTGGCTCGAGTTCGAACAGACTTAAATGACCACGAGACGAGCTAACAAAAGTTCGGACTCCGCTTGACCTTTTAAACACCTCTAATTGTAACGCTATTTCTTACAGTTCCTTTTAATTACTACGTACTTGTTTGGAAGGCGGTTTGGAATCACTTTTAGGAAGTGAGCCCCTATATTAAAGATAAACCTTTTTTTAATTATTCCAAACTAGGTACATCAGATACAGATTGAGCCAGCTCTATCGCAGGGATCCCGGATCCCAAACCCAAATGAAAGACGAGTTAGACGACACATCGAAAAAAAACCAAAAAACTTAAAGCTCACACCCGAAACAAAGGAAAAAACGAAGGATATACACTATACAAATATACATTAAAGCTAATTCATTAAGGGCAGTAATTAACCTGTTGTGATAGTCAGCAAGAACAATATCGCTAAAACAGCCGGAGCTAAGAATTTAACTGAGATACTCTCCATCTACTTATAAATTTGTAATTACCGCGTATTATTGATCTACTTGGACACTAATCTTACTAAAAGAATAATTTGCTTTCAAGCTCTACTCTTTCCTACACACAGTCCTTCCTATTTATAGTGCTAAACTATAATTAATTTAGGCATTCCACTCAAATTTTATAGTACTAGCTGATAAAGCAATTGGTGCACGAGTGCACGTTGTTCTAACTATCCATGATCCGTCATTATCGCCATGTGAATGATAGTTCCAACTAATCATACTATATACATTACAGTTTACACTATGGTTAATTGGTTAATTATGACTTTATGATGGATAAAACTTGGTTGACCTACTGGGTAAATTACCCATTACTAATAGAATTTAATATAAGGTGCAATCTAACTCAACGTTAACAATTATGTTTTAATGATATATTAGAAGTGGGTAATCTATCTAGTGGGTAGATCTAGTTATATTCCTTTATGACACGTTGACATCCTTAACTGATGCACTATTATTTTGAAATGGTGTTAGTTCAAGATTATGACATAAATACATCATATACAAGTGTTATTAATAATTAATTATTGACAATAATTAAGTATTAATAATTCATTGGCAAGCGTTCCTGAAGAAATGTTTCAAATAATATGAAACAAAGGAAGTATATAATCATATTTTTGTTTTAAAAAAATGTGGCGTTAGAGAGCGATCAAGAGATTTGATCCCCTAAAACTTAGGTACTACACACATAAAACTTTACCAATAAAGATAGATGACATACATATATAATAATATCTCTAATTATATAAGATTTTTTAAAGAATTGTTATATTAAAAATGAATATTTTTACATATATAACAAATTCCACAAAAAGATATTTCATTTATATACTTCTGTAATTGAAAGTTTATACTTCCTCTATTTCTTAATACTTGTAACATTGACAAATGACACATAAACCAAAGAGGTGGAGAGAATAAAACATGATCCATATACTTAAGTAATAAAATAAAGCTTTCTTTGTATGAAAATTTATCGACAAAAAAAAATGTAGCAAGTATCATAAATTATCTCAAAAATAAATATGTTGCAGTATTAAGAAATGAATGAAGCATATCTTTCTTTTGTAATCAATGAAATATATATTTTTTAATATCCTTGAGCTAAAAAGTAAAAGGCGTACGCCCTGTCCGGGTTTAATGTTCATTCAGGTCTAGCACGTTCATATCTTCTTGTTTAAATAAAAAATTTTGCAACACGATTTTCATGAACATTTTTTTGTCTTTTAGCAGCCCTACGCCCGTACATCGTGAAATGAAGCAGTAATTTTTTTTGATAATTTGGTTTTAAATGAATAAGTATTAATTAAGAAAATTCAAGGAACTAACATGGGCACTGTTTATGCCAATTTTGTACCAAGTATGCAAAAGGTATTGGGGAGCCAACAACAAGAACAATATACAAAATTAAATATGGAATAAATAGCAAATAATAAGAATATAATAAAAGATTAAGAACGCAAACAATTGTTGAAGCGGAAAACCCAAATGATGGGAAAAACCGCAGGTGATACTCTTGATCACCAATCCACTAAGAAGATGTCGCCATCAATATGGGCGTTTGAATACAGTTTACACAGTAGCTTTGTAAAGAATTAATGGAGATAGAGAGAGTGTTCGCTCTAGAGTACTGAGGGTTTGTAGTAGCTAGAGAGAGAGATAGATAGAATAAGTTAGGTTACATCATCTATCTATAAATGCCTTAAAAATACCCTTGTAACCGTTGCTACCTTCCTTGAAAATAGGAGCTCTTCAGGTACGTCCAACTGATCGTTTTTCCAGTCGCTGGCTGATGAGTCTGACGGACGCTATGAACTTGTTGTGGACGATCATAAGTCTTTGGACGCCACGAAACTTTCCTTGTCTGGCGTCGATTTCCTGCTGTCGACGTCATAGAATTTATTTCTTGACTACATGTCTTCCTCCAACCGGATGTGGGCCAAGGCTTTGGCTTGAGCATCTCGAACGTTGGACATGGATACTTGGTAAGTTCTTTGTACAAATCTGAGTCTTCATCCAGTCCCCGTCGGAAAGCTTCAATCGCCGTCTTAACGTCGCAATTTGGAATCGACACTTTTTCCCTGTTAAACCTGTGAACAAATTCTTTCAAGGATTCATCGGATTTCTGCACGATTCTATGTAAGTCACTAGCCTGTTTTTCCATCTTACGACTGCTAGCAAACTGTAAATTAAAAATATTAATCAATTGAGCAAAGAAAGAGATAGTGCCGTTGCCAAGGTGGATGAACCACTGCGGGGCCGGGTCCGATCCAACGTCGATCCGAATCCTTTGCACATGCATGCCTCGCGCATGCTACGAGGAATTGAGATGGTGATCATCCGTTGTTTGTATTGAGCAACGTGGTCATTTGGATCTGTAGTGCTGTCGTACGTCTTCATGGTTGGAACGGAGAACCGCTTTGGAACCTCGACCATGGCAATGAAATCAACAAAAGGTGAGTCCGCATAACTGCTCGGCGTCGCTTTCTCCATAGGGCGTGGGACGCCGGGGATCCTGGCGATCATGTCTTCGAGCCGCTGAAGACGCTGCTCGATGGGATCGTCGGCGACAGAACGCGGTTGCCCCTTGGCCTGGTCTCCAATGATGTCGGCGTCAGCATCTCCATCTGAATCATCGCTGTGGGCAGGAATTTTGTGGCCCACAGGAGTTTCGAATAGGCCTTTGAACTTTTGAGCAGATTTCAGGCTTTGATTCTCCATGCATGATGCGACATAGCTATTCTGCAATTCCGCCATAGCAGCCTTGACGCGGTTGAGTTCATCTATGACTTCTTGAGTGGTTACCCAATCTCCTGCCATTGCAAACACAGAAAAAAGAGAAGGCACAAACGAAATAGTAGACAAAAAGAAAGTGATGAATGATGTATAGAGATCTTGCTGAAGGCCCCACGGAGGGCGCCAAATTGTTTATGCCGATTTTGTACCAAGTACGCAAAAGGTATTGGGGAGCCAACAACAAGAACAATATACAAAATTAAACATGAAATAAATAGCGAATAATAAGAATATAATAAAAGATTAAGAACGCAAATAATTGTTGACGCGAAAAACCCAAATGATGGGAAAAACCACGGGTGATACTCTTGATCACCAAGTCACTAAGAAGATGTCGCCATCAATATGGGCGTTTGAATACAGTTAACAGTTAACACAGTAGCTTTGTCAAGAATTAATGGAGATAGAGATAGTGTTCGCTCTAGAGTACTGAGGGTTTGTAGTAGCTAGAGGGAGGGATAGATAGAATAAGTTAGGTTACATCATCTATCTATAAATACCCTAAAAATACCCTTGTAACCGTTGCCACCTTCCTTGAAAATAGGAGATCTTCCCCTTTTTCCTCCAACAGTTGTAACCGCTTATTAATGCCAATTCTATTATTCTTGCTAACTGAAAGTTCCTACCTTCTCTGCCAATATGAGATTTTTAAGGCCCAACAAGCACGTGACCGTAATATGTTATGGATTAGTTAATTTTGAAGTTGACCAAGTATAACATATGTACGTAATCATATATATTTATGATCAAAATTGTGCGTTAGAGATTGTGAAAACTTAAGGATTGCATTCTTTGTGAAGTCGAGGAAGTAGCATGGATTGTGACTAACAGACCGTCTTTGAGACGTGTGCGTGGTCTCACCATCATACTTATACCGAGATGAAGAAGAGCATAAACACTTCTTGCAGCAAGGTTCTTGTTACTAACCTAGATTGAAAGAAATACAGGAAAAAGAAGGTGAGGGAAATGGAGGGATGTATTTTTCTGTATTTGGATATCCAATGAGGAGGGAAGGGAAAGGAATTAAGGGCCAAGGAGGGAATAGAAGAGGATGAATTTTTCTCTATATGAATTTTCCTCACTAACCCTTTTAAGGCTACTTAAAGGTAACATACAATACACAAGAAGATACAAGAAGGCAGCCTCAAACAAACCAAAGAAAACAGAAAAAAAACCATCCCTTAATTATTGATTTCCTCGTTTTCCTTCAAAAGAATAAACAAGACCCCTATGCTGACTCAATGAATTAGGGGGCCCTGAGCTATTAAGCTAAAATGGGGCCCTCAAATATAACCTAAAATAAAAAGTGACCACATAAAAATGCCAAAATTTAAAATATTTGAATAAAGAAATTGACAATGTTATTCTTTATATAGAATTATGAGATAATTAGCAAAGACGTACCTAATGTATAATATATTAATCAAAAGGAAGGAAATACTTGTTTCAAAAACATAATTCCGACTTATTAGTGTTTCAATCCTTTAAAATGAGATATGATTATTATCAATATGAAACAATTTCAAACATCATCACTAATGGGTTTTGCCACCTCATCGCTGCACTAACAAACTTTCTGGTGGAGTTTGTTTCTTGGTGCCTTCTCTCACGAAGCTTCTACATTTTATCATACTGTAATCATAGATTCACATACTTTTCTCTCCCTAAAAAAAAATAAACTTTTCTGAGTTTTCTCCTCTTCTCAAAAGTCTCTGTAATGACCAAGCTTGATATTAATGGAGGTGATCTTTAATATGGGGAAAGAAAATAAAAGCAGCTGCTTAATTAAGAGCTTTGAGAATAGTAATACTCCCTCCGTCCCATAATATAGTGCTCACATTCCTTTTTTGGTGTCCCAAAATGTTGTGCCTATTTTCTTTTTTATCAATTTATTTGGACTAAGTTATCCTTAATTTCTACACAAACTTTCCAAAATACCCCTACTTTTCTCTCAAAACATGTGACCCAATTTATTGATTTACACCATTCCAAGGAACATTTATTGCCTTTTGATTTTGTTTAAAGGAAAAAGAAAATAAATAAATAGTTTCAATACAAAAGTATCAATAAAGCACTTCATTAAATATATTTTTTTGGAAATCATATCACTCATTCCATTTTCCTTAATTCCCGTGAAAAATGAGAAGTGAGCACTATATTATGGGACGGAGGGAGTATAACTCATGAAATGGGGGAAGAGGGGAGAAGAATATGGACAGCTTTGGCAGTTGCGCCCTTGACATCCACAAAGCATTAATAGGAAAACAAGAAAAATGTTGGAAGTTTAAAAAAAAATCATGTACACGATTCGAACTCACACTACTGCAAGATTTAAGAATTTGCAACTTATCAGCTACCATTATTACTTCAAGTCTCCAACGATGGACGTTTCTTTTGCAACATCTACATATAACTAATATGAAAATCGAGGCCCATTGAAAGTGGGGCCCGGTGCCGTCGCTCCGCCTGCTCATGCTAAGAGCCGGCACTGCAAGACCCCATATAAATATGTTATTCGTTATGTATGAAACACAAATGTTGGTCAATTAGAGTATATGCATAGGGCAAAAATACAAAATTGTGTAGATTACTATATAATTAGGACAGATTGGATTTGAGCACTTTTTTGTGCATATATGAAATCATTCATCATACACTCGGGTATACCATGTGCCTGGTACATCCAAGACTAATTTTTACTCATTTGAAAGTCTTCTTTTTTAAGTATATAGATAAATATAGGAAAATGATGTAAACTAGATATAACAAAGTTGACTCGATGCGCTATCCGATTCTTGAACAAAAAAGGATGAATCAAAATCGACATGATAGGCAATTAAGTACATAAATAAGATGGACTATAAAATGGCCTATCTACAGAATAATGAATTCAAGGGCATTGGGAGAAGAAACAGAAAACATTCGCAATTCACTCAAAGCAATAGATGTTGATAGTGACTTCGCAGCTGCTATGAATGGCAAAAAATGTGAGGAAAATGTGGAGATGCTACAACGCAGTGCTATTGCAATAGCGTCTTCGTCGCAAACTTCGGAGTCAATTCTCAATACCATTCTTTCGGAAGGTGTTAACTGTCTTACCATAAAATCAATGGGAGGTATGCAACATCTTTTGATCTTTGACACCTATGAAGACAAAAAACACATGATGGAGAGCAAATGGCTAATGCAATGGTTCATGGCTATCACAAATGTCAATGATCAAAGTGCATCGCTGTGGAGAGAGACGTGGATCAGTATATATGGTGTACCACTCATTGCGTGGGGTTACGGAAATTTCTTTGATATTGGAAGTGTTCTAGGCAGAGTGATATCTGTAGATTACAAAAATTATGAGTGTGCGAATGTCCTTATCTACACAGATTGCCTATTTGATATCAACTGCAAATTATCCATGGAGATTGAAGGGAAAAATTATGCAGTCTTTGTCACTGAGAAAAAGCTGAACTGGGATCATCGGTTAAGAATGCATCAAGGAGTCAACCCAAAAGATGACAACAATATCAATCACAGTCCATTTGTTCCATCACCAGGTACGCCACTGTCCAATGAAAAGTCAATAGAACATGATAACTCAAAGAAAAATCATATTTCAAATGATGATGATCAATCCCATGAGCTGTCACAAATGGAAAATGGTGCTTTGTCTCCCCAACAACCTCTGCAAATTACCTTCCCAACCACTTCAATAATGAACCTAGGAATCAGTGATGCAATACCCAATGATAACCCCTTGACTCTCGACCATCAATTGTCAGGGAACACTGAACTAGGACCTGTACATTCTCATCCTTTTCCGCCGCTTTCCACAAAAAGAATCCAATCGCCAGTTAAAAAAATTCCAAAAAAAAGAACCACCCAAAGAAGCCCAACAACCAATTTCACTACCACAAACATACAGATCATTCTCTCACCTCCAAAACATAACCCACCAAGCCCAATCCCTCTGTGCAACAACTTTGAGACTCTAATTCGACAAAGAAGGCCCACTCATCATCCACATCTACATTGGGCTCATCATCTTGTTCAGGTCCTTTATTTCCGCCCGATTTCGAAGACCGCATTCCCACTCACACAAAAAAAATCCCAGATCAGAAAAAGAAAAAGAAAGCTAGAAAAAAAGAAAAAGTTGAAACTCAACGCATCATGTAATCAACGTGTACCCATTTCCCTTGTCTCCACCAATAATGGGTTAAATTCCATTCAATCTGATGATATCATTGCAATGGCAAAAGTCCTAGGCCTAACATACAACGGTTCCATGACTGAACTCAGAGGAAAAATCGAGAAGATTCTCGACAATCAAAAGCAAAATTGGGAAACCAACAATGCTTAAACTCACTGGCTGCTCATCTCAATAAACCAACCATAAAAGTCAGCAATTTCATGGAACATAAGAGGGCTAGGTGCTCGTGTTAAAAAAAGTTCTCTCAGGAAACTAATTTCAACTCATGATCCTGTGTTTGTCTTCATTCAAGAGACTAAGTTGGAAGATGTAACGGCAAAAATCATCCGATCCTTCTGGAAATCTCCTGATATCAACTGGACTTTCTCTCCTTCAGTTGGAAAATCAGGTGGTCTAATATCCATCTGGAATACCACTCAATTCACTGCGACAACAACATCAACAAACCGTCACTGGATTGCCCTAAGGGGATCTTTCTCATCTCCAAACTTTGATTGTATAATTATCAATTTATACAATCCGTGCACAGTCAATGCAAGAGCTGATGTGTGGGCAGAAATCTTAGAATTCTGGAGAGCAAATTCACTTCCATGTCTCATCATTGGAGATTTTAATGATGTACTAAATGCCTCTGAAAGAGGAAGCTCTTTAATTTCTCAAAGTGGAACTGACAACTTTTGGAATTTTTTGCAAGATTTACATCTAATGGAAATTGTGTCCTCCACCGGTGGATTTACATGGTTTAGGGGGAATTCGAAAAGTATTCTTGATAGGGTTTTTGTAAACCCATAATGGCTCTCAATCTTTCCTTCTCTAAACGTGAATCTTCTTCAACGAGGCCTATCAGATCATTGCCCATTACTTGTAAACTCCAAGAGGAAGAATTGGGGTCCGAAACCTTTCAGGTTTCAAAATTGTTGGCTCACAGATTCAAAATGTTTGAAGCTAATCAAGGAATCATGGTCTAGCGTCTCCTCTCTCTCAATGATCGAGAAATTGCGTGTGGTCAAGCAGAAACTAAAGCAGTGGAATCATGAAAGCTTTGGTAATATTGACTCAAACATCGCAAGACTCGAACTGATAATTCAAGACTTTGATGACAAATCAAATCAAAGAAATCTTGATCCTGTGGAATTGGAAGAAAAAAAATCAGCTCAAGCAGACCTTTGGTTATGGATGAAGAGGAAAGAACTGTATTGGGCACAAAATTCTAGAGTTTCATGGCTCAAAGATGGAGATCGAAATACGAAATTTTTCCATGCCATTGCATCGAACAAAAGAAGAAAGAATTCAATAACATCTATCAATGTAGATGGCTGCACCGTGGATGAACCCTCGAAAATCAAAGCCGAAGCAAGGGAATTCTTTAAAAAAAAATTTGATGAAGAATGCCCTAACAGACCGGTGTTTGAGGGTCTGGAATTTAACTGCCTTTCTCATGAGCAGGCCTCTTCTTTAATACTTCCATTCTCAAATGATGAAATTGATGCAGCGGTATTATCATGTGATGCGGACAAAGCCCCTGGACCAGATGGGTTCAACTTTAAATTCATCAAAAGTGCGTGGGATGTGATAAAGCACGACATATACAATGTTGTCAATGAATTCTATGAATCGTCCCATCTCCCTAGTGGATGCAACACAGCATACATTGCTTTGATTCCGAAAATCGAAATGCCAAAAGAATTCAAAGGTTATCGCCCAATTAGCATGGTTGGGTGTATATACAAAATAATAGCCAAATTGATGGCTAGGAGACTCCAAAGTGTCATGTGCTCTCTCATCGGGCCTCTTCAATCATCATACATTGAAGGAAGACAGATTCTAGATGGAGCGTTGATTGCTAGTGAAATAATTGACACGTGCAAGAATAAAAACATTGAAGCTGCACTACTTAAGTTTGACTTCCACAAGGCTTATGACAGTGTATCATGGAGCTTCTTAGAATGGATTCTAGCTCAAATGAAATTTCCTCAGAGATGGTGTAAGTGGATCATGTCTTGTGTCTCTTCCGCATCTGCATCCATCTTGGTAAACGGATCACCTTGTGCTCCTTTCAAATTCCATCGAGGGTTGAGGCAAGGTGACCCCTTGTCACCCTTTCTATTTGTGCTAGTGGTTGAGGCGCTAAATCAAATCATCAAGAAGGCAACAAATTTGAACTTATGGAATGGTGTTAGCATTCCTCATAGTGATTTAAAAATCACTCATTTGCAATATGCAGACGACACACTCATATTTTGTGAAGCTAACATTGCTTCCCTTATGAACATCAAAAGAATGCTTATACTATTCCAACTAGCCTCGGGGCTTCAAGTGAACTTTCATAAATGCTCACTTATTGGATTAAACACTTCAAGATCATGGCTTCATGAGGCGGCCTCTTCCCTTCTATGTAAATCGGGTTCCATACCTTTCACCTATCTAGGCTTGCCTATAGGTGGAAAGGCATCTAGTGCTCATCTTTGGGAGCCAATAATCTCAAAAATATCAAAGAGACTTGCCACATGGAAGGGGAAGATGCTTTCAATTGGTGGAAGAATCATTCTAATCAAGTCATCTCTCTCAAGCCTTCCGCTCTATTATATGTCAATCTACCCTATTCCCAAGGGTGTCATTCAACAAATCATCAAGCTTTCTAGAATGTTCCTATGGAGTGGTGATTCGGTCAAAAAAGGGTTTCCCTTAGTCTCGTGGCAAACAATCCAACTTCCGAAAAGCCTAGGAGGACTAAGTATTGGAAACATGATGCATAAAAACTTAGCCTTATTGTTCAAGTGGATTTGGAGGCTGTTCGACAATCCATCTCAATTATGGTGCCAAGTTATCCAAGCAAAATACAAATACTCATCTTCATTCACAATAGCTGATTTGGCAATACCTCCAAAAGGGGGTCCATGGAAGCACATTTGTGCAGCAATTCTAAAACACTCAAATGCGAAATCTCTAGCCATGAGAGGTATGCGAAAAAGTGTAAGTAATGGTGCAGATTGCCTTTTTTGGCATGACACTTGGCTGGGTTCATTACCCTTGAAATCATTATTTCCAAGGCTATATCTTCTAACTATATCACCAAACGCATCTGTGAGCTCATACGGATTTTGGGAGGGAATTAATTGGGTATGGACCTTCACGTGGAAGCGTGAGCTTCGTACGCGTGATTGTGATGAAAAGTCTCAGTTAGACAAACTGTTGATGAGTGTCTGTCTCGCATATGTCGGTGGAGACAAAGCAATATGGGCCTTCAACTCCTCTGGTCATTTTTCCACAAAACCATTCGCATATGAACTGGACAAGCTTTGCCCAATTCCTCACAATGATGCGATAAAGGGAGTGTGGAGAGGGCTAGTTCCTGATAGAATCGAAGTGTTTGTCTGGACTGCGTTGCTTGAGAAATTAAATACAAGGCAAAAGCTTGCTCAAATTGGCATCATTCCTGTTGAAAATAATATATGCCCGATGTGTTCTCTCTCTCCTGAGCACTCTAATCACTTGTTACTGCATTGTCCATTTGCACATCAGCTATGGTGTTGGTGGGTGAATTTATGGAAAGTGAAATGGGTATTTCCTAGATCTCTAAAAGAGGCATTTGTGCAATGGCGTAACCCCAAGCGTGGCTCATTCTTCAAAAAGGTATGGCTTGCTTGTTTTTTCATAATTGTATGGTCTATTTGGAAAGAGCGCAACTCTCGCATTTTTTAGAATACATCTAGCTCACCGAAAAACATCCAAGACATGATTCTGTTGAGGCTTGGATGGTGGATAAAGGGTTGGTGTGCTGAGTTCCCTTATACCCCGATTGACATCCAAAGAAACCCACAATGTTTGATATGGAATGAATGTTTTCCATCATTAAGTATCTCCAAATCCACCTTATCTTCTTGTGTATGGAGCCCTCAGACATCAATCACCTCAAGTGGAATGTAGATGCATCAGTTAACCTCCTTTTCTCATCTTCGGCCATTGGAGGTGTCCTTCGCAATCACACTGGGAACTTTGTATGTGTCTTCTCCTCTCCCATTCCATTCATGGAGATAAATTGTGCATAAATTTTGGCCATCCATCGAGCTATCAAAATCTCAATCTCATGTCAAATCACGAAAAAAGGCAAGTTAATAGTGGAGTCGGACTCATCCAATGCTGTTCTATGGAGTAATAGCGATTTTGGAGGGCCTTGGAACATGAATCATCATCTGAATTTCATACGCAATGCGCGCAACAAAAGATATGAATATTCTGATCATTCACAAAAGTAGGGACTCCAATGTCGTGGCTGATACACTGGCTAAGCAGGGACTCCTCAGGCAAAACGAATTCATCGCATGGCTATAAAAGCTGCTACTGCAGCCCCCATGTTCATTCTCTTCTCCCCTCGCTATTCCATCAGATAGCTAGATTTTGATTGTGGTAATTTGTGATCAGTTTGGAGGCAGTAGATTCATCATTGTAATGTTAAAGTAAGGATGTACGCATGTGAAGCTGTCCTTATTGTGTTGTATTAGATTGATGCACATTCATGTAAATCCTTTGTACTTTGATTATTAGGGATAAATGACTTCCTCTCCTCTGGGTGTGGAAACCACTATAAAAGTTTCCTTCTTCTGAGAAGGAATACCTGGTTCACAGTAGAGGTTATTTATCTCTTGATGGTTTAATGAAATGAAAATCAAATTATCAAAAAAAAAAAAAAAAATGGCCTATCTACAAAGATAACACGACCATAAAAGACTCCATCTGAAGTATATACACAACTCAAAGGTATAAGCTCGGTGTGTCTTTCACTAGTACAGAATGGACGATTTGCGTCGGATGCGAGGCGCCCATTTGCGTCGGACATGGGTCCGACGGCACAGGCCTCGTCGCAGATGAGAGAGACGTGATCTGCGTCGGATTAGGACACGACGCAGATCCTAAGCTATTTGCGTCGGACTAGGCACAAGATGCGACGCACATGAAGCGCTGGCACAAGCAAATGACTGTCATCTGCGTCGGACACATGGTAATGTGCGACGCACATAACAGTCATCTGCGTCAGACATGTTGCAACATGCGACGCACATAATAGCCATCTGCGTCGGACATGTTGCAACATGCGACGCACATGGTAGCTTTTCTTTCTTCATAGTTTGGTCCATTAGTCCATTAGCACATGACAGAAATTGAAATGAAGAGAATGCTGGTTCAGAGTTTCGTCCATTAGAGCACATGACAGAAATTGAAATGAAGAGAATACAAAACGAAATATAAAACCATTCCATTGAGATCAACAAGCAACAGATCTAGTAATTGAAATGAATCGAAGTACAAAACGAAATATAAGAATTAACCCAAAAAACAAAATCAGATCTCATACAAAAGAATCGTAAAACGAAATTAAAAAATATAACCTAAAGAAACAAAATTAGATCTAATACAAAAAAAACCCTAAAATCTAAAGCAATCAACAATACAATATGAGTAACTTAATTTCGTTGAATCTTCAAACTTCACCGTCATCTTCAACTTTCAAAAGAAAAAATCAACAGAAGAAATTCAGGTTTTCAAATGGTGAAAATTCAAAATAAAAAATCAACAAAAGCAAGAAGCAGTGGAGCGAGGTTTTCACTCGATTTTCACGTCCTCTTCTGACCTGTTGTTTGACGGCGAGCCAATTGAGCAGAAATCGACCGGTTCGGTGAATTTGAGCCTAAATTGAACCGAACCGCTGCAGAACGAGATGAACCGGTTGGGTAGACATTGATGCGTGTTGGTGAAGCTGATCGTTGCATGAAGGCGCGAGAGGTGAAATTGCTTGAGGTTGACGAAGCGAAAGGTGAAGCAGATCTAAGGACTGGCCGCCATTTTTAGGTTTTTAGTATGAGAGAGAAAGAGGAAGAGGAAGAGGAAGAGGAAAAGGAAAAGGAAGAGTTCTCTTGCTCCGATTTCGGTTTGTGTTCAGACATGGTTTAAGAAATCAAAGGTTTCAAAGAAGGAGAAGGGGAGGAAGATTGAAGAAGGGAAAGTGGAGCGGCGTTAAGAGTGAGAGAAGGGTTCTAACCCTGACTCCCTGAGTAATAAAAAGGAGGAAGCTAAGCGCGCGTTTTCAATGGGCTTTCAATCTGCGTCGCATCTAATTGAGATCCGACGCACATTGGGCTTTCATCTGCGTCGCACCTTAATTAACATCCGACGCACATTGTTATAATAAGTGGGGTTTTGTTATTTGCGTCGCACCCGTCAAAGAGTCCGACGCACATAGGTTGTCTTTTGCGTCGATACCCTATTGCATGCGACGCAGATGAGTCTTCTGCGACGTTTGTCCAGTTGTGCGACGCAGATGGTCAGACGCAAATCGTCGTTTTTCTACTAGTGTTTTTGTATGTGGCCCAAATTCTTGGCAATTCAATATTAATTTTGATATTTGGAATTTAGGTCCATATAAAAGAAAAACGATTTTTCTACTACATGTAGGACGAGAAGCAAACAAAGTTACAAATGCAATAGCTAAGATGACAAGGAAGAAAGTTATGATGCTAAATCACATGTATTTTCTGCCTACCCCTCTCTGGGTTTGTACTAAATTACTATTACTAGACAAAGATTTATGTACTTCACCAAGATTGAACATACTGGAGGATGAGACTTCTTACCATGTTTCATGTTTGTAAACTTCTAATTGCTTAACATATGCCTTCTAATTTTTTTTTAAGCTAATGCTAAATATCATTCCACAAACCTTGAAATAGGTCATATTCATATCCAACGACAATTACTTTAGTATAGAAATAGACCAATTTTTAGTAATGTTAATATGCGGATCACATCAGTTTGAGTCGAATGATAGATCTGAATACAACTCCATTGACCAAATCAGTGTTACACGTACATTCGACCAACAACATACATCATTCATTTATTGATCAATCAACCACACACACGCTTTTATTGGTACATAGCTTACCCCAAATTTGCTTGTTTTAGTTGTCTAGGCACCAACAGAGAAGCGACATTATTCATAAAACAAAACCGATGAAATTCAATAAAGAAGGCTAGCAGCCAGCCACTGAGGCACCTAGCTAAGCTTTGTTATTCTTAAGTTTAAGCCACACATACACCACCAGCAAGGCCGGGTGGTACACATGCAAAATCATTAGTACAGCATCGTGGTCCAAACACAATGTTACAATAGCGGCCTGCTTCCACGCACTCCAAACTTTCTGCTGTAGCAATTTTATGCATTTTTACAGCCTCTTCAAATACATCAATAGTATTTATTGGTCGCGACGTAATTGTCATCTTTGTTTTCTCGTTTCCAGATTGATATATGTGATTATTTGGTTGAACTCTAGCTGCCAATTCTTCAATTACCTCTTTATATCCTTCTGACAGTTGCATTCCTTCAGAATTGGTAACCATCCTTCCAAACACCGGAGCTGTATTATAATGCATATGGAGTATATTTTAGTCTCTATTTTATCATATCACAAGTTTTATCCTCAAACAAGAATAATGGGATCGGAGCTATATATAATATATGCATATGGTACGTATGAGCTTTTTTCTTTTCAGGGTAAATTTGTAGCGTGGGAACAGATGGTATGAGCTTTATAAAAGCCTCTTGAAGTAAATCAACAAAACAAGGAATTTGTCAAGAACTTACCTTTTTAGTTTTTTGTTACATACTTATTTTATAGTAAAAAACACCCCTTGTGAGAAACACCTTTTTATTGTTGACCTTTTTTTACTCCATTTTGTATATATGGAAGCTATGTTACACATGATTACATTTTTTCCCCAAGGTTTCAATGCAAAAAGGAGATATAAAGGGATGGTCATTGATCAAGTTTAACCAACGTCATGCATGCAACAGATGCAAGGTGCCTATTTTGATTAAGTTGTCTAATTAAAGTGTTCACTCAAAAAACAAATCATATATTACATCCTTGTTAAATACATGCAACAGTAGATGTTTGATTTGCACACTTGTCAATGCACAATTTTATACATTAATTAATAATATCACTAACTATCCATGTAAAAAAAATTATGAAAAATTGATATTTAAAAATATTTGGCAAGACAAATAGACAATGCAACATCTTGTATGGAGTATTAACATTTGGTTTTATACATACTACTATATTTAACAAAAAGGTTAAAGTAGAGCTTGTGAATAATGCAAAACTCAAAACGGAACATCTTTCAAGAAATACACGGAGTATGTTATTTTTTTCTCATAAAAATTGTAACAATTAAGTTCATTTATGACCAAATTTCTAAAAGAATATACAAAACCAAAGAATATAAGTATATAACCTGTTGTAGTACTGAGCAAGATTAATATGGCTAGGACAGCAGGACAAAGGAGGTTTACTGAGCCGCTCTCCATTTCCTTCAACTTTGATGATCAGATGATTGTATAGTATATTAGTAGTCTATGCTTTATTTGCTCTGTTACTTCCTCATACAAGCGTTCTTATTTATAGAATACGTAGGCTGTAGGATGTAGGGTATACGTATAGGCTACAGGCTATCGGCTGTAGGTCACCATACGATCTTACCCCCTCCGTTTCCTTTTAATTGACTCACTTCACTTTGGGGAAAAACTAAGAAGAAAGTCTAAAAATATGAGAGAGAAACTGAAAAAGTAGAGTAAGAAATTTTAAGGTGGGTTATTATATTAAAAGATGGACTACATTGGTGGAAAAAGAGGAGAAGATAGAGGGAATACGCTACCAAAATTAGAAAAAGAACATTGTGTAAATTTAAAAAAGGATCAAAAAAAAAGTTTGTATATTTCTTTTGTCTATATCCTATAGTAGGTTATGGTGTGTGGTTTTCATTTTTCATAATTTGTTGTTACTCACTTCACTTCTTAAATAGAGTTAAGCTGGTATATATCAAGTTACAATTTGGTACCAATTTTTTAAGTTGGGACCAAGTTAAAATTTAATACCAAAAAGAGTCAAATTGGTATCAAAATGTAACTTGGTACCAATTAAACTCTATTTAATTTGGTACCAACTTGATTGTATTCCAGTGCCAACTTCTCCTTTATAATCAGCTCGTGAAATTACGAGCATGGCCTTATTTGTTGGAGACTTTGGAGACGACTCTAACAAATTGTTACCAACATTTTCCCCTTATGCTCCTCAAAAAAATAAAAAATTATGGCCATTGGATGATCCAAAATTTTGGATCATCAATTATTTTAATACTTTATCTCTCTTCCACCTCACTCATGATCTACTATTACTTTTTAATGATTTATTCACCCCCAATGGATGATCTACAATTTTAGATTTTCACATTCTCTTCCTACTTTTTACCATACCCCACCATATATTCACTCTCCTCAATTTCCTCTCTATCCCTTTTATTTATTTATTTATTTATTATGGATTATTTAAAAATCGATTACTAATTATTGAGGGTAAGTAATTTATATCTTTGTGATTAAAATAATATTCGAAAATTAATTTTGTTAATATCGTACTTAACTAATTAATATGGTATTATAATAATTTTTGGGGTGGGATAAATGTTTAAAGTAAACAAATGTAACTTTTAATAAGAAAAAATGTGGAAGTAACTCAATATTGGTCTCTATTTATACAGGGAAAAAAATTATAGCCTTTGGTGTATTTATTTTTTCAAAAAAAATTATTTAACACATCAATTTTATAGTTGCAAAAATTGCAACATTACAAAATTCAGACAAGTTTTTGGCCGTTGGATCTCTTCAATGGTGGCCTTTGGATGACTACAACATATGACACATGGGGCCCACTGTCAAAATTTCAACCAACCTCCAGCTTACATGTGTACATGGTACAGATTTTTAATTGATGAACACAACGATCGGATCATCCATTTCTCTCTCTATTTTTTTCTCTCCTCATTTTTTAATAATTCTTTTACTCTCTCTCCTCATGATCTAATAATAGATCATCCATTGGCCGGCCATACTCTAAATAATATGGCGATTCTACATCTAACAACCACCATGCTGTGTAGCATGTTTCTGGCCCCACTTTTTTAAATGCCAAATCATTCTAGACTACTAATTAAATTTCTCATGGTCATATTTATTATAACTTCATCACTTTTTTTCGTGGCTGCTCAATTACTAGAATTTTTCAAAGATATTGCAATACTTTCACTTTCAAAATTATCAACGCACAATCTTAACCATAAATAATTTCAATTATATATTATTAGCATTATATATTAGTAATTCAACAATAATTTACCTAATAATATCAGGTTCCTATATATTAGAAAAAGAATGATATTACAAAACTAAAGGAAAAAGTAAAAATATCATGAACATGTACGAAACTTACGTAGTACTTAATCTGTTTTTTTAATTGACTCATTTCCTTTAGGCACACTTGTCGATGCACTAATTTGAACCTTAATATCACCACTTATCAATAAACAAAAATTACAAAAAGTTGATATTTGGATAATATACATTGAGTGTGATTGAGACGAATCTAACAAGATCCCACATGATTTAAGTACAATTCACAAGAGCTAGTCAAAGTTATACTTTTCCGTTCTGTTTTAAATGAAACATTGGGTGAAATAACACTATTCATTGATCAATTTTGACTCCAATGTATCGCTATTATATAAAGAAAAATATAGTCAAGTGGGATCTTATTAGACTCGTCTCGATGCATATTATCAAATTGTAACTTTGTTATATTTTTTACATGTACACAACTAAAGATATTGGGGATTAAAGAAGCGCGCTGGGTTGCGTGAAAAAGCAAACGTTTCATTTAAAATAGAACGGATGAAGTATATGTGAATAGTGTCAAAAGTCAAAATGAGTCATCCAAAAAAAAGGGAGAAGTATAATATAAACAAGATTGAGTTTTTGAAATATTTTTCATTAGCCTATCAATATGATTTTCTACAGCAGCAAAATGAATTACATAATGGTGTATCGTTTCTGCCCAATTCAATTATTCACGTTTTTAAGGTCCGAAGTTACCAAAATATAGTGGGCCCAAAAATAAATATGGATAGAAATTTTGAGGTGCACAAAAAAATATAGTGGACCCAAAAATATAATTTCCAAATTTTTAAAATTACAAAAAATTGATTAAATTACAAAATTGTACAACAATATTTTATTGGAAAAATTACTGCACACCTTGACCTCCAGGACTTAAACTTTAGTGTGACCACTGACAGTTGCATTTCTAACCTCTCATACATAAATGCATAATAACGCTCCAAAGAATAGGCTCAACATCATCATCAAATCATCAAATCATCAATCCATCATTCATAAAGGAAGGAGCTCAAATGTTATTGCGTTTACTGTTGCAAAATAAGGCCTATACCACTAATCATATTTCATTGCTTGATTATTATTTTCTAATCATTGTTATTTGCTTTGATCCCCCTTGAAAGTGTTTCTCTGAAATTATCCTTGCTACTCTCTTATTTTTGTGGCAGTTTTTTGGAAGTTTGGAATAGTTGGACGGTGCCACATTGGTGATTGTATCAAGGCCTCTCAATTTCCAGATAAGTTTATTACGATTTTTCCTTACTAGTTCCAACAGCAGTTTTTAATACTTTTTGTCTTTACGGCAAACTCCAATCATCATCAATGAATCTCAAAAACCATAGAAAAAAAGAAAGTTGCATTATTAACACATCTACTTTATAAACTTGGTGAGAATACTTGATTTCAGACTTCTACTATACTAGTAGTTGGTAAAAAGCTCTTGGCTTTACCCTTTTCTAGACTTGATGCTGTGAACTCGTAGCTCACACTAATCTTATGAGATTTGAGAACATATGTGTTAATCCCTTCTTAACCAAATGCACCTTACTATATAGTTGCAGTATTATGTCGATGACATTTCTCTTTCTATTTGATTCTAGTATGTCTTGCGTGCATGAGTATTTTATGACTTTTATCACACCGACTTCCATCATCTCAAATTTATCTTGCTTGGTATCTTCCATTTGTTTCTTTCCTTTTGCTTCAGTATTCTAATTCTTAGCTTTCATACCTGTATCTTTCCAAAATTACTTATTCACCAACAAAGGCTACATAAAATGTTGATAGCTAAAAATTTATTACATGAAAATCCCCTGCAAAAGTATAAGGGCTATAGGTGCAGCTGTGCAGGGATGTTTTTGGGTTCATCTAGTGTGGGCTGAGACATAACACAGACCAAACAACAAAAAGACGGTTCAAGAGTTTCCCAAACCAAATTACACCGCATTTTGGGCTAATCCACACTAAAGTATGCAACATAAAATGGTTTGGTGTAGTTTGGTTTGGTTTGCGTTCAAATCATTTTTCTTTATTTGTCATATGTTTTTTCTTTGCTTAAATAAATACTATTTCTAAGAAAATGAACTAGCAATATCTTGTATCCTCGACTTTACAGATATTTAGGCACTCAAACTCAATTAACATGATGAAAACCATCTATAGATGTTTAACTCTATATTGAAAATTGTTTATTCATCTTAAAACTATATATTGTTCTGATTTATTTTGCTGCTTACGGTTAAAATCATGAATCACATTAATATTGCGATATATTGGTGCAGGTTGGTTTAAACAAATTTCAAACTAAACCTAGATCACAAATCGTGATTTGGTCAAAATCTCAAAGCAAGCCATGACAATCCAATCTACTGCAAACCAAATCGTGGAAGACGGTTTAAATTGCGGATTGTTACAATTCATACAACCCTATCAAGGTGTGTGGACGTGGATTACTACTGCCTTACTGGTCCAATCTCTCGTCCGTGATCCTTAAGTCACTCATGTGGATCAAACTTTGTCCTAGTTGTCAGAGAGTAGTAATGAGAAATTAATTTGGTGGACCAATTATATCTACTAGAACATCCGAGGGGTTTGTACCGGAGTGATCAAGATAAACATCAACCACTATTATTAGAGCACCATTATTGATGATTGAGAAATAAGATCATCCCATTCTCTTTCTAACTTTCTCTCTCTAAAAAATTACATCCCACAATCTTTTCCCACTTTCTTCCTAACAATGAACCAAAAAAAGATCATCCTAACTACTTTTACCCCCAATCTCTCACTTTTTAACCCCACCCAACTACTTTTTCTCTCTCATCACCCAACAACCATTATACAATGCTTTTATTATTTATTTCTTAGTAATATAAGATATACATTAATAATTAATAAAAAAATATTAATTAGTTAAATTAAATACATAATTGACGTTTTTTATCATTAACTAAATTAAATGCACAAAGAGATTGTTTTTTTGGGAGTGTTAAAATAGAAGATATTTCATATAAAATGAGCAAAATTATTAATAAATAGCTAGAAAAAAAAATTGTCCAAAATATTGCAAAATGGGTCTCTATTTGTAGAGCTTGGAAAAATAGAGCCATTGGTATTTTTTTATTTTTTTTGGCTTTGTATTTTTAAAGATATTGCATTTTTAATATTTGTAAATGTGTTTTTTCTCTCTCCTGCCAGATGCTGCCAAGTGGCAGCGTGTTATTAGTGCTGAGTCTGCTGACGCGCGTGTCAGTGTGGCAGACGGTTATTAATTTTTTTTTACTTCCACGGCCCAAAACACTGTGTTTTGGAAGAAAGTATTCACAACTTTTCCCAAAACTCGTCGTTTTGGCTTGGAGAGTTCCAAAAAAATTTAGCTTTGACAGATCAGGCGGTGGGTCCCACTCCCACGCCTGATCATCTTTTCAATCGTCCCGTGCAATTTTTTTTTTCCAATCACCACATGATCTTTGTTTCAATCATCATTAAGAGCATACTTTTAAGATCAAGTACTTGATCTTATTTTCTCAATCATCATTAAGGATGCCCTTAAAAAGTTATTGATATTTGTTCAACATGTGTTATATACATTGGTCTTAACTTAAGTCTTAACTCTTATGCATATGAAGGCCAAGTTTTTAAGCGCCTAAACGTTATATCGAAAATTAAACGATCCTTAATTATACGCTACAAGGTTTTTATACAACAAACTAGTATTTTGGCCCGGGCGATGCCTCGGGTCAGTTACAATAAACAAATATGTTTAAATTTCATAATTTATTTTGCCAATTTTTGTATTTTTTGTCCATTAACAAATTGAAAAAGTTTACATTATGACTCATGACGTGATAAGTAAAAAGATTTGAAATTTGAAAGGTCTAAGTTTGAAAATAATAGCTTAAAAGGAATTGTGGTAAGAGAATATGACATCAATAGTCTCTTGTTAGTTACGTAATAAGAGTGTTAGAGATGTATATACTTGTTTAAGTCTTTTTAGTCAAGTATATTTATTATAGGCTTTATCATATTTTATTTCAAACATTAGACACTAAAGTCATAGTGTATTGATGGTTAAGCTCTTATTTTTCATTTCAAAAGTCACGTGTTCGAGACCTTGCAATTACACAATTTTTTTAAATTGAGGATATGGACATAAGGCATTTGCATTAGAAGTTTGAGGAGAGTGCCACATGGCACATAGACTTCTCTAAGCACGGCTTTTAATATATTTGTATAGATGTATCATATCATATATATACTAATAAAAGAAGAAAAAATTGTCCACGTGGCATTCACCAGTAAACTAAAGCCTCACATTGCACGACAAAATGGTGAGATAATAGATCTACATGCCACGTGTAAGTGTGTAAATTCAATGCCACATATAACTCTCTTGCATTCTTCCTTGCTAACAAATTAGAGCAGCAAATCAACTGTATAAAAATTCTTCCTTTTTTATCCCCTGATTAGAGGAATTATATCAAATCCATTAAAAACTTTCCATAACTTGAATATTTATCCCTTGATTTTCGGCTATCAAAGAAGCAACAACTTCTTTTTGTAGCTTCTTTTTATTTGTTATAATCAGTCCTTGGAGTATATCATTAAGAAATTAAAAAAAGAAGAAGTATGCAATAAAAAATTTAAAACAATCACCCAACATATATAAGTAAGAGTTTCTAGATCTGGAAAAAAAATGGTGCATGTTCTATGATGGGAGAAGGCAGGTTATTATCATAAAGATAAGAGAAATAAAAAAATCCTTCATTATTGGAGCAATAGGTATTCTCAAGGCAATGATGAATTTGCAATTATCATCTTCAATCAAAAGCATCACGTACGTCTCCAGTAATTGATGTCTTCAAAAAAATTTCACCATTATTACAATAAATATCTTGATTTCTTTCTAGAGATCTCCATGATTTTTCCAACAGGATAAATAAGAATGAAATAGAGAGATTTTGGATTATTGGGAGTTTGGGTTAGATTAGAAAGTTCTAGAGATGTTGAAGAGGAAAGTGAGGTGGTTTAGCATAGTATTATGGTTTAGCAAAGTATGAGAGGGAGAGAGTGAGTGTGGTTGAACTTCAATTGCCAAATGATAATGTTAACATTTACAAGGAAGCATTGCACTCAAATGTATGGCTTGCGTCTCAAAGTACAAATCGCAAGTGTAGATAGGTTGTTGTTGTACATGAAATCGCAAGTGTTAGTACAGACAAATTTATCATCTTACATGACTGACTAGCTTGCTTTTGCATGAATGTAAATTTTATTTTATCAATATTAAGTCGTGTGGGTCAAAAAAAATTCAAATTTCATGTGATGGTAAGTGGTAAGTGTTAAGTATATGCCAATTAGTGTTACTAATATTAAGTCGTATGGGTTAAAACTATTAAGTCGTGGTTTTCTTATTTTAACATTTTTTTTAACAAAAAAAAATTACGACTTAATATCAGTAATATTTTATCTACGATATAACTATTTCATATAAACACGTTTCGATAAATTTAAGATTTTTAAAATACAAAATTCATTAAAATACTTTTCAAAAAAAATCATATACATTTAAGATTTTACATTACGTCCCTTAAATATAAATACTTTTCGATATTCTATATACTTTGTATAATAATAGAGATTGGCAAAAACCCTAGATAAATTAGGAGAGAAATAAGGAGATCATTTGGGTAACATTAATGAACTCATAATAATAATTTTGAAGTCATGATAGAATAATGTATAAACAACCGAGTATAATTAAATGGGTACATTCCATAAGATATGTTAAGATATTTATCATATTTTCATAAATAATGTATAATAAAAAACTCTGATTTAGGCTACATAAGCTATTGGATCGGAGATTTGTTAAGTCCTTTATTCAGAATTTTTTGCCAAAGTATAGCACTTTTGTGCCTAAAGAAGGCTTCACAGGAAAATTCTGTCATTCTGTTTAGGACATTGTTCTTCCTCTGTCGTAATCTCTTGAGAAAACATTTTCTTGTGTATCATCCTTTTAAGTGTTTGTATATTATTGTACAAGTTGTCTATCACTCTTTATTATATATTGTTAAAAGAAAGAGTAAAGTTATTCTCAGTTTCTTTTGTTTGAGAAAAATAATTTTGGCATTATCTGGATTCTTTATTGCAAGGCACCAGAAAACCTATATCAGATCATTGAGGATGTTGTATTTTATGAGTTACATCTTCTTAAAAAAGTATCTTCTATAGAAAACTCCAATTATGTGTCTCTGTATAAATATAAAGGTTGACATTCATTATATTGTGCTAATATTAATTTTCAATGTCATGTTTAAAGGGTGGTGGTACCCTATTAGAGAACAATGCAAAAGTTGGGAGGGACTCTCCACCTTCAAGTTTAGGTCTGACGAGGGGCAGGACTTAGCTAAGTCTTGCCGTCCATATGTCTATGTTTTATGAATATCAGTAGTTGGAATATAAGAGGCTCGAGGAGGCCTTTAGCCATGGAAGAAGTGAAAGTTTTTTGTAAATCTAATAAAGTAAGAATTATGATGCTATGTGAGACTAAAGTGTCTACGCCTCCCTCTGAGGGATGTGTTAGGTACTGTGGCTTCACTCATTTTGACTTCCTTCCTTCAATGGGGTTAGCAGGGGGGATGTGGATCATGTGGAAGAATGATAGTTGTAATCCTTTTGTTCTATCATCCATTAGTAAATCTTCTCGTTTTTGGGCTTGTAAAATTGAGCTATTAGCCATTAATTTTAGCTTTATTGTTATTTTCATCTATGCTCCTCCCAATTATAATTTGAAGTATGAATTTTGGGATGAATTAATTGCTTTTATTAGAATGCTCGACAGTCCTTTCATTATAATAGGTGACTTTAATGAGTTAAGTTCCCATTTAGACAAATTAGGTGGGGCTGAATTTAGATTTTCCAGATTAGCTATTATGAATTATTTCTACTCTGCTATTGAATGCATAGAACTCCCATTTGAAGGGAACCCATTTACTTGGCGAAAAACAAGAAATGGTTCAAATAATATTTTGGAAAGGTTATATAATGGGGTCATGCAGTATAAGTTGGCTAAATGCCTTCCCAAATGCAAAAATTATCCATCATCTTTTCACCTCTTCGATCACTTGTCCTATATCATTGGAAATCAAAATCCATAGTAATTTAAAAGCTCCCCCATTTAAATTTGATAAAATATGGACAACCCGAAAGGATTTTGATGTTTTAATCAAGAAAACTTGGTGTCAAAAGTTTCAAGGTTCGAACATGTATTGTTTAACAAAGAAGTGCAAACTCTTAAAGGAGAAGGCTAAGACTTGGGTCACTACTAGATTTGGCAATATATCTAGACAATTAAGTAATGTCGAAGGAAAGCTAGCTAGAATTCAAAAACAATTACTAGAACATAATGATTGCCCCCAATTAATTAGACAACAAGATTTGCTTTTGGCTAAGCAAACTAAATTGTTAGATTTTCAAGACTCTTATTGGAAAATCAAGGCTAAGTTTAATAATTTAAAATTTGGGGATGCAAACACAAAGTATTATCATGCGTGTGCTTCGATTAGACGAAATCGTAATTTAATTACATCTATTAAAGATCCGTCAGATCATATAGTTACTCAACCAAAATTAGTAGAAGAATGTATGACTAATGCGTTTAAGAAAAGATTTACTAAGAATATAGATTGTTGTTTTAATTATGACTCTGATTTATCGCTATTAGAGTGTATAATTTCTGAAAATGATAATATAGACTTATGTGCTAATATAACGATAGAAGAAGTCAAATCTGCTTTGTTTGATCTAGCGCCGGATAAATCCCCGGGACCAGATGGTTTTACTCCTTTCTTCTATCAAAAGTATTGGCCTCTGGTGGGAAATTCAGTGTATAGGGCTATTAAAGCCTTTTTTCACTCAGGAAAAATTTTAAAAGAAATTAATCATACTTTTATCACTCTAATTCCAAAAATTGAAACTCCTTCTAACCCAAATCATTTTCGACCTATTAGTCTTTGTTCAACTATTTATAAAATTATTTCAAAGATTCCCGCTAATAGATTAAAAGTAGTGTTGGGTCGGATTATTCATCCTTTACAAGGGGCTTTTGTCCCTGAAAGACTAATTCAAGATAATATTTTATTAGCTCATGAAGTGTTTCATTCTTTTAAAAATAAAAAAGGAAGAGAAGGGTGGTTAGCGATTAAATTAGATATGGAAAAAGCTTATGATAGACTAGAGTGGAGCTTTATTTTTGCAACTTTTAAAAAGTTGGGCTTTTGTGAAAAATGGATTAATTGGCTCCATTAATGTATTACAACGGTGTCCTTTTCTGTTTTAGTAAATGGTATTCCTGGAGATATGTTCTTTCCTTCTAGAGGTATTCGTCAGGGAGATCCCCTTTCTCCGTACATTTTTATTTTATGTGCAGAAATTTTAGCTCGTCAATTGTTTCAAGCTAGTTCAATAGATTCAAGATTGATAGGGGTCACTCTTGGTCAATCTAGAGTTAACATTCCTTGTTTAACTTTTGCGGATGATACAATGATTTTTGCAAAAGCTAAAGTAGAAAGTCATCATGCTATAAAATCTATACTTAACAAGTACTTGCTCAATGTCGGGCCAACTTGTCAATTTCCATAAGTCAGCATTTCAATGCACTACAAATACCCCAGTTGAATTATTAAGTGTTTTTCAGAATATTCTCCAGATGGAAGATTCTCTGTCTCTAGGTAACTATTTGGGTTGTCCAATCATTAGTAGCAAGATCACAAATGCAACTTTTAGTTCTATTCAAGAAAAAGTCTCCTCTCAGCTTACCAAGTGGAGAGCTAATTCTCTTTCTCAAGCAGGTAGAACTATTTTAATTCAGTCTAACCTGGCTTCTAAAGCTAGTTTCCAAATGCAAAGTTTTACTCTCCCTCCTTATATCCTCTCTTCTCTGGATAAAAACTATAGGAATTTTCTTTGGAATAAAGATCCGAATTCTAAAGCTCCTAACTTGATAGGTTGGGATAAGATTTGTAAACCTAAAAAATTTGGAGGACTGGGGTTGAGAAAAGCTAAAATTAATAATTTAGCTCTTCAGTTTAAACTTCATTGGAAAATAATTAGGATGCCTAATAATTTATGGGTCAAACTTGTTAAGCAAAAATATTTAAAACAAGACAATTTATTCTCTTATAAAACTAAAGCTAATGTCTCTTGGCAATGGCGTAAACTAATGACGCTACGTACGCCTTTTAAGCAAGGTCTTAGATGGGTGGTGGGGAATGGGGAGAAGATCTCGTTTTGGAATGACAATTGGGTGTTTAATTACCCTATTAAAAAGAAGTTCTCGCCTATTATTGGTTCAGAGGAGTTGATGGTTAATTTTTTCATTACAGATGCTGCTCAATGGAATAAAGAACTTCTCTTAAATTATGTTCCGTTTAATGTAGTGGATGATATCCTAAAAATTTTTATTCCTTCTAATGAAATGGCAGATAGGATTTTTTGGGGTCTTACTGCAGATGGAGAATATTCGGTTAAATCAGGTGCTGCTCTGCTGCAAGGGTATGGCTTAGATCCGCCCAACCAGGTTAGTTTTGCTTGGATTTGGGGTTTGTCCATTCCACCCAAGATTAAATTCTTTCTGTGGAGAATTTGTCATAATGGTCTTCCTACTAAAAAGAGGTTAGAAATGAGTCATATTTTCCTTCCTTTAGAGTGTGTTTTTTGTAATTTCCATTCTGAGGATGATCATCACTTATTTCTTGACTGTCCTTTTGTGCATGATGTTTTAGAGATCGTTAATGTCAATGAGATTTTTTCCCCCCTACCTGTTGATAATAATGATCTCTCTTTCAGTGAGTATTTTTGCAATCTTAAGTCTTGTTTAACTCTTAAGAATCTCAATTTCTATGCTATTGTTTGGTGGTTCATTTGGTATGCTAGAAATGGTATCACCTTTCGTCAGGAAAGCTTTTCTCCAGCCAAACTAGGGGCTATGATTAAAGCTTTTATGCATAATCTAGATTGTTCCCATTCTAATTTTTCCAATTTTGAACATAGTCAACAAGTTGTTAAAGAATCTAAAAAGCCTAGGCATAACATTATTTGGTCCCCCCCTCCTCTTGGTTTTGTTAAACTTAATTTTGATGGTTCCAAGTTGCAGAATGGTAGCACAGCTTATGGTTTTGTTATTAGAGATTATGTGGGGAATCTTTTGCTTAGTGGTGCTAACGCCATTGCTGATAATAATTCTATCTTAGTTCTTTGAGGCCCGGGGGTCTAAGAGAAGGTATTAGGGGAGCTCTCTTTTTGGGGGCTCATAATATTACTATTGAGGGTGATAATCTCTCGGTTATTCAAGCTATCAAAAGAATATGGAAATTTCCCTGGTCTATTAATGCTCTTATTAATGATGCTACGGAGGATCTGAGAAAATTTGATAATTATAATATTCAAGCATGTTTTTTAGAGAAGCTAATTATCTCTGACCTGGATGACAAATCGTGGCCATTCCACTATCAATCTCTCGTTATTGGTTTGAATCTCCTGATATTGCTTTTTCCAAAATCATCCGTAAGGATGCTTTAGGGTGGCCTGTTAATTGGGTTCCTCCCTAGTTTCTTTCTTTCTGGCTAAAAAAAATAAATAAATAAATAAATAAATAATGTATAATAATATTTTAACACCAGGAGCAAAATTGACAATAAATTAGCCTTAATCCATGTTAGGCATTAGAAAAAATATGGCTTTCTACTTATATAATTATAAACTAAATCTCACAAAGTAGCAATCTTAATTATATTATTGTACATGAAATCTTGCCTTTAGTACCTAGGATTTTATGTTAGTCGAAATTATGTTGTAATGTATATGATGATTGAGACATAGCATATTAGCTAATAATAAATTATACTATAAGTCAGAAAAAATTCTAGAGAATATATGGAGCTACAATTTAGAGAAATATAAACTAAAAAAAAAGAGAGAAAATAATAGAAAGTCTATGACATCAAGTTTGACAAGTCTATGCCCTTCACCTAAGCGGCTAATCCCCTTTTCAAAGATTAACCGAATTAGATTCTTTACTTTTGATCACAACTTTGGTTTGACTAGCTACCACCAAGCACCAGTCCACCAATTTTTTTATTTTGCTACTACTATAACTGATTTTGGTATTTCTTAGTCATAATGTCAAGATGTCTTATAATTGATCAGAGATGAGCCAAATACAATGTAAGAAGGAATATTCATAGTAAAAAAAGCTTTAGAATTACTGGGAAGAAGAGGGAGAATCTAGCACTTGGACAGTAAGATACCAATGAGAGTGAGAGAGAGAACAGAGAAGATAATCGGAGCAGGGGAGGGGGTAAGTGCGAACCAAGCAGATGGTGAGTCAAAACTTAGCAAGTGGAAAAGGAGATTCACTAAAAATAAAATGATAAAATCATTTAAAAAATGAATTAAGTGTCATATAATTCATTGACCGGTTAAATAGGTTTCTTTAGGTCAAAAAATCAATTTTAGTTTGGAATATTTAAAAACAATTCGCAGTGGGAATTACTAAAATTAGACGATCATAATCCTTATTATTATGGTTAGTTTTTCTTATAATATTTTAATTTTTTTAATTGCCAAACCATAATAATTCGAAAATAGTTGAAATTCATAATCATACGCATGTTTCATAATTGTTTCAGATTTTGTTTCATTGTCTTTGTGTACTTTTTAAAAGTAAATATAGGTTACTATGGCATCATATTCTAAATAAGTTTTTAATACATAATTAATGTTAGCATTAAGTATATCATGGTTTTGAGCGAATTTAAGGTAATTTTTAAAAATTATGTGAAGTATTATTTATATTTTTTTATTTCTTTATTTTATGTGCGTGTTTTCCACTACACTTCTTTAACGATAAATATTTTTTTATTCCTTTAATTTATGTGCGTACTAATTAAAAATTATAACAATTGAATTTTAATAGAGTACTCATTGAGAAGAGTCAAATAAGATCCTACATGACTATATTTTTTCTTATATATTGAGAAGCATATAGAAAATTCTCTCAGATTGTGAATAATGTCAAGAAAAGCAACGAAGGGAATAATATGTCAATTGTTCCCAATAATGGAAAAGATTCAATTGACAGAATTGAGTGAATTATTTTTTGTTTAAAAAATATAATTATAAGTCATAAGCGTGCAACGTACGAGTTTTATACCAATTTTAAATTATATTCTTAATACTATATTATAAACTTTTAAATCACAAGCAAATAATTTTAGAATCATCAAGAATTTCCAAATGGAGTTCTCAAATTTTTCTAGCACTCACGATCAGCAATGCCACATGGATAGTTACATGTAAAAAATCTTTATTCCTTCTCCAAGGTTACATTCACTTCTTTTGTCCAAGGTCAAAATTCGAAATATTTGATATATGTACGGTTTGCTTGAATCCATTTGTTAGGTATAATTATAAAAAAGAAACTAATGATCAATGTATGCATTCAGGATCTCGAGAAAATAAAGAGAATAACATTGGATGGAGCAAGTCACTTTTTCTCTAAATAAGCTTTAAATAAGTAAATAATCATTTATCCATTAATTTCCTATACATAACCACCCATTTTTAGGAACATTATACCTGGGCGTTCTTTATTTATAAATAACAGTTTTAAGTTTTATTTATCAAATTTATACCGATTTAGCTTTTATATTCTTAGCTTCTATATCATTATTTTATATATTAGTGTCCTTTGTGGCATGATCCAAACAAGAGGTAATGTAGGTGTAGTCATAACTCAAGTAACTTTATTTCCAGAGGCAATTTGCAGAGAAAACAAAATAACACACAAATTCAACGTATGTATTTTATCTTAATGTCAATCATAGGAAAGTCATAACTATAGTAATATTTATTATAAAATACCTCATAAGTCATAGACGTACACTCATGAGTTATAACCCAATTTAATTATTCTCAATACAAGATCATTTTCAATCACAAGTTATTAGTTTTAAATTTTAGATAGATTTATTTTCGTGGAGTTCTCAAAGTTTGAAAGCGTTAACAATAGTCAATGACATTGATACTCAATGTAAAAATATTTCTTCATTCTGTATAAATCCATTCACTTCTTTTGTTTCAAGGTCTGAATTTAAATTTTTTAATATAATTTTATCTTAATACTCCATATATGTTAAGATATCATATAACACTACAAGAAAATGCTAAAACAACGACTACTTCACAGCGACGGTGTGATAAACGGTCGATATTCTTATATTCAGCGACTGCTTTAAGCCGATGGCGGTCACCGACTGCTTTTGAAGTTGACAACGACGGATAAGCGGTCGCTGATAAACACCGATCGTTTTAAACGGTCGTTAATATTATTATTTTAGATTTGCAAATTTTTTTAGCTCAGGCGACTGTATTAAACGGTCGCTGATGATGAAAAAGGAGATAAAATAAAGTTTGGGAGGAGGGCGAATTGAAATAAACCCCCAAGCAGTTCAAACTCTTCCACTCCCATTTGAACCCTCGTTCCATCTCCTTCGTTCGCACAGTGAATTCGAATGTGCGAATCACACTTCGTTCCATCTCCTTCGTCATTCTCACTGGTTTGCCCATTTAAAACTTGAATTTCTCCTTCCCTTTTTCCTTCATTTTATTTATCGAACTTGCCGACGACTTGTTTTCAGCAGCGAAATTCTCCGACGAAATTCCTCTCTCCCAAGACCGATTTTTTTCGAAGGTAAATAATATTTCTTGAGTTCCTTGAAGCCATTGAAGCTTCCTCCACCTTCCTCCAACGACTGGCTACAGGTAATACCCTTTATTTTTGCTCAAACCCTAGATTTTGCGTTGAGAATTGAGTTTTTGAATCTTTCGATTTTGAGCTTAGTTTTTGATATGCAGTAGTTTGTGAAGTGATTTGAGTGTGTGATTTTATTTGTGTAGTTGAAATTCGGTGTTTGATGTGAAATTCAATTTAGGTTTTGAGTTTCGATTTTCTATTTTGTTCGACATTTTGATTTTTTTTTTCCCGATGCGATTAAAAGTCTACATGATTTGTTTCGTAAGTTACTTCGTTCGTGTGTTTGAATTTTGGCTCCAATTTTTTCATTGTTTTCATTTTTGATGGGTTTTGTTTTTGGTTCATTTGATTCCATTTTTGTTTTTGGTCAATTTCATCTGGGCTTATGTTATGTAGAAGAACCTATTGGTACCGCTAGGTTGTCTAGACGGCATAACTGGGATTCCTATTGATTTCCTCCCGTAAATTAGCTACTAGAAAAGATTGAAGTTCAATTGTGGAACTAGAAAAGATATGGATTATTAAGTTCTACTTGTATACGGTAAAGACAGATCTTATTATTGTAACAGCAAAAAGTTTCATTTGATGTTGTGATATTAGTATTTAGATTACTATACTATCATGATACGAGTTACATCAACGTTTTGAAGTAATAAGGAACTTGTATATGGTAACTTGAGTATTGGAGTTAAATCGTTGGCATAAGCTATGGTGTTAATTTATTAGGGAGTTAAATATTAGCTACTACTTGGAGTTCGTTTCTTGAATTAGCGGAGATTGAATATTGTGATGTCATTGTTTCAAATTTTAGGCGGGATGTTATTGACTTGCTATGGGGATTAATGATAGAATTCATGCTGAATCTTTGCCTCTTTATGTTTGGTGTATATGCTTCCAATTACCAGGCCCTACGGCTTATCGCCGTGATTACACTTCGTATCTTTGCATTTTTGTATTTGTGGATCTTTGTGTAGATCGTCTTGTCGGTGAAGGGTGGGGGGTGAAGGGGGGAGTGGAGGGTGGGGGCAGCACGGGGGGTGGGGAGTTGGCAGGGGGAGTGAAGGGGGAGTGGAGGGTGGGGGCGGCAGAAGGGGTGGGGAGTTGGGAAGGGGGAGTGCGGGCGGGGGTCGGCGGGGGACGGTGCGGGGGCGTGAAGGGGGGAGTGCATTTTGGGGGGGTAGTGAAGGGGGTTGCGGGTGGGGTGTGCGGGGATTGGGAAAGGGGGGACTGCAGGCGGGGATGGGGGTGCGAGGATGTCGGTGAAGGGGGGAAGTGAAGGGGGTGGGGGGAGTGTAGGGTGGGGGGAGTGCGGGGGGTGGGGACCGGGGAGTGTAGGGGGTTGGGAAGGGGGAGTGCAGGCGGGGGGTCGGTGAAGGGGGGAAGTGAAGGGGGGAGTACTTTAGTTTTGAAGTTACACCTTTCATACTTTAATGTATTTATAATTTATTTCAATTTTTTTGTTTAATCTTGCGCGTTTCTAATTTCTTTCATTTTAGGTAATCATGTCTAATCCTAAGGGCCGCGGAGGTCGAGCTGGCTTAGGTGGAAGCCAAGGTCGTGGGAATTTGATTCCCAGGGAGCTTTTTCAATCACCAGAAGTAGAAGGGAAGCCGGAAACCGGTATGTCGAGACACGGGGAGATGATTCACAGGCACGTGACTTTGGTAACCACGTACCGAAGACTCCGAACACTCATACGGAGGAAGGTGAAGGTTCGAACCGTGCACCAAGAAAGGTTTTAAGCCCTACTGGATTGTGGTAAGTTCGTAAGCTACTATATGCTTCATGATATTTGTATGAAATGATGTTCACAATTCACGTGTTTGTTTGGTTATCAATTCAGGTTTGATGATAACAAGGTTAGTGGGTCCATCACTGACATTTTACAGGGCCATTTTCGACAACCTTGGTTCAATTACAGTGAGGTAGACAATGCAACAAAGACACATTGGTGGAACATTTTCACAGTATGTATGAATCAAATTATGAAAAATGAAATTGATTATATTACTTTATTAATAACTTTGTTTAATGTTTGATTAAAGGGTATTTACGAGTGGGCTCCTGAGTTAGATGGCCTAGTGAGGAAGGATTACATGAAAAAAGTTTCATCTCGTCTGAGAGACTTGCGATACTGGGTGCTTAAGAAAGGCCAAAATGGTTGGGGGAGACGATCTACGAAGACATGAAGAAGAGAAGTGAAGAGCCCACATTTCGGGAAAATCTGAACAGGCGAAGAAGAACAGAAGAGGTGGCTTCCTGTCTAATCCAATTGAGCCGTCACACTTTCAGGGTTCTATTTCGGCGGCACAGCATGCTAGAAAGATGGTAAAAATATTCCATATCTACTACTTAGTGTAATTTACATGACATTTTCGGTATGAGTAAAAAAAATGACCTTTGTTCAACAATGTGTACAAGCAAAGAGTAGAGGAGGAGTACTCCCTATCGCTCCCGAGTTGTTCTTGAAGACTCATTTTAAGACTGTTCCTGGAAAAGGAGAAATTCCAGCAAACAAGAAAGCAAAGCAAATCTCGGTACATACTTCTAAACATATATTTATAAGTAGTTTTGATTGAAAATACACCTTAAAAATATATTTTAGGCCATGTTACTTGAAAATGAATGAATACGAGTAGTTTGATGTTAGTTTAAGCTATAAACAACTCAAACATCATATATATAGTTAGTTTAATGTATTTATAAGTTGTTTTGATTGAAAATACACAATATAGGAAAGTTAGAACCAAATATAGGCCTTTTGAGGCCATTTTAGGCCATTTTACTTGAAAATGAATGAATACGAGTAGTTTGATGTTAGTTTAAGTTATAAACAACTCAAACATCATATATATAGTTAGTTTAATGTATTTATAAGTTGTTTTGATTGAAAATACACAATATAGGAAAGTTAGAACCAAATATAGGCCTTTTGAGGCCATTTTACTTGAAAATGAATGAATACGAGTAGTTTGATGTTAGTTTAAGTTATAAACAACTCAAACATCATACATATAGTTAGCATCATACATATAGTTAGTTTAATGTATTTATAAGTTGTTTTGATTGAAAATACACAATATAGGAAAGTTAGAACCAAATATAGGCCTTTTGAGGCCATTTTACTTGAAAATGAATGAATACGAGTAGTTTGATGTTAGTTTAAGTTATAAACAACTCAACATCATACATATAGTTAGTTTAATGTATTTATAAGTTGTTTTGATTGAAAATACACAATATAGGAAAGTTAGAACCAAATATTGGCCTTTTGATGCCATTTTAGGCCATTTTACTTGAAAATGAATGAATACGAGTAGTTTGATGTTAGTTTAAGTTATAAACAACTAAAACATCATATATATAGTTAGTTTAATGTATTTATAAGTTATTTTGATTGAAAATACACAATATAGGAAAGTTAGAACCAAATATAGGCCTTTTGAGGCCATTTTAGGCCATTTTACTTGAAAATGAATGAATACGAGTAGTTTGATGTTAGGTTAAGTTATAAACAACTCAAACATCATATATATAGTTAGTTTAACGTATTTATAAGTTGTTTTGATTGAAAATACACAATATAGGAAAGTTAGAACCAAATATAGGTCTTTTGAGGCCATTTTACTTGAAAATGAATGAATACGAGTAGTTTGATGTTAGTTTAAGTTATAAACACCTCAAACATCATATATATAGTTAGTTTAATGTAATTGTAAGTTGTTTTTATTGAAAATACACAATATAGGCAAGTTAGAACCAAATATACACCATTTTGGCCACTTTATATTACTTGAATATGAGTATATTTAACCAAATGCAGGAGACATACAATAAGAAGCTGGATCATTGTACCACTCAGGGGTCACAGCCGAACCCTGATCTGTTGTATTGGGAGACAGTTGGGGGAGGAACAGAGGAAAAGTTCAGGGTTTGGGTCAGGGAGATCATTTGTACTACAACTCTTCATCAGGGCGAGGAGATGGCGGCTCTTCACAACCATATGAGCCGTCCATTTTTTCTCAGATTGAGGCGCAGGTGGAGGCAAAGGTCGCTACGCGGATGAAAGAGGTGGAGGCAATGGTCGCAGCACGGGTGGAAGCGTCAAGTCGGGCCATCGTAGAGGAAATGATGAGGAACATGTCTAGTTTCGGCCACATGTCCTCAGGTTGCAACCCAGGCCCCCCTCCACAACGCAGACCAGACGATGACCCAGGGTTTGGTGGTGGCGGTAGTGCTACAGAGACACCCTTGACAGTGTAGTTTTTTTGGTTTTGGCAACTAGGTAACTAACTTATAATTGGATATAGTTAGTCTAACTATATGCATTTAGTGTCAATATTTATCGGCATCTCGCTTTGTTTCTAGATGTGTCGGGTTATTTTTTTTGGAACCCGACTTCTACTTTATTTCTCGACACCGGGATCTATTTTGCGTACATATATTTAATCTAGGTAGTTTGTCTAACTATAGACATTTAGTGTCTATATCTATCAGCATCTAGCTTATTAGTTTCTAGCTTTGTCGATATATATTTTTTGTAAACACCGACTTCTACTTTATTTCCCGACATCGGGATCTATTTTGTGTACATAATTGTAATATATTTCATGTAATTATACAAGTATCTATGCAAATTGTAATATATATCAAAATTGCATATTTTTGTAATTGAAAAAATTGAATGCGATGGAGGAACAACTTTAGTGTGGTCCACAAGCATGCAGCTGTGTAGGTACAGGTTTAATTAGTATTAAGAACAATAATATTCTAAATAATGTAACTATGTAGATTTTAGCCTTTTCGCTTCCAAATCGTACTTACCGAGTTATTTAACCCCAAATTCTTTTTGAACATGATTATATGAGGTATAATGTAACTATTTTGTAGAGTTTTAGGCTTGCATTTGTTGTTTGTTGCATTTCGGGAACGAAAATGTCATTTTAGGCCTAATTTTGCCTTTTCGCTTCCAAATCGTACTTACCGAGTCATTTAACCCCAAATTCTTTTTGAACATGATTATATGAGGTATAATGTAACTATTGTGTAGAGTTTTAGGCTTGCATTTGTTGTTAGTTGCATTTCGGGAACGAAAAGGTCATTTTAGGCCTAATTTTGCCTTTTCGCTTCCAAATCGTACTTATCGAGTCATTTAACCCCAAATTATTTTTGAACATGATTATATGAGGTATAATGTAACTATTGTGTAGAGTTGTAGGCTTGCATTTGTTGTTTGTTGCATTTCGGGAACGAAAATGTCATTTTAGGCCTAATTTTGCCTTTTCGCTTCCAAATCGTACTTATCGAGTCATTTAACCCCAAATTCTTTTTGAACATGATTATATGAGGTATAATGTAACTATTGTGTAGATTTTTAGGTTTGCAATTGTTGTAGGTTGAATTTTGGGAACGAAAAGGGCATTTTAGGCCTATTTTAGCCTTTTCGCTTCCAAATCGTACTTACCGAGTCATTTAACCCCAAATTCTTTTTGAACATGATTATATGAGGTATAATGTAACTATTGTGTAGAGTTTTTGGCTTGCATTTGTTGTTTGTTGCATTTCGGGAACGAAAAGGTCATTTTAGGCCTAATTTTGCCTTTTCGCTTCCAAATCGTACTTATCGAGTCATTTAACCCCAAATTCTTTTTGAACATGATTATATGAGGTATAATGTAACTATTGTGTAGAGTTTTAGGCTTGCATTTATTGTTTGTTGCATTTCGGGAACGACAATGTCATTTTAGGCCTAATTTTGCCTTTTTGCTTCCAAATCGTACTTATCGAGTCATTTAACCCCAAATTCTTTTTGAACATGATTATATGAGGTATAATGTAACTATTGTGTCGATTTTTAGGTTTGCAATTGTTGTAGGTTGAATTTTGGGAACGAAAAGGTCATTTTAGGCCTAATTTTGCTTTTTCGCTTCCAAATCGTACTTATCGAGTCATTTAACCCCAAATTCTTTTTGAACATGATTATATGAGGTATAATGTAACTATTGTGTAGAGTTTTAGGCTTGCATTTGTTGTTTGTTGCATTTCGGGAATGAAAAGGTCATTTTAGGCCAAATTTTGCCTTTTCGCGTCCAATTCGTACTTATCGAGTCATTTTATTTTATTTTTGTTGATCTAACTCCTAACTTATTAGAATGTAACTGTGTGCAAGGGGAGGGGTGTGCATGGGGGAGGTCGACGGTAGGGGGGATGGGAGGGGGAGGGGAGGGGTGTGCGGGGGGAGGGTCGCGGCGGTGGGGGAGGGAAGGGTGTGCGGGGGAGGGGAGGGAGGGGGGGAGGGGAGGGGCGGCGGTGGGGGAGGGGGGGTGCAGCGGGGGGGCATGTGCGGGGGCTTGGGAGGGCTCCAACACATGCCCCCCCACCGCACGTCCCCTCCCCCCCACCGCCGCCCCTCCCTCCCCGCGCACACCCCTCCCCCCCCTCCCCGCACGCCCCTCCCCCCCCACGCACACGCCCCCTCCCCTCACCCCACCTGCAGCCCCCTCCCTTCCCCCCTGCACACCCCTCCCCTCCCCCCCACGGCCACGCCTCCCCCCCCCCCCCGCCGGCCCCCTCCCTTCCCCCCTGCACACCCCTCCCCTCCCCTGCACACCCCTCCCCTCCCCCCACCCACACATCCCCCCCCCCACCTGCTGCCCTCCCCTCCCCCTGCCGGCCCTCCCTCCCCCCCTCCTCTGCATTGCTGGCCCTCCCCTCCCCGCTGCCCCTCCCCCCACTACGCCCTCCCCTCCCCTCCCCTCCCCGCTGCCCCTCCCCCACCGCCGCTCCTCCCCTCAACCGCACACCCCTCCCCTGTTGCCCTCTCCCCACCTCTTGCCCCTTGCACACATAACCCCTCCCCCCTACCCCCCTCCCCCACCTCTGCCCCTTGCACACGGAACCCCTCCCCTTGCCGCCTCCCCCCTTGCCCCCTCCTCCACCGCTTGCCCCTTGCACACGAACCCCCCCCCCCTGCCCCTCCCCTCCCCACCTGCTGGCCCTTGCACACGGAACCCCTCCCCACACCCCACCCCCTTAGTGGCAATGTTAATTTTAATTTTTTGTTATATTAATGCATATATTTGTACAATTTCAGGGAGATGGCAGATGTGCATACGGATAACAGCACAAGTGGTGCTGAACACACTACCGAGGATGAGTCTTTCGATGCGAGAAAGGAACGGGGTAAATTGTCTCGATTTCGCCGTGAAGAGATAAATGCACAAATGCCTAGGAAGTCATTGGCGACGAAAAAGAGAAAAGGAAGGGGACCTACAAAGTCACTAGGGAAACACACAAATATGACTTTGGAGTACGATAACATGGGTCAACCTTGTGGAAAGTGGCGTCAAAAGTATGGCATGCAAGTTGGCATTTGCATGCATAAACTCTCCATTTTGCACTCATGGAAAGAGGTGCCCGAGGGATTGAAGCGGTGTCTATGGGAAGATACCATGGTAAGCTTCAAGTACAACAACGTTTAGTTTCTTAATTATTTAGTTAAATATATGTGTAATATTACTTATAGCATATAAATTACAACATTTGCAAAAACTAATTTGTGAACTGCGTTTTTTGTACAATCAATTCAATATCGAAGATGATGAAGCCAAGAAGAATGTATTTCTAACCGCAGTTGCCCAGAGATTCAGAGATTTCAAGGCTAAGTTAGTGTCTGGGTGGATCACTAAGCGGAGGAAAGTAGTAGGTACAAAGAAGAAGAACATCTACGGCGGAGAAACACAAGCCGATCCTGAGGCTTCACCGGAAACATCATCTGCACCATCCAAATTACCATTTCAAATATGGAAAACTATCAAACCTGAAGAGTGGGAAGCATTTGTTGCCAAGAAAACAACCCCACAAGCTATTGTAAGAATATTTTATTAAGACTTAATACACTTAGATCCAGTATTATTGTATATCACCGTAGCTAACCTTTGTTTATAATTGTGTGTTTTAGGCAAGTCGTGAGAAAAGCAGCGCGAGTGCAAAAGCTAGGAAGTATTATCATCATTTGGGTGCTCATTCGTACAATGAGGCGAGAGAGAAGTGGATGTTCAGCCATTACCCCCACAATAGGGTCGACAACGGCAACGGGGGGCGCTCGGCGGCGACGATTGCACGGCCTCGGCAACCGAGATAGAGTCCTCGATTGGTGGTGTTCGATGCATGGGGTTGATGCAAAGGGAAAAAAGTCTTGCACGATCCCGGAACACTGACGAGCCAACGCCATTGTAAGTACGATTATATGGTTATATAAGGTATATATAATATAACTTTTGCGCTCACGAGCATTTCTCTCTTATACTTATGTAGATTGGCTTGAAGGAAAAAGAGGTAACTGGTGAGTTCACTCCTAAAGGACACATTGATGCATTGCACGAAACTTTAGGACCGGACCACACTGGACGCGTGAGGGGCGTAGGAGGTGTCCGCCTCGGTTCGAGAAAGGTATATGGTGATCAATACACTACGACGACAAAATCAAGTGTAAGTAGTGTGAATTCGGCGGCGTCGGTAGATATGGAGGCTATGAAAGTGGCACGTCGGGAGGAGCTAAGGGAGGAGATGACCCATAACTTCAACGCCATTTTGGAGCAAATGGGTTTACCGAGCTTTTCTTTGCATTCAAGAAGGGTAGTGATACTACACCTAGCCGGCTGATCCACACGTAGGACCCGAGTTGAAGGTAATCACTTAATCCCTTTGCTTTGTTAAACAACTATTGTTCTTAAATGCATGAAATTCTTACTATATATATGTTGTTTCATAGACTAACTATAAATAGAGTTTTTTTTACAGGAAGAGACACCATGTGAACTATTAGGCTGGAGGAGATGGTTATGATAGTTTCATCCTCGTAGCTCATGGCCATGCACAACCCCCCTAGTGATCGAGTACGATTGCATAACCGATTAGTGGCTCATAATCACTATGTGGTCACCCTCAATGAAATTGTGTCGGGTTTCGAAGAATTACCTCTTCCTGCCGAAGCCGAAGTTGGTCTACGATTACTAAATGATGCCCTTGGCGCTATGTTACGTGGCCGCGTGCATTGGTGCGGTTTTCGGATGAGGTACAATGATTAACATCCATATATATATATATATATATATATATATATATATATATATATATATATATATATATATATATATATATATATATATATATATATATATATATATATATGCGTGTTTTATTTTATAGTTCCTATGATATTCAGTAATATCTTTACTTTTAACTAAATACTAGGTTTGGGGGAAGGCCGACTCACATGCCAGGAAGGGAAAGAAGGCATGTTCACCTTATAAGAAAGCAAGTTTACGTGATGAAGGTGAACGAAATGTGGTGAAGGGATATGTTTCTAAGACAAAAAATCCACTTATTATCGATCCAGAGGTGGTGCGGAGCCTTACTATTCCATGCTTTTGGTTACATGAGTGCGCTAGCGATTTACCCGATGAAATTGCAATTGAGGTTGCTTTGGGGGAGCAACAATTCCACTACCTTGAGGACTCATCGACATTCATTTCTAAGGTTGATATTAAAGAATTCTTATGTGGGGTAGAGTTGAATGTTTCCATGATACAAACATTCATGAGGTAATACATAAGTATATAAATTAAATATACATATACATATGCCTTAAGTAGTTTTCAATTCCATAATAAGTAATTGTTGGTTTACTTTTAATCAATATAATTTCTCAGGTTATTATACAATGAATTGCTTGCAACATCTAGTGCAATGTTTGGTTGGTTATGTCCAAACATAATACGAGATGACAATTGCTTACAAAACAAAGCCGAAGTGAAAGAGTATCTCGACATGAGTTTCAAAGCATCATCTCGTTTTGGATATCATCAGATCATTCTTGTTCCTTATATTGAAAAGTATGCTTGTTAAACTCGCTTTACTTTTATTATTCGATACTTAAATTGACCTATTAATTGTTCTACGATTAATAATAACTATATTTTCTTGTTGTAGGGCTCATTGGACACTGCTTGCGATATGTTTGTCACGTAACGAAGTCTACCACTTTGATTCTTTGCGTCGACAACCACCACGGACCTTACTAATCAAATCATTGTTAAATAGGTAGCCTAATCGAAACTCATTAATATTACACATTATTCATCATCTTTAAATATATAAACAGTTAGTACATCTAATCTTATAATAATGTTGGTTATGTAGTGTGATGAAGCATATTAGTGCAACAGGACTTCGAGCACCAAAAGCTCCTGTTTGGATATCAGTCGAGGTAACATGACTAATTTATTTGTCCTTATATAGAAACACTTTTAGCCACATACTACACATCTAATTAACATGAATGTCATTGGATGCATCCTTTGGTGAACATTTAGTGTCCGCAACAAGAAGATGGACTTGCATGTGGCTATTACGTCTTTGAGGTACATGTTCGATATCGTCAACCAGTGCACTAACGCCGATGATCTTCAAAAGGTATGTAACTTATTAGTATATGTTAGTTTAGATTAGATCGATTGGTAATAGGTATTAATTGGTTTAGAAACCAAAGTAGCACATGCATATATTTGGGAACGTAAATGTCATTTTTAGGCCTATTTTTGCCTTTTATGCTTCCAAATCGTATTTATCGAGTTATTTAACCCCAAATTCATTTTGAACATGATAATATGAGGCATAATGTAACTATTGTGTAGATTTTTAGGTTTGCAATTGTTGTAGGTTGAATTTTGGGAACGAAAAGGGCATTTTAGGCCTATTTTGCAAGGTTTTGCCTTTGCGCGTCCAATTCGTACTTATCGCTTCATTTAACTCCATTTTCTTTTTCAATATGATAATATAAGGTATAATATAACTAGTGTGTAGAGTTTTAGGCTTGCATTTGTTTTTGATTGAATTTCGGGAAGGTATATGTCAATTTTAGAACTACTAACTACGGTAAATGATTGAATTCTTATATTATGTGTTTATTCCTTGGTTGTTTTGCAAGGTTTATATGAATAACACATCACGTTTGAGGGCCTTCACCACAGACGAATTACATGAAGTTCGGGATAAGTTGGCGTCCCACATTTGCGATGATTGCTTATGATACATCTACTAGTTTGTATCAATTCTATGTATACTTTTTACATTATTAAATATATACATATTTAAAGTTAATTATTATATTACGTTCAAAAACTTGTCATATATTATTATTGCAATTTGATCGGTTTTTTTTTGTGTCGAAGGGAGGTTTTGGGTGGGGGGGGGGGGGGTCGCCATGGTGGGTCTGCTGGGGTGGTGGCGGCAATGGGTGGAGGAGGTGGCGGAGGGTGGGGGGTGGGGTGGGGGTGCGGGGGAGTGAAGGGGGTGTCTTTGGGGTGAGGGGCGGGCGGGGGGAGTGCGGGGGGGTGGGCGGGTGTGGGGTCGGGGGTGGGGGGGGGGTGGGAGTGCGTGGGGTGGGGGTGAGGGGGCAGGGGGTGGGCGGAGGGGTGGGGGGGTCTTGGGGTGGGCGGGGGTGGGGTGTCTTTGGGGTGGGCGGGGGTGGGGTGTCTTTGGGGCTAGCGAGGGGTGGGGGGTCTTTGGGGTGGGCGGGGGGTGGGGTGTCTTTGGGGCGCGGGGGTGGGAGAGGGGGTGGGGGGTGCTAGGGTGGGCGGGGGTGGGGTGTCTTTGGTTGGCGGGGGATGGGGGGTGCAATTTATTTTTTTTTTAAAAAAAAATTGAATGTGAAGGGGCTGGGTTTTAAGCCTAAACCGCATCCCTTCACTTAAATAGGGCTTCGGTTTAGGCTTAAAACCGCAGCCCTCCATTTAGAGAAGGGCTGCGGTTTAAGCCAAAAACGCGACCCTTCCAACCTAGAAGGGTGCGTTTTTGGCTTGAACCGCAGCCCTTCGTTGTGAAGGGCTGCGGTTTAAAACCGCAGCCCTTCTTATTTATTGAAGGGCTGCTATGGAAAGGGCTGCTTGCCAAAAACGCAGCCCTTCCTTGTTTTTCCACTAGTGACCTTTGAAAAGAAATGTAAGAATTTAACCACTAATCCACTACAATTTCAATGCTTAATGTTTCAAAGTAAAACATAATAAAGTCTTATAGTTATATGTAATTATAAAGACATAGACAAGTCTTTTGATCTCTAACACTTCTATTAAGTAATAGCATTCTCTTACCCCAATTTCATCGAAATTGTTATTCTTATCCCCAATTTCTTAAAAGTTTTCTTTAAAAACAACTTATCATGTCATAACGTCCATTTTCCAATTTCACACTCGACATAATATTACGAAAAGCTAATTAAAATCAATTATGAATAATAATACATTTGATAATTATAACTCACCCAGGGTATCAACCGGGTCAAAATACTAGTTAACTACTTAATCTATGATATTATGGGTTGAATCATATGTTTTAATGTTCATTTGAAGATGGATACGTTTGATAGACAATATATAATAAATGAGAGCAATTGTTATAATTAAATATTAGTGTAATTTTATAAGGAAAAACTAGCGCCAATATTTAATTATAGTAGGGAGAGTATTTATTGAAAAAGGAAAAAAAAATTAAAAAAAACATAAAGGCTGTCAGAATTCTTCCTCAAATACGTGTTATTCTTCATAAATTGTATTACCATCGAATCTAAATGTGATTTTGAGTGGGAATAGAAAGTTGTGAAAACTATTACATGTTAAATGGAATTCAATTACCATAATAATAATTTTATAAATAGGGGATTTTCATTACAAATTAGATATGATTTCATTGCTAGTACGGCTATTCAGAGTATCATCTATCAAGCGCGCAGTGATTGTTTTTTTTTTTTATAATTTGGGTTTTGTTTTCATTACTCATTGGAGCCCAAAGCTCAAAAAGACATTACAGATTACTCCACACCGAGTACAGAAGGCAAAAATGAAAATGTACAGCCTCCAGATGAGAGAGGAACATGGAAATAGATTAAATCCAAGCAAGGAATTCATCTGATCTTCTCAGGCCTTGTTTTGCCAAGGCGTCAGCAACACCATTCGAGCCCCTACCTTTATGAATTATAACCAGAGAAAGCCAAGATTTTCTAGCATTGCGAATGAAATTGAGCATGAAATTAAGGTTCCAAGGACCATCTCCATCCTGATTACACCATCGAACTGCATTGGCAGAGTCGGAGATAATGGTAAGATGATGCGCTTTGATACGATCACTGCTAAGGGAAAATTTGATGGCTCTGAAAATAGCAAAGATCTCAGCCGAATTGATTTCCAAGCGAGGAATGGGACTAGAGAAAAGGTAAATAAAATTGCCGCCATCATCCCGCAAAACCCCACCGACAGCAGCGTTATCGAGGCGGGGATCAAAAGACGCATCAACATTCCATTTGAGTTGATTAGCCGTGGGAGGAGACCACAACTGCAACATGGGAGCAGCAGCGCCAGAGCTGGGAGAAGAGGTTCTCAGCCACTTGAGGCAAAACGGGTCCCGAAGCACTTCGGAGGATGAGTAGGGGAAACCATCATCCCATGCTTGAATCCACCAACAGAGCCTTATCAGAACCAAATCTTGAATTTCCTCCAAGGAGGAGAATATATTGTTGAAAATCCTGGCATTTCTTTCCTTCCAAAGGGACCAAATAATGACATTTCATCCAAGCGCGTAGTGATTGTTATGCCATGATTCCTTAACATGGTTGCTAAATGCAACCTCACTTTACTAAACACAACCCTCCAAAAAACCCAAAACACCCCTCTTACTCATAACTCCTTTCTCCCTCTACCCATTTCTCTCTCCTTTCTCCCTCTTCTTATTCCTCTATAGGCAAAAATTGGGGATAATTACCTCCATAATTTGACCCAATTTCTATATTGCGAAATTGATTCAACGCTTCAATTGCTGTAACTTTTTGCATTTGCTTTCAAACTTTATGTATTCTTCCATATTTGGGTCGACCCAATTTTCCCTATGTAATGATGTTCAACTCCAGCATGTTCAATACGCAGTTTCAGACATTTTGAGAGCTTCAGCATCCAATTAAGAAAGGTGAAATAAGTTTTAATATCAAGATTAACAAATTTACCCACAAAATTAGTAGCAGAAGGGTCTTTTCTTGCCACTTTGGGAAGTAAATTATGTCATTAATGGGTTGAATTATGAGAAAAACAACTGCAAGTAAGAAAGCAAAAGAAGTGATTATGTTTATGAATGCTGAAAATCTAATGTGTGAAAGAGTAGTCATTCTTGTTCAGGTGCAAGAAAGATGCGAATTTTAGAGAAAATAAAAGGGGGAAATAAAAATGGTGTCAAAAGAAGCTTTTTTTTTTGCTGTTTTTTCTTTTGTGAGTCGCAGAAATTTGGAAGATTGTAGACAAGATGGTGGAGTACAACAGACAGAATGGAAAGAATATGATTTTGCTTTTACTACTTCATCTATATTGCTTTCACTCAGATTACCTTGTTTCATACAATCTGCACGAACTAGTTTCATCTGTTTCATACAATCACCATGAAACAGTTTAACCTATTTCGTTCAATTTGCACGAAACAGAGTAATCTGTTTCGTGAGAATTGCACGAAATAATGTTAAGTATTTCATGTAAATTGCACGAAATTGATTAGTTACGGAAGAAAATCCCGGAATTACTTACATCATACTTTAGGTCAAAATAATCGCCCATTGAGTATCAAATTAAAATTTGTTAATAAGGTCTTTTGCAATTCATGTTTCTCTAACTATGGGAAGGAAAAGGAGAGAATATTTTTCTAGAGAGAAGATTTTTTTTAGAGAGGATGTGATAATGAGGATTTTGAGGGTTGTGTTTAGTAAAGTTGGGTTGCGTTTAGTAACCCTCAAATACCCTAAAATGGCAAACAATCTGCAACTATCGTCTCTATATCTGATTTAGTAACAAATCCAGAATGAGAAATTTGAAGAAATGTACGCATTTTCTCGATCATGCTCAAACAATTAGCACATGGACTGAACAGAAGGGGAAATTTTCATCCACAGACAGATGTCCACTTATCGCATTACGGCGTTTACCAAAATAACGTAAACTTTTTCCATAAAAGAGAATATGAACTTGATGGACAGGTTGTACCATTGCCACGGATAACGGCATGGCATTGGACGAAATCAAAATACTCCCAAGGTTAACCACGAATAGCAATGACAGTTGAAAAATGCAGGGAATTAATTGCTTCGCCAAAACACAGGTAAACCAAGCTACTACATGAAGGACGAGAATCAAACAAAGGTGCAGATGCAATAGCTAAGATAGCAAGGAAGAAAGCTACGATGCTAAATCACATGAATTTTTTGCCTAACCCTCCCCCAGTTTGTACAAAATGATTATTACTAGACAAAGATTTATGTACTTCACAAGATTGAACATGGAGGGTGAACTTCCTACCATGTTTGTAAACTCCTAATTGCTAAAATTATGCCTTCTATTTCTTTTTTAAAAAAATTAACATTATCCTTGAAATATGTCAAATTCATTATTCGTATACATCTACTATTACTTTAGTATAGAAATGGATCAATTTTAGTTTAGTTATTAAGCGGACTAGATCAGTTTGAGTCGAATGATAGAATTTCAACACGACTCCAATTATCAAATCATTTTGACACATTCGCGGAATAAAATACATCATTCATTTATTCATTAGCCAAAAACACACACACTTATATTACATAGCTTATTACAAGTCTTATTGCTTTTGCTTAGCAGGCACGAACAGAGAAGCGACGACGATATTTATAAAAACAAGACGATGAAAGTTATTAAGAAAGTCGAGAAACAAGCACAGCCGGCCACTGAGGCACCTAGTGTGCTATGTTGTTCTTAAGTTTAAGCCACACACACACCACCAAAAATTCCTGGTGGTACACATGCAAACTTACTTTTACAGCATGTCGGATCAAACATGAAGTTACAATAACTGCCTTTACCCACGCACTCCAAACCTTTCGTTGTACCAATTTTATGCGTTTTTACAGCCTCCTCAAATACATCAATAGTACTTATTGGTCGCGACGTAATTGTCATCTTTGTTTTCTCGTTTCCAGATTGATATATATGATTATTTGGTTGGACTATCGCTGCCAATTCTTCAATTCTCTCTTTATATTCTACTGCTGACAGTTGCATTTCTTCAGAATTGGTAGCCATCCTTCCAAACACCGGAGCTGTATATAAATCAATATGTTAGTGTTATTGCAGTACGTACGTACATACGTATATTGAAAAGTCTACTTCTTTGTTTATAATTTATAAATGAAAATATTGTACTCCGTGTTTTTTTTTTGTTTCAGTTGCTTTTTCATGGTGTTTAATGCACATGCAATCTATTTAAGTAATGATTTGCGTTTGTTCACCAAAAAAATAAAAATAAAATGCACATGCACTATTAATCATAATACTTAATGCGTTCTTTATTTATACTTGTTATAGCGAGAAGTGACACATTTCTAGAAAAGAAAGTAGAGAGAGAAAGCAATATGATATTTCTATTTCAAAAAAGTGTACAAGTACAAAGAAATGAAACAGAGGAAATATTTATCACAGAGCTGGTGAAGTGTCTGTGCAAGCAAACCAACTGCACAAGTCCTCCAAATGTACGTTGAGCCCCTGAGGCCTTGAGGAGTTGAGGGTCAATTTTTGTTTCTTTATTTTTACCTTTTTTTCTCTTTACAAGACACAAAGTACCCATGCTCTTTCTCTCTCTCTTTCTCTGTTACCGCTGATTTACCCCTCTATAATCACGTTCAATATTCCCTTTAATCTCTCTCTCATTAGCAAGAACTATAACTTGCTATAAAAATTTATTGTGATCTAAATCTACCTATCTATCTATTTTATAGTTCCTCTATTTTTTTAGTTCCACCATTTGATTTTTCATGTATTCTAATACGCTTTTTTGAAAGCTAATATAGCTGATTCTGTATAAATAAAAATTATAAGGGTTCTTCTACGTAGTGCCCATGTGTTACAAAATTCTATATTATACCCAACCTTTTTGAAATTTCCACGTTGTACTCCTAAGCTTTCTAAACGTTATACTTCCTCCGTTCCATAATAAGTGAAACACTTACTATTTTAGAACGTTTCAAAATAAGTGAAACATACCTTCAATGGAAAAAAGAAAGTGATAAAATGACAAGAATACCCATCACAAACTTGTGTGGTTTGCTTTTCTCTCTCCTCCTTTTGATAATGAAAAGGGTATTTTATGACTTTTTGACTTATACATGATATCATAACAGTAAATTTTGGGAGTTTCTTACCCTATGGGCATAAAATAGGATTTTTGAGCCTTATTAGTTGACCGAGGTTTGGGATATGATCTGAAAAATTAAAGGCTAATTGAGGTTTATGGTAGGATTTTCTATTAGTAAGAGTATTTTGTGTGACGTTTAGAAAGTTTAAGGGTACATTGTGGAGAGTTAAAAAAGGTCGAGTACAACAAAAAATTCCGTTAAGCACAGGGGCACTAGCCGCACTACGTAGAAAAACCCAAATTATAAAAAGTTGATTTTGAAATCCTTGCATTGAGACAAATATGACAAAATTCCACTTGAGTATGCATTTTTCTTATAAGTATAATGGTTTCTTATAAGTATAGGGCATTACTATTTACCGCCCGTATTTACTACAAATCGCCCGTATTTTTTTCAAGATTTTCCTAAACTACCCCTCCCCTTTCACCCCACTCTTACTCTCTCACCTCTCATCCAACTTCACCTCATCACCACCACCACCCACCACCACCACCGGACCACCACCACCACCGGCGAGACCACCACCATCGACAAACCACCACCATCGGCGGACCATTGTTTTTTTTTTTTTTTTGAATTTTCGAGTGTTTTGAAAAACAATGGAACCAAAGTGTTTTTTCGTTCCCTCCATGGAGGAAACGAAAATTTTGTTTCGTTTCCTCGGTGGAGGAAACGATAAAACACTGGTACACTAGTGGTGGTGGTGCGCGAGTGTAGCTTCGGTGGTGGTTGTTCGCCGGTGGTGGTTTTCTACCGGTGGGGTGGTCCGTCGGTGGTGGTGGTCTGCCGGTGGTGGTGGTCTGCAGGTGGTGGTGGTCGTCGGTGGTGGTGGTGGTGGTCCCGTGGTGGTGGTGGTGGTGGTCCCGTGGTGGTGGTGGTGGTGGTGGTGGTCCCGTGGTGGTGGTGGTGGTGGTGGTGGTCCCGTGGTGGTGGTGGTGATGGTGGTGGTCCCGTGGTGGTGAAGGTCCGAGAGGTGGAGTAGGTGAAGTTAGATGAGAGGTGAGAGAGTAAGAGTGGGTGAAAGGAGAGGGGTAGTTTAGGAAAATCTTGAAAAAAATACGGGCGATTTTTAGTAAATACGGGCGATTTTTAGTAAATACGGGCGATAAATAGCGAAAGGTTAAGTATAATGGTGAGAGAAAGCTTGTCAAAGTTGGTTGGTGAATAATGGTTAAGGGCTTGTTCTCTTCGGCATAAAACAATTGAACCAAACCGAATTGAACCGAACGGGCGAACGGAACCGAACTAAACGATTGCAACCGAACCGAATTAAATTATAACTAAGGGCCTGTTTTCTTCGGCATAAAACAACTGAACTGAACTGAATTGAACTGAACTGATTGCAACTGAACTGAATTGAACTGAACTGAATTAAATTATAACTAATAGTAATGATAATAATTTAGGAACCGAATCGAAGCGAACTAAAGCAATCATTTGCGGTGAACTGAACTGAATTGAACTAAACTGAAAATCAGGTGGGGAGAACATGCCCTAATAATAATGATAATAATTTAGGAACTGAACTGATTGCAACTGAACTAATTTGAACTGAACTGAATTGAACTGACTGAACTGAATTGCACTGAATTAAATTATAACTAATAGTAATGATAATAATTTAGGAACTGAACTGAATTGATTGAAACTGAACTGAACTGAACTGATTGCAGAATCGAACCGAACCGAACCGGGCAACGGGCGGTGAAAATAAGTTGGGGAGAACATACCCTAAATGTCAAATAGTGCAACTAAAAAAACAAAGGAAGTATTATATTATACTTTCTCTTTTACTAAAAACAAGATAACAATTTTCCACCCAGCCCGTAAAAAAAAGATAACAATTTTCCATATTTTTTACTTATACATAATTGAAGATAATATGGAACAAAATAATGCATTTGATAGCATATAGGCTGAAAAATATTGTAGGTATTAATAAACAGAAGAAGTGTTTATTATATATATATTTATAGAATAATATACTAAAGCAAAAACCAAAAGATATATACGTAAATTATTTGTGAGATATTCTAGGAAATGAGATCTCCTCTATTAGAAAAAAAAAAAAGCTATCTTCTTTTACCAAATTTTTATAGATAACCTTCTTCCATTATATTTGATAAACTAATTATGTTACGATTTCAATTAACTATGATAAGTTTAATTTTATATATTCAAATATAATCCATAAAAAATCAGTCTTATAAATGTTGAGCTAAACTCATGCCAATAATTAGTTGTCTTTAATGTTCATACCTAAAGGTCCCTTTTCATAGATAGCATAGGAACTCTAAGACGTTTTAAGAATGATGGGAGGTATGAGTAAGAGTAATTGGCATATGAGCTTTTTTCTTGGTGCTCTCCAAGTTGCTCTCTAAGGAGCTCTCCAAGGAGAGAGAAAATAGAGAGCCTGTTAGAAATAGTAATCTAGAAAAATCTAGTGTAAAAATCAAGATGAATTCTAGAGTTATCTAAACAAATATCTATTGTAATTAAGACATATTATAGAAAAATCTAGGAATGAAGAATCTAGAATAATCTAGCATTAGATATTATTAGATCATATAAGATTAATATAGAATATTGTAGATTAAGTTATACTACTCCTATAAATATGTGTTAGCATTGTACGTAAGAGTGTAGAGTCATATGTACTTTCTAGCTACCACATTCATAAGCAAGAGTTCTATTATGGAACCTTGCATATCACATATCATATGTATCTCCCCCAAGTTTGTAACAAGTTATTCCAATCAATAAAAATTCATAAATTACAGATTTGGTCCATTAACCTTCCGCATGCGCCTGTCAAAAATTTCTATCACAACTCTACCCCAACATTGGTGCTCTCGAGGTGCTCTCCGTTCGCTCTCCATGGAGAGGACTTGGAGAAATGCTCTCCCCCAAGAGCATTGAGAGAGCATACTCTTGAGTCTTGGTGTTAGAATATATCATGGATATATTCTAGGCATTAAATCATTTTGTATATAATCTCTTATTATTGTATATTTCCCTTATTAGTTGTTAATATTATGTTTCCTTAGTTGTAGCTAATCAGTGGCTGATTTGTAGCCTAACATCACTCTTGTAATCAACATATATTGTTCGCAACGTTGGAATGGAAAACTCATGGGATTGATTTCCTTCATGGTATCAGATTTTTCGATCCTTACCTACTAACCCTAGCCGCACCTTCCTTCTTCTCTTATTCTTCTACCCTCTTCACCATGGCAGACCAGTCCAAGTTTCATTCCGCACTCACCATCACCAATGTTAAGTCTCTTGTTCCTGTGACATTAGACAATGAGCAAGCGATGTATCATTCTTGGGCTACTTTGTTTACCAATCTTGCTAGGGTTCATGATCTATATGATCATTTGGTTCCGCCAACCGAGGAGACGGTTTTGGCAGCCTACACCAAGGCTAAGTCCGCAGACATGGCTCTGTGGCGGCGTTTAGATGCCGTTGTCTTGCAATGGATTTACAGCACCATTTCTTCCGATCTTCTCCTTGCTATTCTCAAGCGTAATGACACGGCTGAGGGTGCGTGGAACCGTCTTGAAGCTCTTTTTCAAGACAACAAAGCCTCTCGTGCTACCCATCTCGAGGAGGAATTTACCAACGCTGTTTTTGACAATTTCACCTCGATCGACGCTTATTGCAATCATCTACAATCTCTGGCGGATAGGTTGGCTGATGTTGATGCTCCGGTGACAAATGGTCGTCTTGTTCTACGTCTCACCGGGTCCTTACCAGTGGCGTATAGTGGTACGGTGGATTACATACAAAATCAAGAACCTTTGCCATCTTTTGAAAGCTGTCGTTCGAGGTTGAAAATGGCTGAGCGTACTATCAAGGCTCGTCATGCTCGTGAAAATGGTAGTCGCTCCGGTGGAGCTGCCATGGTTGCCGCTGGCTCTTCCCCCTCACATGACTCCTCTGCAAGCAACAAGCGCAACAACAATAATAAAGGGAGGCATCATTCCAAACATAATGGGAAGAAAAAGGCCCAACAATCTACTGGGACCAGTCCGCCACATCAGCAGCAGACGTGGCAGCCACGTCAGCAGGCCCCGTCGCCACAGTGGCAGCAAACGTGGCAGCCTGGTTGGGGAGGGTGGACCATTCCTCCTTGCCCGTATCCTGCCTACTCTTGGCAGCCCAGACCCAATCCCACGGCCCCACATTTTTCTACTTCTGGGTCAGGTGTACTTGGGTCCAAACCCCAATCTTTCAATGTTGTTGCTCCTCCTACTTCCAGCTACATGCCCACCGACATTGAAGCTGCTATGCACACTCTTTCTTTCTCTCAACCTGACGGGAACTACTACATGGATACCGGTGCCACCTCTCACATGACGGCTGACGCAGGTATTCTCTCTTCTTATTTCAATTCTAGCAATAAGCATCATAACATTGTTGTTGGTAGTGGTCATCTAATTCCAATTGTTGGTCACGGTCGCACAATTTTGCCTTCCCCATATCCCCCATTCACCTTAAACAATGTGTTACATGCTCCAAAGCTTATCAAAAATCTGGTCTCTGTTCGTAAATTTACCACAGATAATATGGTTTCTATTTCTTTTGACCCTTTTGGTTTCTCAATTCATGACTTACAGACGGGGAACAGATTAATGAGATGTGATAGCACTGGGGACTTATATCCACTTTTCTCCCGTTCTCAAGCCAATTCTTTCCACAATCATTCTGCTTTTACTGCTTTATCTTCAGATATTTGGCACAATCGTTTAGGCCATCCTGGCGATACTGTTCTTAAATCTCTGTGTAGTAACAAGTTTATTGATTGTAATAAGGCTTGTAACACTTATTGTTCTTCCTGTCCTCTTGGGAAACATTCTAAGCTACCATTTTATGATTCGGTGTCATATACTTCTCTACCGTTTGATATTATTCACAGTGATCTTTGGACTTCCCCTATTGTTAGTACTTCAGGCCATTGTTATTATGTTCTTTTTTTGGATGACTATAGCAAATTTTTGTGGACATTTCCTATTGCCAAAAAATCTCAAGTCAAACATCTCTTCTTAGCTTTTCATGCTTTAGTCAAGACACAATTTGAACGTAATATTAAAACATTTCAGTGTGACAATGGTACAGAATACATCAATGGCACTTTTACGCATTTTTTTGAACAAAATGGCATGCTTTTTCGTCTCTCATGTCCTCATACATCTCCTCAAAACGGGAACGCCGAAAGACACATACAATCCATAAATAATATCATCCGGACCCTTCTTGCTCATGCATCTATGCCTCTCTCCTTTTGGCACCATGCTCTTTCCATGGCTACCTACCTTCTCAATATTCTTCCTTCCAAGGTATTGAATTACCAATCACCCACTCAAATTCTCTATCAAAGTGATCCGGATTATTCGAGTTTACGTGTTTTTGGTTGCTTATGTTTCCCATTATTCCCATCTACTACTATTCATAAATTACAAGAAAGGTCGACTCCTTGTGCTTATTTCGGTCCGGCTCCTAACCATCGTGGCTCAAAATGTTATGACATGTCTAGTGGTAAAATCATAATTTGTCGCCATGTTCGTTTTGTTGAAACTGAATTTCCCTTCTCCAAACTTCACAAAACAAAGCCTTCAGATTATGAATTTTTATGTGACAATATTAATCTTCCCTTACTCCATCATTTGTCACACAATTCCACGCCACAAACCACGCAGCCTGACCCAGAACCCCAGCCCAACTCGTCATCTCTTCCTTCATCTGGGCCGCAGTCTCACACGGGCCCAGCTTGCTCTTCCCCCTCCACCGAAATTAGGACAACATCTTCTTTGGGCCAGGAGCCGCTGCAACCCAATCCCTCTCCTTCTATCTTGCACTCCTCTATCACACGGAGTCATGTTCACTCCTCCGGCCCATCTTCCCCTCCTGACAGTCCACCATTCATGCGACCCACACCATTGCCCAATCCTAACATCTCTACTGGGCCTCCCAATTCATTATCTACTCGCATGAATACTCGTGCATCTCATGGCATTTTAAAACCCAACCCCAAATACTCCTCCAATTATCACACTACCACCACTACAGATATTTCTCCTGTTCCAAAAAATCCTGTTAGTGCGCTTAGTGACCATAATTGGAAAAGTGCAATGTTGGATGAATTTAATGCTTTAATTGATAATAAGACTTGGGAATTAGTGCCAAGGTCGCCTAATGTGAATGTAATTCGGTCTATGTGGATTTTTCGTCATAAACATAAGTCTGATGGTTCTTTTGAGCGCTATAAGGCTCGTCTTGTAGGTGATGGAAATACTCAGCAGCAGGGTGTTGATTGTGATGAGACATTTAGCCCCGTGGTTAAATCTCCCACCATTCGAGCCGTTCTCAGCATTGCTCTCTCTAAATCTTGGCCCATTCATCAAATGGATGTCAAGAATGCTTTTTTACATGGTCATCTCAATGAAACAGTTTATATGCATCAACCCATGGGTTTTCGTAACAAAACTTATCCAAATCATGTTTGTTTGTTGAAGAAATCTGTGTACGGGTTAAAGCAGGCTCCACGGGCTTGGTACCAAAGATTTGCTGATTTTGTTGCTACCATTGGGTTCTCTCACAGTAAGTCAGATCATTCCTTGTTTATCTACAAAAATGGCTCTGACATTGCTTATATTCTGTTATATGTGGATGACATCATACTTACAGCTTCCTCTGATCGCCTTCGGAAGAATATTATGAAGCTCCTGGCCTCTGAATTTGCTATGAAAGATCTTGGGCCTCTGAGTTTTTTCTTGGGTATTTCTGTTACTCGGCATACCCATAGTCTTTTTATCTCGAACACAATATGCCGCAAAAATTATTGAACGTGCCGAAATGTCCGATTGCAGACTTCCGTCCTACTCCTGTTGATACTAAGCCCAAACTTAGTGCTACTGCTGATACTCTTTATGATGATCCGACCAAATATCGCAGTCTTGCAGGTGCTCTTCAGTATCTTACCTTCACTCGGCCCGATATTTCCTATGCCGTGCAGCAGATTTGTCTTCATATGCATGCTCCGACTAATGAGCATATGAGTGCTCTAAAGCGTATCATTCGATATCTTCAGGGTACTCTTTCCTTTGGTCTTCACTTATACAAGTCCAACATTACTCGTCTTATCTCATATACAGATGCAGATTGGGGTGGGTGTCCTGACACTCGTCGTTCCACCTCTGGTTATTGTGTTTTCCTCGGAGATAATTTGATTTCTTGGTCTTCAAAACGGCAACCCACTCTCTCCCGTAGTAGTGCAGAGGCCGAGTACAGGGGCGTTGCCAATGTTGTATCCGATACATGTTGGCTGAGAAATTTACTTCTAGAGTTTCATTGTCCTCTTCCAAAGGCTACTCTAGTTTACTGTGACAATGTGAGTGCAATATACTTATCCGGCAATCCAGTTCAACATCAACGCACTAAACACATTGAGATGGATATTCACTTCGTTCGTGAGAAGGTGGCACGTGGCGAAGTTTGTGTGCTTCATGTACCGTCCCGTTACCAACTTGCTGATATTTTCACAAAAGGGCTTCCGCGTGTTTTATTTAATGATTTCAGGGACAGTCTAAGCATACGTGAACCTCCCGCTTCGACTGCGGGGGTGTATTAGAATATATCATGGATATATTCTAGGCATTAAATCATTTTGTATATAATCTCTTATTATTGTATATTTCCCTTATTAGTTGTTAATATTATGTTTCCTTAGTTGTAGCTAATCAGTGGCTGATTTGTAGCCTAACATCACTCTTGTAATCAGCATATATTGTTCGCAACGTTGGAATGGAAAACTCATGGGATTGATTTCCTTCACTTGGCATAATACAATGACACATGTCATTGATAATTAGGTATTTTCCTTGTTTTGCCTTTTGATTTTGGAGAGCTCATTGGAGAGTAAATACCATTGTTAGCAATTTTTGAAGGGGTGCTCTTGGGAGTATCTTGAGGAGAGAGAAAGTAAAAAATGGGTTGGAAAGTAACGTTGGAGAGCTATATCAATGTTGGTGCTCTTAGGGTAAATTTGTGGGAACGTTTCTTAGCGCGAGAACATACGGTATATAGGTATGGGCTTTATAAAAGCCTCTTGAAGTAAATAAACAAATCAAGGAATTTGTTTTTAAAAAAATTATTTTTTTAATAGAAAAAACACCGGATTTTGTTAGAAACACCTTTTTATCATTGACCCTCTTTTAACACCTTTTGTATATGGAAGTTACACATGATTACATTTTTATTCCAGCTTATTATTGGAGCTGCCAAAAAAAAAAAATTTCATTCCCACGTTCCAATGTAAAAAACAAAGGAAAAAAGAGAAGGTCCATGATGAAAAATATAACCAATCGATATGCAAGGTACCTATTTTGATTGAGGTGTGGTTTAAAGTGCTCACTCAAATAACATATCATTATCATATCACAAAGTCTTATAAAAGACGGTCTCACATTAGTCTTAACGTGAGACCGTCCAAGTTTCACATTGAGCTGGGGGAAAGAGATGGAGGCGCGACGCCGAGGTGGGGGAAAGAGATGGAGGTGTGGCTCAAGGGGTTGTCGGTTGGCCGCGAAGTTACGCCGGTGATGTCGGCATCGGCGAGTAAGGCCACTTTCGGTGGCACCGCCAACCACAGGAGCAATTATCTGCCCACCCTGCAATTTCAATGGCGAATGTTGCAAAATCGCAAGCAGGAAGAAAAATAACATTGTTTCTCACCATCATCATCATGGTCTTCGTCATCATCAGCTGCAGCAACAAAGTGATGAGCTAATTTGAATTTGGCCATTTATTTCTATTTTGGTGGTTATTTTTGTTATACAGATTGATTATTGGAGCTTCAACTGAAGTGGGTGTAGTTTCTAGAATTGTGTTGCATGTTGTGTGATATCGAATTCGTTGTGAAAACTTAGCAGTTGCAATTTGTAGCTTGAAGTGGAACTGGATTGATTGATGCTTTTGGGTTAAAATAGTTCATTTTGGTGTATAATGAAGTGGGTTCTTTAAATTTGATTGTTTGAGGTTTTAGGATTTTATAGCCTTAAGTGGAACTGGATTATTGCTTGAAGATTCTGGGTTAAAGTGGTTTATCTTGGTGTATGACGAAGTGCGTTCATTCATTTTTGATTGATTTTTAAGGTTTTAGGATTATATAGCTTAAAGTGGAATTGGATTGATTGATGATTTTGGGTTAAATTGGTTCATTTTGGTGTATGATGAAGTGTGTGCTTTGAATTTTGATTGTTTGAGGTTTTAGGATTTTATAGCCTGGAGTATTGATTGAAGATTCTGGGTTACAATGGTTTATCTTGGTGTATAATTAGGATTCCTGAGCATTTGAAAGGACCAAGAAGTGGTAAACAACCCTTTCATGTAGCTTTGACTGCAACTGATGCACCTTATAGCAAATGTCAATGTCGAATTATGTACTACTGGTACAAGAAGCAGAAGGAGTTGCATGGATCTGATTTTGGTGGATTTACCAGAATTTTCCAATTAGTTAAGGAATTTTAATAATCAATTACATATTTTTGGCTCTTAGTTATGGTTTTCTTATTCATATTTAGCTTTTCCTTAATAGTTATGAAATTCAGATATATAGTTATGATTTTTAGGTTATTAGTTATTAATTGTGGTTAATAATTATGGTTTTATGGTTGATAGTTGTGGTTCTGGCTATTAGTTATTTTTATTTGATAAATAGTTATGATATTTGGCTATTTAGTTATTATTGTTTTTTACATTAGTTATGACTTTTTGTTTTTTAGTTCCGATTTTATGGCTAATAGTTTTAGTCTAGAAAATAATGAAAGATTATAATTATAGCATATGAATAATTATTTATTAATTTCATGAGTAACAATGATAGTATGGTTGGTCATTAGTTTTATTTATTGTATGCATTAGTAAACATTGTTTTTGCATTGGTTATTTGAGGTTGGCATAACTAATGCAAAAACGCGGTAGTTATTTAAGAAAGACTCATTAGTGCGTTAGTTTTTTTTGAGAAAGAGAGAATTATTTATGCGTGATACTGAAATTATGGTCAATAAAATGCATTATAATCTGATTTTTATGATATAACTAATATACTTCAGCGCTTAACTAATATACTTCAACGTTTAACTAATATACTTCAGCGCTTAACTAATTCACCCAGAAGCAATTTAAGGCTAGCATAACTAATAAGTGCAAGCGCTTAACTAATTCTACTGTTGATTTGATGCACGCGCGTGATGTCAACATGACATCAGTGGTCTCACGTTAATACTAACGTGGGACCGTGTCTTCAAAAACGGACTCATATAAAAATTATTTTCTCATAAATTTTCTAAAACAATATAACTACAAAACCAAAGGATATAACCTGTTGTAGTACTGAGCAAGATTAATATGGCTAGGACAGCAGAACGGAGATTCACTGAGCCGCTCTCCATTTCCTTCAACTTTGAGCAGACTATGAAGTAGTTTGTAATGACTTGATGTGATTGTTTATTACTGTAGTAGTCAATGCTTTATTTGCTCTATAATTTCCTCGGACAAGCGTTCTTATTTATAGAAAATATAGGGTGTAGCCTATAGGTTACATGCTGTAGGCTATATAGGTCACCATACGACCTACATGTGCTACTCGCTTCGTTTTTTTTACTCAATTTCTATTCACCGCCCTAAAATTACTTAAAATCGCCCCAACTATCATGTAAATGTAGCATTATACCCTTGGCTGCTTTTACAACTCTCTCTCCACCACCACCTAAAATCACTAACCACCAATCGCTACCTCCAACCCACCGACGATTACCACCGACGACAACAATGTCTTTCGACGACATAATTTTTTTTTTTCGACAAGGTAAATTTTTTTTTTACGAATTCCATGGGGCTAACGTGTGGCCTGCACGTTGGCCACCATGGACACAACGTCCGGCCCGGACGTTGTGTCCATGGTGGCCAACGTGTGGCTCGCACGTTGGCCCCATGGACACAACGTCCAGGCCAGACGTTGTGTCCATGGGGACAATGTGCAGGCCACACGTTAGGTCCATGGAATTCGTTAAAAAAAAATTAGCTCGTCGGAATTTTGTGCTCGTCGGTGGTAATAGTCGGTGTTGATCGTCGTTGGTGATGGTGAAGATGAGAGAGACTATGATTTAGAGGAGGAGTTAAGTTGGAGTAAAAATCAAAAAAATATAGCAAGGGTATAATGGTACTTTTAGAGGGAAGTTGGGGAGATTTTAAGTAATTTGGGAGCGATGTTTAACAATCTACATTATTGTATGCACAATAATTTAGACAATGTCACTTTCAAGTTTTTTGGAGGGTTGACCCATTTAATGTAAAATAATGGGAAAAAAAATAAAAAAGTAGTACGTTTGGGTGGAAAAAGAGAAAAAACAAATATAATGGTATTAATTTATGGTGGGTCAAGTACCCTAAATAAAGAAAGTTTAAACAATGTTGCAATTAAAAAGAAACAACCATTTAAGGAAAATATAGCGATAAAAAAAATGGAGGGAGTATAAGTTATAGGCTATGACGCTCCTTGATTATGAAAACAAAACAAAAAACCACGTTTATATATTTGGCGATTTTATGCTCTCAAATCTTAATGACTCAACAACGACTGTGATTTGTGCCTTGTGGCACCATTTTTACGTGATGGTTGATGATTATATGCGAAGGAATTAGGAGAAAGATTGAGAAGTGTGTGATGAAGATGGCATCTCATAATTCACTTGTAATATTGAAGAACATTTTACAACTTTTATGAGAAACATTGATATTTAAAATAAATATGTTCTAATTTTTCAATAATAAAAAGATGATAGAGAAATGAGTCTCATGATCACTTGAATTTATAATAAACAATTGGGTGAGAGACAAAATAGTTCGAACCAATTTTTTCTACTACAAATAGTGGGAGGAATTAGACGAGAGAGAGAAACTAAGTGGTCTCAAATGTCAATGCATGAATAAGAAGATTCAAAATGAGTAATTGAGTATGATAAACAAAAACACATCTAACGGCTTGATAAAAAAAAAACGCCTCCTCTCCTCTATTTTCCTCTCTTCTCTCTCCTCTTCCACAAAATCCTAATTTTCAACCTAAGGACTACCGCCACCCTTTTGGGCAGTGGTAAACCCTTTTCTCCTTTTGTTACTAGTTTTTTATGTTAATGTTTCTAATAAACTTTAGTCTCTCTCTAATGGAGAGTTTTTCTACCTATTTATTGGGTCATATCTACCCATATATTGGGTTTTATCTCTCTCCATGTGAGAGTTTGGAGACTTTGTTTTTGGGTTTTTGTGTAATTCAAGAGGTTGATTTGTTGATTGAAATTTATGCGAGGTTGCAACAGATGTCAGTACTTCGTTTACAATCATTTTAATTGAATCCAATTCTACTTCAAAACTACAAAAGATCGATAGACCCCCCTTACAGAAGGCTGCATCAGACAGCGAAGTGAAAGACGAGGGTTTTCAGAGGTGTTAGATCTACTCAACGATCGTGGTTTTGTCATATTAGAATTGTATTTATTTCATTTTGACATGTATTTGTTTAGTTTTGACTTCTATTGTAGATGTCGTATGACTTTAAATCAATGAATTAATTTTTAATTTCAAAAAAAAAAAAAAAACACATCTCTATAAGGAAAGTGACACTAGTGGAAAAAAGCCCATTGGATTATGTCAAAACCGGACTTACAACTCCAGTTTTGGTCCGGATCCAATGGGCCGCATCAGCTAAAAAAAATTAACTGATCTGGTTTGGGCAGAAAACCGGACCAGTTAGTACAATTAACTGATCTAGTTTTCTGCCCAAACCGGATCAGTTGGGTGAACTATCAAATTAAAAATAAAGTGCACTTTCATAAAAATCACACTTTTGTCTCCAAATTTTCATGAACCAACAATCACTTCCACTGTGGCATACTCGCATACAAATTTTCATGAAGATGTAAAACAATTCACAAATCAACCAAAAAAAATAAAAAACAAAAGCTCCAAACAAAGACTAAAAAAAGGAAATTTAACGTCTTCATTACATTCAGCAACACATTAAACAAAAGAACATTCAATATTCAGCATTAACAAAAACATTAACCCTAGATCTAATTGAAAATCAAAACGAAAAATGAAATTACAAATGAATTAAATTACATGCAAGAAAACAAAAATAAAAATGAAATACATGAAGGTGTGAGACGGCGACCAGACCCGAAGAATGAAACCCTAACAAGCCTTCGACCAGACCTTGCGTAAGAGAGCGACGGCGAGCTGCGATAGAGAAACGGCGAGCGATAGTGAGCGAGTGAAGGCTGAGAGAGGACGACGAGCAAGTTTGTTTCCATCTTATAAATAGGAATCGGAGTATATTTAGCTCGTGCATGACATGTTTGAAAGCTAGCTTATAAAGAAAATAAAATAGCGAGTTTTTTTTGGCGATGCCCGATTTTTTATTTAAACTAGTTTGTAGGCCCGGGCTATGCCCCGGGTACTTAAAGTTTTCATTATTGATAATTTACTTTAAAATGATATCATGAAATATCATTTGGTTTATTGGTTAAGACTTTAGTTTATAAACTTGAATGTCATGGGATCAAATCCTACACAATGCATTTACTATTTTTTTTTTGTATATGGATCATGTGTAGTAAAACAACCTAAGGGAGAGCGCCACGTGTCGCTGTTCCTTGGTTAAGAACACCTTTTAATATATTAGTGTAGATTTTTTGTCGTCTACTGAGGAAAAATTGGCCTCATGTAAGTGATAAATATAATTGCATGATATTTAAAAACTAAACCCTTAAAAGTTTAGGAGTGAAATTAAAGTTTAAATTTCTACAAGGAATTAGGGTAAAGTTTAGGAATGAAAGCTTAAGTTTTTACCTGGAATTAGGGTAAGAGATTATGTCTACTATTAGTCTCTTATTACTACCATAAAAGTGTTAGAAATCTAACTACTTGTATAAATCTTTTAATGAAATATAGTTACAAGACCTTATTGTATATTATTTCGAAATACTAAACAATGATGTTATATTGGATTTGTAGCTGCATTTAACATTAATTTTTAATTGAGGAGTTGATATGGAAATAAAGCATGTACATTAGAGCCTTAAAGAAAAGTGCCGCCTATAGATTTTCTAAGGAATGCTTTCTAATATATTAGTGTAGATTATTGCTAAAACAATAATAAATTAATGAAGAAATAAGTTACTATTTATTTATTCATTATAGAAAATGTTAAAAAAAGGGTTCGGTGCTAATGATTGATCATATTATCGTTAAAGTCGTTAACGTGAATGTCGTGAACTTTATTTATTCATTAAAGGGTTAGGTCACTAGGTGCTAATGTTAGTGTAAGTTGCCAATGTTTATTTATTCATTATAGAAAATGTTAAAAAAAGGGTTAGGTGCTAATGATTGATCATATTATCATTAAAGTCGTTAACGTGAATGTCGTGAACTTTTTTGGCTTTAGTGTAATTAAGTTGCCAATGAAGAGTATGACTTGGTCGATAAACCTCCACGTATATAGTGATCCTTTTTTTTTCATAAATCACATGAATTAACATTAGGTCCACACTAATTTAGTGTGGACCAAGTCCATATAAGTTTTTTACTACCACGAATATCATTTAAGAAAAACTTTAGCCTTGTCAATTAATTTTTTTTAGGGGAAAAGTTAGACCGAGATATTATTGCACATCAATCTCCGCCAAAGTAATAATACTTTTGGGTAACGGAACCATGCAAACAAGTTCAGTACTTCTACATGTATACCATCTTGCCACTAAATGAGCGACAGTGTTCCCGGCCCTTTTCACATGAGTAAAAAGAAAACTATTAAAAGATATAGCTAGCTTTCTAATATCATCAAACATTAAGAAAATTGGAGCAAACCCCGTTGAATCATTTTCTGTAGCTTTGACAACGTTGAGGGCGTCACTTTCAAGCCATATATGTTGTTGAAACCCGATCTTCGAGCAACCTGTAATCCAAATCTAGCTGCTGCTGCTTCGGCCATAGTTGGGTCCCATTCCACCGCAATCCTCTTCGTGGTTGTCAACATCACCACCCCCATATCATCTCTACAAACAAACCCCAAGCTAACATATTCTCCCTTGACCACATGAGCATCAACATTCACTTTGATAATACCCCTAGAAGGTTTAGTCCAGCTTGCATTAGATACACGCTGATTAGAGCTTTGAGGGAAGCATGGAATGACATGTTGGGCATACGTGCAATACGTTTCCACCAAGTGTAGGAAGCTAGCGGCCATGGCAGCACCATGCACCACCTCGTGTGCATACACATACTTGTTGCGACAAAACCACAAAGCCCAGGCAACAGTCATCATTTCTCTCACCTCCTGCAAGCCCACTTGACCCACCCACCACTCAAATTTTTATGCATAAGACCCCTCAGGAGCATCCCTCACTAGCTGCACATATTTACTTGCCTCCCAGACCTCTTGAGTTACTTCACACTCAAATAGCACATGGCAGATCGACTCCACCTCCACCCCACAGCACGAGCACAGTGCGTCATGCGTTATATGGCGCCTATAAAGCACCTCCTTCACAGCCATAGTCCCCCTACAAGCTTGCCACACAAAATGGCAAAGTTTCGGAGGGCCCCGCAAACCCCATACCAAACGCCACAAGCTACTGTTATTGTAATTTGCCTCGGCTTGGTGACTTAAAATCCCCATCCAATAACCTGACTTAACAGAGTATACTCCATCCTTTGTTGGGCTCCAGTATCGCTTATCAATAGTAGGGAACAGAGATAGGGGAGTTTGTAAAATCACCTTGCAATCAGCATCATCGAAGCATGATCTAACAAGCTGCTCATTTCATGCTCTTGTGGTGGTATCAATACTATCTGCTACTGTAGAAATTGAATCCTTTGCTTCCAATGATCGCGGTTCCGAAGCTTCAGCCTTCCCCGTGATCCATCACACCTCCCACACCTTTATGGCTGCACCATCACCAACACGCCATTGGAGGCTTTCAAGTAAAAGAGATTTTGTCCCCCACACGCTCCTCCAAGAGTAACTAGGTTCAAAACCTCTCCGAGCATCTAACACATCATCATGCTCGAAATACCTAGCTTTGAGAATCGAGTGAAGGAGAGTAGAAGGATCCGTGTGCAATCTCCATAATTGTGAAGCAAGCAAACTTGGTTAAACACCCTCAAATCTCTAAATCCCATATCCCCATTATCCTTAGGCTTGCATAACGATTCCCAAGAGAGCCAATGCATTTTCCGAGCCTCCTCATTCGAACCCCACCAAAAGCGAGCCAACATAGTATGAATTTCCTCCAATAACCCATCCGTTTTCTCAATATATTTTTTGATAAAAATTCTAAGAAGATGATACTATAGTAATAAATATTTTTCAAGACAAAATCTAATGATATATATAATGTTTATTTGTCATTTAATAAAAGATAGTCAAACAAAATTTTCGTAAACAGTTACATAATAACTTTGAATTCTTTTATATAAAAATAACTATAATTAGATATAGTTTATATCTACTATTGTTATATTTGGCCGGGCTTTGAACCCTATTTTTCAAGGCCAAATCTACATATAGTTTAGGGACAATATCATCGAAATGACTTCAAATTCTAGAATATACTTTATGACGTCAAAAAAATTTTAAAACCATCTTTGAGGAGTGCATTCATCATATACCCGGGTGTACCATGTGACTCAAGGCTATTTTTTGCTAATTTGCTCATTTAGAGCTCTACCTATTATGTGATTATGCTTATTTGGAGGTTTCAAAAGAGCAATGAGCAAAAAAAAAAAGCCTTGGGTATACCATGCTCGTGGTACACCTGGGTGTATGATAAAAATTGTAATCTTTGAGACAATTGGTCTCACAATCTGTCCATCTCACTTACACCCACACGACGAACAGCATGAACACTACTTGCAGCAAGGTTGCCTTGTTCGGAAGGAAGGGTAATATATAAAATTGGAGATTCTTACCTAGTCTTAAATTGGTGTTCTGGTGTTACGTGATACATACATGCCTGTGTGACTAACATTCAGGCCTTCTTATCTCTATTATATATGGCGATAGAGGTGAGACACAAAAAATAGAAAAAGAAAAAAAATAAAAAAATGATGTAACTACCTAATTAATTTAAAAAAAATAAAAAGATAAAAAAAGACACAACAAAAAGAAAACAGTGAATTCCCTCTCAACTAAATTTTTGAAAAAAATTAAAAATTCCCGATTTAGTGGGATAAACTGATATAAAATTTAAAAATCGCTGATTTATTAGATGTAACTAGCAATTAATTTGATTTCTACATGTTTTCGCAGCCATCAAGTGCATATAAGGCTAGTATCACGTAATACAAGGCTTGTATGATACTAACAAATGTTGAAAAGAAGGAACTAACTAGAGAAAGTGCACTTTATTACCAACTTATTATTTATCCCATCCCATCCTATGTGACTTATAACAAAACCAATAAGCTAATCCTGAAAATTACTAACATCATATACTGACCCACTAATTATTGAAGCACACTATTGAACTAGTCTCATCGCGTCGTATTGTCGTAGCCATTTACATGTCTGTTGCAAGTTGCAACCTGGTGTCTTGTGAATGAGCATTGTTTTAGGCAAATTTCAGATAAGGAGCAATTTGCTTGGAGAGGGGGTTGACTATTAACTTGCAATACGAGCAAAATAAATATGCAAAGTAAAGTACACATTATAGTAAAGAACACAAGACAATTTTTACATGGAAACCCTCTAGATAGGGAGAAAACCATAAAGGAAATCGGTGTTCCGCCAATCCATTATAGTAATATCGATTTGTAGTACAAGTACGCTATTTTTGCCTGGTTGGCATAAAGAACGAGCAACTCAGGTTTTTAGAGAGAGAGAGAGATGACAAATTAAGAATATGAAAGAAAAATGATGGAGAGAGTGAGATGTAATAGAGTTTTTAGGGTTATGAGTGAGTCGGAGAGAATTCCTTGTTTTACATGGTTTAAGATAGGAATATTTATAGTAGAAAGAATGACGGTTTAAGCAAAATCTGTGAACTCGCTCCAGCTTGTTAGTTCCAACTTTTTAGGGATTCCCCTTGATCCTCTCAACAGCTTGTGCCAACTGATTTGACCACTGACTTGTTGTTTGTCTCTTTCTCCCATTGCCACTATTTTAGGTACTGCCACAACAACCTGCCATGTTGACAATTTGTGCTTCCATCTTCAAACCAATCGACTGCTGCTAAGTGGCAGTGCAGAATAATTGTATTGCTGCCAATGATTGATTGCCATGTGTAAATGGATTTTTACCACATAACAATAGCCCTAATTTCCCGATTTGGATGAAACAAATGATGACGAATTAGGAAATTCAGCTTCAAAATGTTGCTTAGTTGCGCATGAAATTTTGCAAGACGTTTGTCAAAACGACGTGAAAGATGACGTTTGGTAATCGTCTTATGTGACAAATCGAAAGTAAATATGCCTTGATATTTTACCATTTGTATGTATTTGCTAGAAGCATTTTATATGCGCTATTTGTTTGCTAGCAGCATTTAGTATATGCTTCCCGTATGTTGCTTGCTGAAAGCACTTTGTATATGTTTCTTGTATATTTGTTTGAAATTTGCTTTTGTTTTGCTTGTCATTCGTTCGAAATGACGTGTTTCATTTTTGTCATGCATGCATGTGTTGCTAACTAAAACGTCTTTCTGTTTTGAAGTTTGCATTTCGTATACCTTTGTTTTATAATTCGTGTAGGCATTTTTCCTTTCTTTTGAAAGGTCATACCAATCGTTGCTTGCGCATGTTTTGTGATCGGGTGAAATTGTCATCGGATATTGTTTTGTAATCGGGCGAAATTGCCATTGGATACTGTCGCTTTGTTGTGGAAGTTAATTTTATCATGTGAGGTCGAATTATGATGTCTTTGTCATCTTTGTTTAGCTTTTTCCATTGGACAATAGTTCTCAAGAGTCTCACAAAACAAATTTGGTTAAAGGATAGGTCGTTGGCCTCGCCAACGGCAACGACCCTCCGATGCCTAAAAATAGAAATGAAAGTAAAATACTGATTTAATAAGTTACTTTTTTTGCCTATGGAAAGTGTATGCTTGATTGCTATAAGGAAATGTTTGTCTGATCCGCTATGGAAAAACCCATGTCTGATTCGCCATGGGAAAACGCCTGTCTGATCCGCCAGGGAAAAACGCCTGTTTGATTTGCCATGGGAATTAAGATGCCTGTTTGATTTGCTATCAGAGATGCTTGTTGAATTTGCCATGGAAAGATGCTTGTTGATTTGTTATGGGAAACGTCCACTGTTTTTGCCACTGATCCCCCTTGCAAAACAACTTGTCAAAACTTAGCGAGCGACCCTTCGATGCTTAAGTCAGTAAGTGTTCAAGTGAAAGAGTAAAGTAAAAGGGAACAAATGTAAGACAAAGTTTAGAAGTGATACTGTTCCAAATATGTTGCATTCCAACTCCTTGGGATTTGCACGTCGTTTCTGTCATATTATGTTGCTCCCTTTCTAGTGTCAACATCTTCCTCAAATCGATTTTTCGCAAGAGCTTTGCCTTGGGCATCTTCAAACGTCGGATATGGGTATTTTGTCAATTCCTTGTATAGTTCAGATTCCTCGAGCAATCCTCTTCAAAAGGCTTCTATGGTTATTGGGGTGTCGCATCTTGGGATGGAAACCTTCTCATGATTGAACATGTTGAGGTAATCTCTTAATAGTTCGTCATACCTTTGGACAACTCGGTAGAGGTCGCTGGTTTACTTCTCAAGGCATCTGCTACTGGCAAATTGGAGGTTGAACATGTCCACCAAACCTACAAAAGTAGAAATAGCACCATTAGGTAGTTTAATGAACCATTGAAGGAAGGGACCTGATAAAGTCGACCTAAATCCCTTGCACATGCAACCTTTGCGCATCTTGCGGGGTATTGGAATGATAATCATCCTCTATTTAATTATATGGCGCAACATGCTCGCTAAAATATGTCGTTCCATCATATAGCTTCATGGCAGGGACAACAAAATGCTTCGGAATTTCGACTAGAGCAATGGATCTCTGCAAATGGCGAATCCGCATAGCTAGTTAGGGCAGCTTTCTCGACTGACCTTGAGACTCCCGGAATCTTCAAGGTTATCTTCTCAACGTTTGAGTCGCTTGTACAACGGAGCTGCCTGGGCGGATGCACTTGCAAAGGCAGAATCAAACGCAGTTTGCCAACGCAAAATATCTGGAACATTTGCATGACTTTACTGGTGCCATCCTTCTAATCCTAGCATGGGTCCAAGATGGGCTCCTTAACTTGGCAAGATTGTCATATCTGGCATCTTCATTGACCGGAACGCTCCTTTCCATTTCATGAAAAAGCTGCCTTCGAGAGTTGGACGCAAGTGATGCCACGGACAACATTTGGGTGCGAAAGGCATAAGTTTTCCTTTCAAAGTGGACGCACTGTATAACAATTTCCTCTCTGATAGTTTTCTTCAGTTCTTTGATGGCTCCCAAAATTTCAGACGTTGCTCCTTGATTTTGCTGGTTAGAAAAAGTGCTAGGAGTTGCGGGGGTTCCGGCTTCGTTGGTGATTTCGGCCATAGTATGTGTAGGATGGAGGTTTTGACAAGGTTGCTTTTTTAATTGTCAGCCCCACGGTGGGCGCCAAATTGTTTTAAGCAAATTTCACACAAGGATCAATTTGCTTGGAGAGGGGGTTGACGATCAACTTGCAATACGAGCAAAATAAATACGCAAAGTAAAGTGCAAATTATAGTAAAGAACACAAAATAATTTTACGTGAAAACCCTCTAGATGGGGAGAAAACCACGGGGGAAATGGTGTTCCGCAAATCCACTATAGTAATATCAATTTGTAGTACAAGTACACTATTTTAGCCTGATTGGCAGAAAGAACGAGCAACTTAGGTTTTAGAGAGATAGAGATGGCAAATTAAGAATATGAATGAAAAATGATGGATAGAGTGAGGCGTAATAGAGCATTTAGGGTTATGAGTGAGTGGGAGAATTCCATGTTTTACCTGGTTTGCAATAGGAGTTTTTATAGTAGAAAGAATGACGGTTTAAGCAGAATTTGTCAACTTGCTCGAGCTTGTTAGTTCCGACTTTTTTAGTGATTCCCCTTGATCTTCTCAACAGCTTGTTGCCTGCTACCAAGTGGCAGTGCAGAATAACTATATTGCTGTCAATGATTGATTGCCATGTGTAAATGGATTTTTACCCCATAACAAGCATTATATTGGTTTAGTTCATCATCCCAGCAATTTACTCTCAAGTTAATTTAGATTTTCTTAAAAAGTTGCAATGCTTTATTGCAGACTTTCAGTTTGAACTGACTACAGAATTAGAAAATAAAGATTGAAATGGTCAGGCTTGATATTATATTAACCAGTCAAGGAGATAAAGGTTGTCTACTAAAGAAAACTGAGTCAAAAAGATGACCTTAGAATTTTGAAATTTTCTCCCTCGTTGTACTCCTAATCTCCTATATGTCTCATACTGCAAAAAATTTCTAAATCTTCATAGTTCATACAAATGAAAATGGCAGCAGAAACCATTAAAGAATTACCCGACGAATGTTGGGTGATGATCTTCAACCATCTCAATCATGAAAGTGACCATGAATCAATCTCTTTAGTCTGTAAGAGATTTCTGTCAATCACCAATTCGATCCGAGTTAATATGAAAGTATTCAATCCATCAATCCAAGTCCTCTATAAGCTGCTGCAAAGATTCTGCAGCCTTAAGAAACTACAGCTCAGTAGCTTCCTAGGAGACCTTAATAAAGCTGTTCTTGCAATTACACAATCTAAATTGGACCTGGAAGAGTTGGATCTTTCCTACAATAGAAGTCTAGAAACAATTTGTTTCGAGGAGCTGAGCTTAAAATTGAAGAATCTCAAGATACTTGATTGTTCAGGTTGTCTGGGAGATGCTGATCTTGTCAGAATAGCAAACTCATTTCCCCAGCTGGAGGAGCTCGTGATCGGGGATTCCGATCATGAAGATAACGGTAAGAGCATCGTTGTGACTGATAACGGAATAGATTATCTGTCATCGAAGCTCAAGAGATTACGCAGGATAAAACTTTCACATAATAAATACATTTCAGATAAGTCCCTTGTTTCCCTGTCATCAAACTGTGAGTTTCTTGAGCAAGTTAGTGTATTCTATTGTGGTGTGACAGAATATGGTTTTTCATTCCTGATAAACAATAGCCGTCACTTAAGAACCTTGCTTCTATCAGCACATTTTCAGATAGAAACATTTAGACTCAAAAGTTCGACTAGTTTCACCACGAAATTACAGACTGTGTCATTCATAAGAGTAGGAATTTCCGACAAGTTTTTAGAAGCTATAGCAGAAGCACATATTCCGCTAACTGAGCTCTCTCTCTTATATTGCAAAAGCTACACGTTTAGTGGAATCTTAGTTCTTCGAGGAGCAGAGTTTCTTACAAATGAGCATATAGAGTACTTGTCCTCATTTCTCCATAGCTTGACATCAATCTCGCTCTCCGACAGTCCAGAGCTATCGGATTCAGCTTTTGTTATGCTCATACAAAGATGTCCTAAACTATGCAATCTTGAAATGGTAAGAACAAGCCTTGGGAGAGAAGAATACAATCATGATTGCCTAATAAAGAAGCATTTTGCATTGAAGTACTTGGATTTATCATCAAATTCTTACTTGAACACTTCAGGTCTAAAAAGACTCCTTCATTTCTGTCCCAAATTGGAGAAGATCAGACTATATGCTTGTTTTCAACGTAATAATCAACTGGATGTGGCTGATATATTGGAGTGCAACAGGGGAGTTGTTAACTTGGATATAAGTAGTTGTCAACTGAAATTGTCCAGAAAAGACGCGGAAGTCTCTATGTTAGAGACATTGAATGCACAGCATTCAGGAATTAACGATGAAGTTCATTTGAATCTAGAGGATTGCGAAAACTTGACAGAAGAAGGGGTAAAGGAGGTGGTGAAATCGTGTAGAAGACTGAGATTTTTAAGCCTAAGTGCATCTGAGAATGTGGATACTAACATTATAGCATGGATTGTTACTAACAGACCGTCTTTGAGACGCGTGGTGTCACCATCTTACTCATACCCAGACGAAGAAGAGCAAAAACACTTCTTGCAGCAAGGTTGCCTTGTTACTAAAGGTGCAAATTATGAAGACTACTAAGTAGTCTTAAAAAAGTTAAGGAGTGTTTAATTTTTGCTGCCTACAGTTTGGCCTGATGTTTTTATTTCTCCTCTCTGGTTTCTATGAGGCTCCCTCTTGTATCTTCTTGTGTACTGTATATCACCTTTATAACAATTAGGAACTTTGAGTTTGTAAAGGGTGTTGTACTTTTGTATATAGATTATGTGGTGGAATAAGAGATAATGGGACACAAGAAGAGATAATCGATCTATGTGAAATCGGTTGTATTAATCCAGTCAAGTTACTCAAGTAGGAAATGGGTTATGTCCAAACCCTGATCCCAAACTTGATGATATAGAAGACAGAATGACTATAGGAAGAAAAAGAAGTTGTTCACTCAGTGACTAATTAATCAACCCACTGAAGACAGACATAAATTAAGCGGAATATATTCAGCAAAAGAAATTTGTTTATTCTCTACTTTGTACTGAGTGAGTTACCATGTGATGACGTGGGTAGTAACGAGACGGAGTGGATATTTATCCACTACTAATAAAGATTAAGAGATGGTGCGATCCAACTCAGCATCAATAATTATGTTTTGATTGTCTATTAATGAATAACATGTGACTATCTCCTGGGTAATGTATTTTTTTCCCACTAATAAAGAAACTTTGTTTCCAAGATTTGGGTTCTAAATACGTAGACCTGGTTATTGGACAGGGTAGTCCAATGGCTAAAGGGTTAGGGTCAAATTTACAGGGCTTTTATTGGACGGGGCTTTATTGGACAGGGTCATTATTGGACAGGGCCATTATAGGGCCAACAAAGAAACCCAACAATTTTGAAAAATAAAATAGGTTTTGTAAAAACAATTACATATTTGGATTCGCATTCATTTATACTCACTTTTGGCTCTTTTTGTTCCTTATTTTTCTTGCTCGTTTATCGACCCGCCCATTATCGACCTGCTACCCATTTGGCCCGACCCGCTACCGACCCTTTATGAGGTAATCCTCTTATGACCCGACCCGCTTCCGACCCGCACTGACCCTGACCCGCCCCGCCCAATAACCATCTCAAAGCATAGTATTGTTAGTATAGTAGAACTATTGAAATGGTCAGGCTTGACATTAATAATGCACCAAAGCGATAAGAATCTAAGATTATTTTATATAGGAAACCAAGTCAATACTCATTAGTATGCTCTTTCTCATTGCTACCCCAATATACAAGCTGCTGCAAGTAATATGAACCTTTATGCAGATGAAAAGTGGCAGAAGAAACAAACAAAGAATTGCCTGACGAATGCTGGGCGATGATCTTTAAACATCTCAATCATGAAAGCGATCAGGATTCATTCTCTTTAGTTTGCAAGATAGATTTCTGTCAATCACCAATTTCTTCAAAGTTAGCATAAAAGTTTTAAGTCCATCAATCAAAGTCCTCTCTAGTCTGCTGCAAAGATTCACCAATCTTAAGAAAATACAGCTCAGTAGTTTCCGAGGGGACCTTGATAAAGCTGTTCATGCAGTTGCACAATCTGGGTTGGACTTGGAAGAGTTGGATCTTTCCTATAATGGAAGTCTAAAAACAGTTTCTTTTGATGAACTAGGCTCAAAGATGAAAAATATGAAAGTACTAGATTGTTCACATTGCCTAGAAGATGCTGATCTTGCTAGAATAGCAAATTCATTCACCCAGCTGGAGGAGCTGCAGATCGGGCAACCTTACTATAACGGTGATACAGGTAGCATTTATGTAACTAATGAAGGGATAAATTATTTATCATCCAAGCTCAAGAGATTACGCAAGATAGATCCATTACATAATGTTTACATTTCAGATAAGTCCCTTATTTCGTTATCATCGAATTGTGCGTTTCTTGAGCATATTACAGTATCATATTGTCGCAATGTGACCATTTATGGTATTTCAATCCTCATAAATAATAGCCATCACTTGAAGTTCTTGCACCTATGTGAACATTGTAAGATTGAACCATTCAGATTCACTACTTTCCTACCAAAGTTACAGACTCTGAGATTCACAAATCTGAGCATCTCAGATGAGTTTCTGTATTCTATTGCAGATGCACGAATTCCTCTAACTGAGTTTTCGCTATCATCTTGCGAAGGCTACACATTTATTGGGATCTCGAGGCTCCTACACTCTTGTCATCAATCTCTGAAATCTTTATTTTTGAAAGTAGCACAATTCCTTACAAACGAGCATATAGAGTACTTGTCCTCTTTTCTCTATAACCTGACATCAATAAAGCTCTACTATTGTCCTGAGCTATCCGATTCAGCTTTTGTTACGCTCACACGAAGTTGCCCTCTTCTATGTGATCTTGAAATGAGTGAAACAAGCCTAGGAAGAGAAGAATACAACCATGATGGCATAACAAAGAACTTTGCAGTAAGGTACTTGAAGTTATCTTCAAATTCTAGCTTGAGCACTTCATCTCTCAGAAAGCTTTTAACATTTGTCCCAAAGTGGAGAAGATCAAGCTATATTGTTGTTTTCAACGCAACGAACAACTGGATGTGGCTGATATTCTAGAGTGCAACGGAGTGCTTGTGAAGAATTTGGTGCTACAAGGATGCCATCGTCTGAAAGTTTCTAGAATAGACCAGATCAAAATCTCTAAGTTAGAGATGTTAGTCGCAAAAACATCAGGGATAAACGGTGCAATGTTATCAATGGTTGGAAGGATGTGCCCAGGACTGGTACATTTGGATCTGGAGAGGTGTGACAACTTGACAGAAGAAGGGGTAAAGGAGGTGGTGAGATTGTGTAAAAGACTCAGATATTTAAGCCTAAGTTCATGTGCAAATCTGGATATTGGCATAATAGCCTGGATAGTGAGTAATAGTTAATGCTTGAGAAAACTGGTCTCACCATCTCATAGACTCGTACATATCCAGATGAAGAAGAGCAGAAACAATTCCTACAGCAAGGTTGTCTTGTCACTAAGGGTGTATACTATGTACCAAACGAATCAACACACATTCACTCAGGCCCGGCCCTGGGCATTGTTTGAAGGGGCAAGGGACAAGGGCCCAATTTTTTAAGGGGCCCAATATTCTGATTATAAAAATAGTAGTAGGTTAAAAAAAAAGAAATACTAGCAAATTGCATACTGCTTATTAGCTGGCGCCTAGCCTACGCTGATTATGGGAATTGAAAGGGAAAGTCAACTTTCAATTATTAACTAGTTATTAGGCCCGGGCTATGCCCGGGTAGAGAAAATTTTCATCTATTAATATTATACATTAAAATAATAACACTAAATAACACTTGATCTAGTGGTTAAGACTTTAGTATATCAACTTGAAGTCACGGGATCGAATCCTATAGCATGCAACTTCTAATTTTTTTTATTGTATGTCCATTACATGGAGTAAAATGCCCTTAGGGAGAGTGCAACGTGGCACCGTTCCTTGTTTAGGAGCGCCTTTTAATATATTAGTATAGATGATTAATCCAAGGCAATTAATTAGAAGGATATTTCAAGCAAATGACTGATGGAAAAACTCATCGTCTTCTTCACCCTTCACAACTCCTCTCTTTCTCCAAAATTTATTCCTCTTCCTAAATTATCTCTAACCAGCTCACTCATGGAAATTTTCCATTTTCTCCAAAAAATTAAGCCGTTTTTAACAATTAATCCTCTTTTAATTGTGATTTCTACACTTTAAATAGGGATGAATTGCATTTGAATAATGCATTACTCACATATTCTCGTATCAATCAACTGATTTTTACTGAGATTCTGAAATTAAGGGTTTCTTTTGAGAAATTTTGGTTGTTTGGGACACTCATTTAGCCGAATTTTTCTATCTGCCGAAATTTTCTACCTGCCGACTGCTGTGGCCGGATTCTTGTATGCGCATCTGCCGAATCCTTGACTGTGCTTTTGCCGGAGTTAATTCTTAATTCATAATTCAGCCGAAATTTTCTACCTGCCGCCCGCCTGCCGGAGACCCGGAGTCCATCTCGTATGCAGTCTTGCTGTTGCTGAATTCCTTGTTGCCGATTGCAATTGTGGCTGGGGTCCAGAAATGCTGCCGGATTTATCTTAGCACTTCACTTGTTCTGCTGTTCAAGGTGTTGTCATTCTATCTCTATCTTCTCTAAATTATGCTCTGAGTGTTTTGTGTTTGATTTATTTTATGTGCAAATTGCAATGTTGCCCAAAAAACATTTATCTGGAAGTGAAAAAAGGAAAAAGAGAAAACTTGTTGAAGAGTTAATAAAATCACAATTTTTTTTTGGTAAATTTATTTGTAAAATTGCATTCGCTTGAACGACGGATTTATCTAATAGAACTACTATCAAATGTTTTTATTTTATTCTATTATAAATTGCATTTTTTGAAGGGCCCCAATCTACTATTTTGCCTAGGGCCCCAAAAAGATCAGGACCGGGCCTGCATTGATCACTACTTAAGTGAGATGTGACGTTTAAGAACAGTCCCAAAACGGGGACTATTCAAGACTTACTCCTAATGACTAAGTCAGGATTAAGTCTTGAACGGGTATCTAGGCATTATGATGTACATAAAAACAATCGCATTCAAGCGATTCCAAGTCATCACCAAACAACAATCGCATTCAAGCGATTTCAAGTTATCACCAAACAACAAGTACCAAACGATTGCTTAGATTTCCCTTCCCCTCCCATTGGTGAGTCTATCAATATGAAGGCATATCACTTGAAATATAACAAGAACTTAAGCAAAAACAATCCCGTATAACATTTTAGGGCATATAAAAACTTAAGCAAAATCATCCCAAAATCAGTTTTTAATCCTCAAATCTTATAACTAATCATATATATACTTTATACTAAGCATTTTAAACAACTATTTAAACCAAATTATCCATTAAAACACAATTAATTAAAAAAAAAATTATGAAAAACTAACCTAATATGACAAGGAGAGGGTGGCGCCGTCGGTGAAGTACGAAAGTGGCGGAGGAGAGGGGCGAAAAACCGGACTAACCAAGCAAGAAGCGGACGAGGGGCAAAAAACCTAACCAACCAAGCAAGAAGCGGAGGAGAGGGGCGGAAAACCCTTGGCTTGCACCCTTGTCGCCGGAAATATAACCAAAACGCGAGTAATGTGAACCCTTGTCGTCGAAAATCGGAACCTTTTCCCCGGAAACTTAACTATTTTCGCCTGAAATTGTAAGAGAGTGAGAGAGTGTGAGAGTAGAGAGAGAGAGTGTGTGAGAGTAGAGAGAGAGAGAGTCGAGAGAAACAATGAAGGCAAACAAAAGAAACCCGTGTTTTTTTTTGAGATTTGGCGCAGATTTATTGCTGCGGTTTCTGTCAGAAACCGTAGCAATATAGCTGCGCCAGATCTGGTCAAATAGTCCGCTTTTTTCAAAAAAATTCCGTTGGAAATATATTGCTGCGGTTTTCGGTAGAAAACGCAGCAATATGGTTGGTCAAATGGTCAACTATTTTCAAAAAAATTCCGTTGGAACTATATTGCTGCGGGTTTTTTTAAAAACCACAACAATATGAATATTTTATATTTTACCTTTTCTTTTTACGTGATATATTACTGCGTATGGGTAAAACCGCAGCAACACCACCGCAACAATAAGCATTTATTCTACTAGTGATTGAGTACATCTCGGATTGTAATAACGTTATTGTTGAAGACTATTAATTAATTTATGTTCGCTTGTTCACCAAAAAAAAAAAACTTAAGTCTTAACTCTTATGCATATGAAGGCCAAGTTTTTAAGCGCCTAAACGTTATATTGAAAATTAAATGATCCTTAATTATATGCTACAAGATTTTTTATACAACAAATGTATTATATCTAATATGTCAAAAAAAAATTATTTGGGGCCAGTCCCCTACCAGCCCCAACTAAGATCTTCCCCTACCTCTATCTTTATTTAAGCTATAAAGTTTAGATTTCAATTAACCAAAGAAATACCTTTAACAATAAAAATTATAAAGTTGATATTTCGAAAATATAATCCTTCCATTTTTAAGTTAGTTGTTCTACTTTGGCTAGTCTACAATTTACCTACCCTAATTTGCCTGCATTTGTTCACAAAAATTATCATGTAATAATATGTTATTGATTTTATGATGTACATTCTCAAAATGTCAATTTTGTTTATCATTTTAACAATTCATAATTAGTAATATAGTGGTCAAACTCGTGCATTGGCAAATGTGAAAGTCAAAGTGGAAAAACTAATTAAAGTCAGGTGTATATTGATATGAACCAAACAAGACCTCATATGACTATATTTTTCATGATGTAAAAATCACAAATGATGGTCAAAATAATGTATTGTGTAAAGGGAGTACTAATGTTTGGTATATAAAATAAAAAGTAGAAACACACAAGGAATCATAATGACGTAGATTGAAAGATGACAAAGTTATAAATAGATGCGCTAATGAGTTTGAACCAAGCACGATGTTCTAAAATTAACCGAAAACAAACCAATCCAACTCGTACCCAAATACAATAGACTAGCAATTGAATTGACCTGTCTTGATATATATGACGCGACCGTAAAAGACACGATTCGAAGTATCATAAATCCAACCCAATATTGACCTCAATGGAAAAGTATTTTGCTAAATATAACCCTAATTTTTCTTAGTATCGCTTTGTATTTTATACTTCTATATACCCACTATACTCCTTCCTTTCCCCTCCCTATCCCTTCTTTTCTTCCACTATTAAAGACTTCCACCATTGTGCCTCCATCCAACTCCGGCCACCTAAGTTCGTCGACACTGACCACCCCATCGGAAAATCTTGAACACTTTGCCTCTTTAATTTCTTCCCAAGTCCCAACAGATCGGATCATTTGAAAAAAAAAAAATTTTAATATGGTAAGGCGTCTACAATAGACACCCCACCACAGGTACATAAGCTTATGATAAGCGCCTGAGTCTATGATTGAGCGTCTATTCTAGAAGCTAGACTTTATTTTTGTAAAAAAATTCAATATTTTTTAAAAAAGAAATCCACTGACGAGTCTGATCTCTGGCGAGTAATTAATGTCTAGTGACTAGTAGGAGGGAGGCTAATTATCCTTTAATAGAAGGTGAGAACTGAGGCAAGGGAAGATGGAAAGAAGGGAGGAATGAGTTAGGAGGTAAAGAAAGGAATGAGGGGAAATGGGAGAGAATGGGGAAATACATAAAGGATGGCCCTTTACGTAAGGCGATATTGAGAGAAAATTAGGGCGGCATTTAGTCGCTCATATGAAAAATGCACTCAAAGAAAAACACAAGGACTTAGACTATAATATATTTCCATGTTATTTAGTTTTATGTCTATTTTTTAACGTCAATATTCTTTATTTATTGAGTTATTGGTAAATCATCAGTTATTCCTCACAACAATTAATTTCAAAGGAGCTATTGGATAACTTGAAGACTACGTGTTATTGAAGCATAGATACAGTACGTCTTGAAATAATCATCTATACAAATATATTAAAAGGCGTTCCTATCAAAGGAACGGTGCCACGTGACACTCTTTTCAAACTTCTAATACACATGTTTATAATCTCATTTAAAATATAAACAATGTGTAGTTATAACTAGGATTCGAACACATGACCTTTGAAAAGAAATGTGAGAATTTAACCACTAATCCACTACAATTTCAATGCTTAATGTTTCGAAGTAAAACATTATATGTAATTATAAAGACATACACAAGTCTTTTGATCTCTAACACTTCTATTATGTAATAACATTCTCTTACCCCAATTTCATCGAAATTGTTATTCTTATCCCCAATTTCTTAGAAGTTTTTTTTAAAACAACTTATCATGTCATAACGTCCATTTTCTAATTTCACACTCGACATAATATTACGAAAAACTAATAAAATCAATTATGAAATATATGAATAATAATATATTTGAAAATTATAACTCACCCGGGGTATCACTCGGGTCAAAATACTAGTTAACTACTTAATCTATGATATTATGGGTTGAATCATATTTTTTAATGTTCATTTGAAGATGGATACGTTTGATAGACAATATATAATACGGTTTTTTCACCAAATACCCCCGACAAATCACGAAATTCACCATATACCCTCAATGTTTCAGATATTCACCATGTACCCCTGAGTTTTCAAAACTGTGCACCATCTACCCTTTTTCTAATGGACGTTAAGTCGCCGTTAGCTTTATTTACGATATTACCATTATTAACCCCTAACCCTAAAATCTAAACCCTAATCCCTAAAATCTAATTTAAACCCTAACCCAAAAATCTAAACCCTAACCCACCCCCCCCCCCCTCCCCTCCCCCCCGCCCCCCTTCCCCTGCCACCCCCACACCCCCCTCCTCTTGTTTCGTCAACCCAAAACAAGATGCACTATCTGCTCCCCCCACTGGACGCATGACCTGAACCACCGTGCTGCCACCCTACCTCCGACCACCTTGCGCAACCCTCACGCGTCCCCAAACGCACTCCCCTGCTCTCGCTAGGAGTGGAGGGGAGGGTGGGTTAGGGGTTAGGGTTAGGACTAGTGTTAGGGTTTAGGGGTTAGGGTTAGGGGTTAGGGTGGCAAAATTATAAATAACTCTAACGGCGACTTAACGTCCGTTACCAAAAAGGGCATTTGGTGAACAGTTTTGAAAAGTCAGGGGTATATGGTGAATATCTGAAATATTGAGGGTATATGGTGAATTTTGTGATTTGTCGGGGGTATTTGGTGAAAAAACCGTATATAATAAATGAGAGCAATTGTTATAATTAAATATTAATGTAATTTTTTAAGGAAAAACTAGCGCCAATATTTAATTATAGTAGGGAGAATCTTTCCTGAAAAAAGAAAAAAAAATTAAAAAAACATAAAGGCTGTCATAATTTTTCCTCAAATACGTGTTATTCTTCATAAAGTGTATTACCATCGAATCAAAATGTGATTTTGAGTGGGAATAGAAGTTGTGAAAACTATTACATGTTTGGAAATGGAATTCAATTACCATAATAATGATTTTACGGTTTTTCATCATATACCCCTGACAATTTTTTTTTTTTGCACCATATATCCTTTCAACTTTTGAAATTCATCATATACCCTCTACTTTTCAAAAAATACATCAAAGTACCCTTTTGACTAACGGTGTTAGACTTCCGTTAGTCATTAACCCCTAATCCCCCCCTCTAACCCTAATTAACTAACCTAAATCTACCCCAAACCCTAATCCCTAATCTAATACCCAAACCCTAACCTTAACCACCTAACCACCACCCCACACCTTTACCCTCACCGCCCCACCACCCCCTCACCACCACCCCACCCCTTACCCCCCACCACCACCCCACCCTTTTACCCCCACTGCCCCACCACCCACCGGCCCACCACCCTCACCACCACCACCCCCGAGCCCCCTCCCCACTGCGGTCACCCCCTCCCTTTTCCCCAGTCGACCCCCTCCCCTTCCTCTTCACACATTTCACGTATTCTCCTACTACATACACCTTGAATATCACTCCTCCATGATTAACAAACTACTGCAAGACAATTGGAGGTTTTAGATTACTCAATCCTCCATGATTGTTATGCGATTTCGCGCTTCCATCGGCAACCAAGGGTTTCACAATCACCGAAAACTTCAATCCATCCCAAGGCCGATGATGACGAAGCGTTTCGAAAGATCCTAAATCACGATTTGTTAGGGAATTCCGAACGTTTCACGGTCCTTTTGTGCGATTTTGAGTTAAAAAACGACCAAAGAACATTGAAATACGATTATGGAGGCCTTCAATAGCTTGCGCGATTTTGCGGGAATTGAACCCATTTATTGATTTCGAATTGAACCCGGCAGGGGAAGGGGAGGGGGAGGGAGAGGGCGGGGTTGCGGGGGGTGGGGAAGGGGAGGGGGTCAGCCGAGGTTGCGGGAAGGGGGTCGGCGGGTCATGGGGGAGCGGGGAAGGGGAGAGGGTCACGGGGGGGGTGGGGAAGGGAGGGGGGGTCGGTGGTGAGGAGGTGGTGTTTGGGGGGGGTGGTGGTGAGGGGGTGAGGAGGTGAGGGGGGGGTGGGGGGTATGGGGTGGGGGAGGGGTGGTTAGGGTTAGGGTTAGGGTTAGGGGTAGATTTAGGTTAGTTAATTAGGGTTAAAGGGGGATTAGAGGTTAATGACTAACGGAAGTCTAACACCGTTAGTCAAAAGGGTAAGTCGATGTATTTTTTGAAAAGTGGGGGTATATGGTGAATTTCAAAAGTTGAAAGGGTATATGGTGCAAAAAAAAATTGTCAGGGGTATATGGTGAAATAACCGATGATTTTATAAATAGGGGATTTTCTTTACAAATTAGATATGATTTCATTGCTAGTACGGCTATTCAGAGTATCATCTATCAAGCGCGCAGTGATTGTTATGCCATGATTACTTAAATACCCTAAAAATGGCAAACAATCTGCAACTATCGTCTCTATATCTGATTTAGTAACAAATCCAGAATGAGAAATTTGAAGAAATGTACGCATTTTCTCGATCATGCTCAAACAATTAGCACATGGACTGAACAGAAGGGGAAATTTTCATCCACAGACAGATGGCCACTTATCGCATTACCGCGTTTACCAAAATAACGTAAATTTTTTCCATAAAGAGAATATGAACTTGGCAAAGCAAAAGGATAGACAAGTTGTACCATTGCCACGGATAACGGCATGGCATTGGACGAAATAAAAAATACTCCCAAGGTTAACCACGAAGGCACGAACTAGCATTGACAGTTGAAAAATGCAGGGAATTAATTGCTATGCCAAAACACAGGTATACTAAGCTACTACATGAAGGACGAGAATCAAACAAAGTTGCAGATGCAATAGCTAAGATAGCAAGGAAGAAAGCTACGATGCTAAATCACATGTTTTTTTTGCCTAACCCTCCCCCAGTTTGTACAAAATGACTATTACTAGACAAAGATTTATGTACTTCACATTTCACAAGATTGAACATAGTGGAGGATGAACTTCCTACCATGTTTGTAAACTTCTAATTGCTTAAATTATGCCTTCTATTTATTTTTTTAAAAAAATATCGCTTACCTTGAAGTAGGTCATATTCGTATACATAGACTATTACTTTAGTATAGAAATGGATCAATTTTATTTTAGTTATTACGCGGACCATAATAGTTTGAGTCGAATGATAGAATTTGAACACAGCTCCAATAATCAAATCAGTTTGACACATTCGCGGAATAAAAATACATCATTCATTTATTCATCAGACAAACACACACACTTATATTACATAGCTTATTACAAATCTTATTGTTTTTGCTTGTGTACTGCAAGCAGGCACGAGCAGACAAGCGACGACATTAATTATGAAATAAGACGACGAAAGTTATTAAGAAAGTCGATTAACAGGCACAGTCGGCCACTGAGTCTGAGGCACCTAGTGTGCTATGTTGTTCTTAAGTTTAAGCCACACACACACCACCAACAATTCCTGGTGGTACACATGTGAACTTACTTTTACAGCATGTCGGTCCAAACATGAAGTTACAATATTTGCCTTGACCCACGCACTCCAAACTTTCTGCTGTAGCAAATTAGCAATTTTATGCATTTTTACAGCCTCTTCAAATACATCAATAGTATTTATTGGTCGCGACGTAATTGTCATCTTTGTTTTCTCGTTTCCAGATTGATATATACTTCCTCCGTTCCAAAATAAGTGAAACACTTGTCTCGAAAAACTCTCACATAAATGAGAGAAGTGTTTCACTTATTTTGAAATGGAGGAAGTATGATTATTTGGTTGGACTCTCGCTGCCAATTCTTCAATTATCTCTTTATATTCTACTGCTGACAGTTGCATTTCTTCAGAATTGGTAGCCATCCTTCCAAACACCGGAGCTGTATATAAATCAATATGTTAACGGCCCGTTTGGTAGTCGTTAATAAATTGCGGTAATGGGAATGAAATTTAAGTGTAATGTTATTAAGGAAGCACCCTTAAAATCTTCATGGAGATGCATTTTTTCTCTATGGGCAAGCAATCTCACCCCTAAACTTGCGTTTTTGTCTCCAAGGGGAAGCAATTTTCATTACCACTCATTACCACCTACAAGGTGGTATTGGATGGGATTGAAAATTCTAAAAGAAAAGTAGAAAACTTTAGGATAAATTAGCATTACCATGGAAATGTACAATGATATTGCAGGACGTACGTACATACGTATATTGAAAAGTCTACTTCTTTGTTTATAATTTATAAATGAAAATATTGTACTCCGTGTTTTTTTTTTTTTTTGTTTCAGTTGCTTTTTCATGGTGTTTAATGCACATGCACTATTAATCATAATAGTATTATGATAATATTTCATGCGTTCTTTATTTATCTCTATTATATAAGGGAAGGGGGGAGGAAGATGGTGTCCCCCTTTGAAAATACTAAATCACCCTTAATGATTTAATGAAATAAAAAAAATTACAAAAGAAACTAAAGAACCCTTTCTCATTTGATCAACTTGTCATTCTAAATAAGGTAAAAATGGTATGTAAATGGACAAAATATCTTGACCTTTTTTTTATAAGAGAATATGGTATACACTCACTACCTTTGATACTCTTTAATTCAATCAAACCAACTCATTATGTATAATCTTTTTGTGCAAAATTCATTCACAAAAAAATAATATTAAAATTCACTCACAACCTTTGTTAGTTTTTTACATTAGCGAATTAATATATCTAAATTCATCTAACTATTAGGCCTTGTTTGGCAATTGGCTGGAAGCTGTTGGCTGTTGGCTGTTTGGGTTGGCTTGTTTGACTGGCTGTTTGGGTTGGCTTGTTTGACTGGCTGTATCATGTGGTTGATTTATAAATATGTTTGGTAAATTTTGTTGTTGGCTGTTGGATGTTATATTGTAAAATGACCTAAATAGCCTTCATTTAATAAAAATGTAGATGTGATAGAATTTGTAAATTTATAGATTAATTAGGGTATAATGGTAAATTGATTAATAAAAAGCCAAAAGCCAAAAGCCAAAAGCTAGTATCACTAGCTTTTGGCTTTTGGCTGAAAAGCTGGCTTAAAAGCCACTACAAAAAGCCACTTACCAAACAAAAATTTTGGCTGTTTGACCAAAATAAAAAGCCAACAGCCAAAAGCTGGCTAAAAAGCCAAAATCCAAACACCCCCTCTTCACATTTTAGTGTAATCACAATTATAGTACGGATGGAGTATATAATAGAATAACAAGTTTTGAAATTAAAGCACGCATAGCGTGCATATAATTCTAGTACTTGTTATATCGAGAAGTGACACATTTCTAGAAAAAAAAGTAGAGAGAGAAAGCAATATGATATTTCTATAAAAGTGTATAAGTAGAAAGAAATGAAACAGAGGAAATATTTATCACAGAGCTGGTGAAGTGTCTGTGCAAGCAGACCAACTGCACAAGTCCTCCAAATGTACGTTGAGCCCCTGAGGCGGTGAGGCCTTGAGGAGTTGATGGTCAATTTTTGTTTCTTTATTTTTACCTTTTTTTTCTCTTTACAAGACACAAAGTACCAATGCTCTTTCTCTCTCTCTTTCTCTGTTAGCGCTGGTTTACTCCTCTATAATCACGTTCAATATTCCCTTTAATATCTCTCTCATTAGCAAGAACTATAACTTGCTATAAAAATTTATTATGATCTAAATCTACCTTCTATCTATCTATTTTATAGTTCCTCTATGTTTTTAGTTCCACCATTTGATTTTTCATGTATTCTAATACGTTTTTTTAATGCTAATATAGCTGATTTTGTATAAGTAAAAATTATAAAAAGTTGATATTTGAAATCCTTGCATTGAGACAAATATAACAAAATTCCAATTGATTATGTTTTTTCTTATAAGTATAATGGTGAGAGAAAGCTTGTCAAAGTTGGTTGGTGAATAATGGTTAAATATCAAATAGTGCAATTAAAAAAACAGAGGAAGTATTATATTATACTTTCTCTTTTACTAAATACAAGATAACAATTTTCCACGCGTAAAAAAAAAAGATAACAATTTTCCATATTTTTTACTTATACATAATTGAAGATAATAAGGAACAAAATAATGCATTTGATAGCGTATAAGCAAAAAAATGTTGGAGGTATTAATAAACAGAGGAAGTGTTTATTATATATATTTATCGAATAATATACAAAAGCAAAAACCAAAAGATATATACGCAAATTTTTTTTTTGACGAGAGATATATACGTAAATTATTTGTGAGATATTCTAGGAAATGAGATCTTCTCTATTAGAAAAAAAAGCTATCTTCTTTTACCAAATTTTTATAGATAACCTTCTTCAATTATACTACCTCCGTTTCTAAATAAGTGCAACAGTTTGACTTTCACGCTTGCCAACACACAACTTTGACCATTAATATTTCTAATTATGCATTTGTAAAAAGTTATAAAAAGTTGATATTATGAAAATATTCATTGAAATAAATCCAAGAACATTTTATATGATCATTTTTGTTATTATATACTACTTATGAGGTGTGTGAATAGTGCAAAAGTCAAAGTGTTGCACTTATTACAGAGGAAGTATTTGATAAACTAATTATGTTACGATTTCAATTAACTATGATAAGTTTAATTTTATATATTCAAATATAATCCATAAAAAATCAATCTTATAAATGTTGAGCTAAACTCATGCCAATAATTAGTTGTCATTAATGTTCATACCTGAAGGACCCTTTTCATAGATAGCATATGATAGGACCTCTTAAGATGTTTTTAAGAATGATGGGAGGTATTAGTAAGAGTAACTGGTATGAATGATGGCCTGATGGGAGCTTTTTTCTTGTTAGGGACTTAGGGTAAATTTGTGGGAACGTAACGTTTCTTAGCGCGAGAACAGACGGTATATAGGTATGGGCTTTTTGTTTTTTTTTTTTTTGGAGGGGATATAGGTATGTGCTTTATAAAAGCCTCTTGAAGTAAATAAACAAATCAAGGAATTTGTTAAAAAAAAATACTTTTTTTAATAGAAAAAACACCGTATTTTGTGAGAAACACTTTTTTATCATTGACCCTCTCTTTACCCCTTCTATATATGGGAAGTTACACATGATTACATTTTTATTCCAGCTTATTATTGGAGCTGCCAAAAAAAACATTTTCATTCCCACGTCTCAATGTACAAAAAAAAGGGCAAAAAGATAAGGTCCATGATGAAAAATATAACCAATATAACCAATCTGGTTTAAAGTGCTCACTCAAATAGCATATTATATACTCTTTACATCTTTAAAGGGATGTTCCATTTTTACTTGCACCTTATTAATGCACAACTAGAATTTTGGCTCAGGCGTTGTCCTGGCCGGTTAGTTACAATTATCAAATATATTATTATTCATAAATTTCATAATTGATTTTATTAGTTTTTTTTGTAATATTTTGTCTAGTGCGAAATTAGAAAATGGACATTATGACATGATAAGTTGTTAAAAAAAATCTTCTAAGGAATTGGGGATAAAAGTAATCAATGGAATTGGGGTAAGAGAATGTTATTACTTACTAAAGGTGTTAGAGATCAAAAATCTGGTATATGTATTTATAATTACATATAATTATAAGACTTTATTATGTTTTACTTTGAAACATTAAACATTGAAATTATAGTGGATTAGTGGTTAAACTCTCACATTTTATTTCAAAGGTCATGTGTTCGAATTCTAGTAACCGCACATTATTAATTTTTTTAAATGAGATTATAAATATGTGTATTAGAAGCTTGAGAAGAGTGGCACGTGGCACCATTCCTTCTATAAGAACGCCTTTTAATATATTTATATAAACTTATTATATTAATATCTTTAGTAATCCTTACAAACAGATTATAAATGATTTAAAAAAATGTACGTTGAAACAAATTCAAGATCTTTTATATTAACATTTGATTTTATTCATATATAGAAATATATGTCAAAGTAGAGTTTATAAATAATATAAAATTTAAAATACAACTTTAAAAAAAAGTAGAGGGAGTATAAAAATTATTTTCTCTTAAAATTTCTAAAACAATATACGTACAAAACCAAAGAATATAGTTAGGGTGGCCTCCGAATTGACGGGGTTTCCTAAGTTTTTCTCTCCTTATCAAATATATATATATATATATATATAGTACTGAGCAAGATTAATATGGCTAGGACAGCAGGAGAACGGAGATTCACTGAGCCGCTCTACATGTCCGAATTTCCTTCAACTTTGATCAATGTAGTTTGTAATGACTATATGTGATTGTTTATTAATTGCTCTATAATTTCCTCTTACAAGCGGTCTTATTTATAGAAAATGTAGGCTGTAGGCCTGTACGCTATAGGTTACAGGCTGTAGGCTATATAGGTCACCATACGACCTACATGTGCTACTCCATCCGTTTTTCAATTGCTATATTATTATATGCACAACAATTTAGGTAATGTCACTTTCAAGTTTTTTGGAGCATACTTTTTAATTCATTTAATATAAAATAATGGAAAAAAGTAGTATTTTTTAGTGTAAAAAGAGAAAAAATAAATATAATAGTATTACTTTATGGTGGGTCAAGTCTCCCAAATAAAGAAAGCTATAGCAATTAAAAATACAACCATTTAAGGAAAATGTAGCAATTTAAAAAAAAGATTTTGCTATTTGACGCCCTAATATTTCCTACTAACGCCCTAGATACAGTATCTGTGTTTTTGTACCTCCATTTTTTTTCTCTCTCCTTCCCTTCCCCTTCCCCTTTCCCAACCACCACCACCGCCACCACCAACACCACCACCGCCACCATCACCACCACTAATCCACATTTCAAGGCAGCGAACAAAAAACAATTCTTCATTTCACGACAGAGAACACAAACACTCCAGTTGATTGAAGATCGAAGATTGAAGATTCATATACAGATTTATATACCTTCCCAATTCAATGAGAAGTCATAATTCTCATCTAAAGTAGTTGTTCTTTTCCATTAACATGAACATGACGCCGATTCTCATCTTCCTCATAATATGACAAACTAATGCACCCTATCCTATAGTCATCAATGGAAGATATATAACCAAACCCGGAACCCAGACCGGATCAATTGGGTGAACTATCAAATAAAAAAAAGTGCACTTTCGTAAAAGCACACATTTGTCTCCAAATTTTCATAAACCAACAATCACTTCCACTGTTGCATATTCGCATACAAATTTTCATGAAGATGTAAAACAATTCACAAATCAACCAAGAAAAATAAAAAACAAAAGCTCCAAACAAAGACTCTAAAAAAACGAAATTTAACGTCTTCATTACATTCAGCAACACATTAAACAAAAGAACATTCAATATTCAGCATTAACAAAAACATTAACCCTAGATCTAATTGAAAATCAAAACAAAAAATGAAATTACAAATGAATTAAATTACAAGAAAACAAAAATAAAAATGAAATACAGGAAAGGTGTGAGACGGCGACCAGACCCGAAGAATAAAACCCTAACAAGCCTTCGACCAGACCTTGTGTAAGAGAGCGACGGTGAGTGAGTGAAAGGCGACGAGCGAGCGACGGCTTCACCGGCAATGAGAGAGAGAGAGAAAGAGAGAGTGATGATGAGAGAGGTTCTTTCTTCGCATTTCGTTGCGTTGCTGGATCTAGTGGCGGTTCGTGGTTGTTCTTGGTAAACGAAATTGGCTGGGGTTTGTCAAGAACCGCCACGAATTTGTTTACGATCTCACGAACCGTAGCGGTGGTTCAGAGAGAAAGAAGAGAGGAGTGGTGGTAAACAAAATTGGCTGAAGATCTGGTGGGTGGTGAGGAGTGACACTGGTGAGGGTTGAGGAGAGTTAGGTTAAATTCGTGGGTGGTGAGGAATGAGGAGAGGAGAAGAGAAGTGAGGGGATGATAGAGAGAATGAGATAGGGAGATAGGGTTTGTTGGGCCGCGTTTAAATAGTTTGATCAAGCCCAACTGATCTGGTTCCTCATATGGACCAGACCAGTTTATTATTTCACATTTTCCACTCCAAAAACTAACATTAACTGATCCGATTTTTAAAAACCGAATCAGTTTACTTGTAACGGATCCGGTTTTTAAAGAATCGGATCAATTAACTTGTGACATATAAAGTTTTTTCCACTAGTGTGAGTAAAATAAATAAAAAATACGGAGGGAGTATATACTAGTTTTAAAGCGTGTATAATGCATGGGTTAAAATATTTTTTTTGTTTTTTGTAATATAGTTTTATAGAAGTAGTTAGTACTCTAAGTTCACATGTGTGTATAATAATAATAATAATAATAATAATAATAATAATAATAATAATAATAATAATAATAATAATAATAATAATAATAATAATAATAATAATAAATGTAATATTTTTCTAATTTTTGCCTATATTATTTTATTTTTAAGTACAATTTTAATCAAACTCAAACATTTGATTAAGAGTCATATATCTAGTCACATACATAGAATGTGTCAATATACAACTGGGGTGAGATTGACGATCATACCTCGTAGATGGGTACTACCTCCGGTTCCGAAAGATTTTCCCTATTTGACATTTTTCACTATTTACACGTTTCACTTTGACCGTTGTTTGTGACTTGTACGTAAGAAAAAATATAGTCATGTGGGATCTTGTTAGATTCGTCTCAATATGTATTTTATTAATATCTACTTTTTTATAATTTTTACAAATACATAATTAGAGATATGAGTGTCCAAAGTTTTGCATTAGCATACGTGAAAAGTAAAAGAGGGAAGATCTTTAGAAAATGGAGGGAGTATATACTTGCGGGTTTGTGCATTGAAGCATCAGTGTTGCCTTTGATCCATGGATTTTTTGTCACACATGATTTTCTAACTACTCCATATGTCTCTTTTTTTAGGGGTAATTGATAAATTATGTATTTTACAGTTTTTAACTACAACTTCAAACCTTATTATTTTAATTTATGTATATAAGAGAAAATTATAGAAATTATATACTTTTCTTTATGTATATAAAACAAAAGTAGTAGGTCAAAGTTGTCATGTGAATAATCATAAATAGAATATGCAATTAAAAAGTAACGGAGGGAGAAATTTAAAGTTAAAATAAGGGTGAAAGGAATAACATATGTAGGTTTTATAATTATTTACCAATACATCTCTCAGACATAAAATAAAGTTAATCTTCTAAATTTTTTTATATATATACTCCATGAACTTATAATTGTGCAACCTTTTTGTACATTCTAACCAACATGCTATTACAAAAAAAAAACCTAGCTGACCATCTCTCTCTTATAAAACTCCAGTTTTTCTTTAGCCAATTTGAGGCTACCACCATCCTTTTCAGTGGTGATAAGCCCTATGTTCCACTTTTACGCATTTGTTTTTCTAGTTTTGTTTAATAATAATCCTCTTTTATCTCTCTATTGGAGAGTTTTTTACCCAATTAATAGGTTCTTCGCCTTCACTAGTGAGAGTTTGGAGTTTGAGTAGTAACTATCCTCTTGTGGGAGTTTGAAGTTTGATTTTTGTGGTTTGAAGCAAAGATACATTTCATTGATTATTTAATGTACAAAATTTTTAATTAATATTGGATTTTCGCTACCGACACAATCTAATAAAAATATTTATTCTTAAAACTATGTCAGAATGATAGACATGCGCTCTCATAAAATGCTGCATGATTCAACAAACAACAAATGGGAGCTATGATGTATTAACAAATCTGGTTCAATTATATCATAGTTATATCGTAGAAGAACTTTTTTTTTTGACAGGAAGAAAAAGGATTTCATTCATACGGGATAGCCAAACGGCACTTACAATCAATTCCTGAAAAATCGAAAATTCTAACACAAGTATATAACACCTTAGAACTAGATACATCGCAAATTTGATTAAAAATAGCCTTAATTAAGAACTTCATCTGAAGCAATACAATCTGTGAGTTCGCTCTAATTCGACTTAACTTCCGCTGTTGCATAGTCGTTTGGGTGAAAATACTTCTGTGGTCTTCTAGATTCTTACAGAGAATATAGATTGTTAGATCTTCCTCTTTCATCAGACGAACAAAAAAAGAAATAAAACACCCTAAAATAAATACCATCTTAAGGATGGGATATACTTATTGAAAGCAATTAAAGGAGTTTTTGGGGCTTACCACCGGTACGAACACCAGTGGAAGCCCCTACAAAGATTCACAATTTAGGCCAATAAGAAAAGGGATTAATGAAAAAGAGAAAGAAGGGTAAAGAATGAAGGAAAAACATAACCTTCAAAAAAGAAGAAAAACATAGCGATGGAAGTTAGAAAAAAACCTCCCAAGGAGAAACCCTAGAGAGAAAAAAATCCTCCCAATGAGAAACCCTAGAAGGAACCAAGGAAAAAATATCGTAGAAGAACTTTACTTAACCAAGTTAGGTCGTATTTTATTTTTCTTTAATATTGATTATAGATGTCGTATGACTTGTAATAAATAAAATTTATCTTGAACCCTTAAAAAAAACTAACATGATAAAATTTCAACTAGTCTTATCATTCTTTAATACTTCCTCTGTTTTTTTTAGTTGACCCGTTTCCACTGGGCACAGTTGCCAATGCACCATTTTGAACATTTATATCTTCAATTATCAATAAGCAAAAATTACAAAAAATTGATATTTGGAAAATATTCATTGAGACGAATCTAACAAGATCTCACATGACTATATTTTTTCTTAAGTGCAAATCACAAAAAATAGTCAGAGTTACATACATGAATGGGGTCAAAAATCAAAATGGGTCATCTAAAAAAAGGGAAGAAGTATACTTTACCATTTAGTATCAAATTAAAGACCAAGCTGCTGGCTCGTTTAGTTTGTTTCCATCTTATAAATAGGGATGGGAGTATATATAGCTCGTGCATGACATATTTGAAATCTAGCTTATAAAGAAAATAACTAGTGAGTATTTTTGGCGATGCCCCAGTTTTTATTTAAATTTTTTGTCTACAGAGGAAAAATTGGCCTCATGTAAGTGATAAATATAATTGCATGATATTTAAAAACTAAACCCTTAAAAGTATAGGAGTGAAATTAAAGTTTAAATTTCTACAAGGAATTAGGGTAAAGTTTAGGAATGAAAGATTAAATTTTTACCAGGAATTAGGGTAAGAGATTATGTCTACTATTAGTCTCTTATTACTACCATAAAAGTGTTAGAATTCTAACTACTTGTGTAAATCTTTTAATGACATATAGTTACAAGATCTTATTGTATATTATTGGGAAATACTAAACAATGATGTTATATTGAATTTGTAGTTGCATTTAACATTAATTTTTAATTGAGGAGTTGATATGGAAATAAAGCATGTACATTAGAGCCTTAGATGAAAGTGCCGCCTATAGATTTTCTTAGGAATGCTTTCTAATATATTAGTGTAGATTATTGCTAAAACAATAATAAATTAATGAAGAAATAAGTTACTATTTATTTATTCATTATAGAAAATGTTAAAAAAGGGTTAGGTGTTTATTAAAAAAGAAGGGGTTTGAGTGCTAATGATTGATCATATTATCATTAAAGTCGTTAACGTGAATGTCGTGAACTTTATTTATTCATTAAAGGGTTAGGTGCTAATAGTGTAAGTTGCCAATGTTTATTTATTCATTATAGAAAATGTTAAAAAAAAGGGTTAGGTGCTAATGATTGATCATATTATTGAAAAGTCGTTCACGTGAATGTCGTGAACTTTTTTGGCTTTAGTGTAAGTTTTTTTTTTTTTGACATTGAGTAAAACCAGGAAAATAATGTACCACCACGAATATCAATTAAGAAAAACTTTAGCCTTGTCAATTTTTTTTTAGGGGAAAAGTTAGACCGAGATATTATTGCACATTAATCTCCACTAAATGAGTTACAGTGTTTCCGGCCCTTTTTACATGAGTAAAAAGAAAACTATTAAAAGATATAGCTAGCTTTCTAATATCATCAAACATTAAGAAAATTGGAGCAACCCCGTTGAATCATTCTCTGTAGCTTTGACAACGTTGAGGGCGTCACTTTCAAGCCATATGTTGTTGAAACCCGATCTTCGAGCAACTTGTAATCCAAATCTAGCTGCTGCTGCTTCGGCCATACTTGGGTTCCAGTCCACAACAATCCTCTTCGTGGCTGTCAACATCACCACCCCCAAATCATCTCTACAAACAACACCCAAGTTAACATATTCTCCCTTGACCACATGAGCGTCAACATTCACTTTGATAATACCCCTGGAAGGTTTAGTCCAGCTTGCATTAGATACACACTGATTAGAGCTTTGTGGGAAGCATGGAAAGACATGCTGGGTATACGTGCAATACGTTTTTACCAAGCCTAGGAAGCTAGCGGCCATGGCAGCACCATTCACCACCTCGTGTGCATACACATACTTGTGTTGCGACAAAACCACAAAGCCCAGGCAACATTAATCATTTCTCTCACCTCCTACAAACCCACTGACCCACCCACTACTCGAATTTTGATGCAAAAGACCCCTCAGGAGCATCCCACACAGCTGCACATATTTACTTCCCTCCCAGACCTCTTGAGTTACTTCACACTCAAATAGCACATATATGACAGATCGACTCCACTTCCACCCCACAGCACGAGCACAGTTCGTCATGCGCTATATGGCGCCTATAAAGCACCTCCTTCACAACCATAGTCCCCCTACAAGCCACACAAAATGGCAAAGTTTCTGAGGGCCCTGCAAGCCCCATACCAAACACCACAAGCTACTGTTATTGTGATTTGCCTCAGCTTGGTGACCTAAAATCCCCATCCTATTACCTGACTTAAAGGAGTATACTCCATCCTTTGTTGGGCTCTAGTATCGCTTATCAATAGTAGGGAACAAAGATAGGGGAGTTTGTAAAATCACCTTGCAATCAGCATCATCGAAGCATGATCAAACAAGCTGCTCATTCCATGCTCTTGTGGTGGTATCAATACAATCTGCTATTGTAGAAATTGAATCCTTTTCTTCCAATGATCGCTGTTCCGGAGCTTCAGCCTTCCCCGTGATCCATCCCTCCTCCCACACCTTTATGGCTGCACCATCACCAACACGCCACTGGAGGCCTTCAAGTAAAAGAGATTTTGCCCCCCCCCACTCGCTCCTCCAAGAGTAACTAGGATCAAAACCTCTCCGAGCATCTAACACATCATCATGCTTGAAATACCTAGCTTTGAGAAACAAGTGAAGGAGAGTAGAAGGATCCATTTGCAATCTCCATAATTGTTTAGCAAGCAAAGTTTGGTTAAACACCCTCAAATCTCTAAATCCCATACCCCCATTAGCCTTAGGCTTGCATAACGATTCCCAAGAGAGCCAATGCATTTTCCGAGCCTCCTCATTCAAACCCCACCAAAAACGAACCAACATAGTATGAATTTCCTCCAATAACCCATCCGTTTTCTCAATATATTTTGATAAAAATTCTAAGAAGATGATACTATAATAGTAAATATTTTTCAAGACAAAATCCAATGATATAATGTTAATTTGTCATTTAATAAAAGATAATCAAACAAAATTTTCGTAAACCATCACATAATAATTTAGAATTCTTTTATATAAAAATTACTATAATTAGATATAGTTTATATCTACTATTGTTATATTTGGCCGGACTTTGAACCCTATTTTTCAAGGCCAAATCTACATATAGTTTTAGGGACAATATCATCGAAAAGACTTCAAATTTTAGAATATACTTTATGACGTGAAAAAAAATTAAAACCCATCTTTGAGAAGTGCATTCATCATATACTTGGGTGTACCATGTGACCTAAGACTATTTTTTTGCTAATTTGCTCATTTAGAGCTCTACCTATTATGTGATTATGCTTATTTGGAGGTTTCAAAAGAGCAATGAGCAAAAAAAAAAGCCTTGGGTATACTTTGAGACAATTGGTCTCACAATCTGTCCATCTCACTTACACCCAGACGACGAACAGCATAAACACTTCTTGCAGCAAGGTTGCTTTGTTCGGAAGGAAGGGTGATATATAAAATTGGAGATTCTTAACTAGTCTTAAATTGGTGTTATGGTGTTACGTGATACATACATGCATGTGTGACTAACATTCAGGTCTTCTTATCTCTATTATATATGGCGATAGAGGAGAGACACGAAAAAATAGAAAAAGAAAAAAAATTAAAATTAAAAAATGATGTAACTACCTAATTAATTTAAAAAAATAAAAAGATAAAAAAGACACAAAAAAAGAAAACAGTGAATTCCTTTCTCAACTAATTTTTTGAAAAAAAAATTAAAAAATCCCTGATTTAGTGGGATAAATTGATATAAAAATTTAAAAATCGCTGATTTATTAAATGTAACTAGTATCACGTAATACAAGGCTTGTATGATACTAACAAATGTTGAAAAGAAGGAACTAACAAGAGAAAGTGCACTTCATTACCAACTTATTACTTATCCCATCCCATCCTATGTGACATTGTTTTTTTTTTTTTTTTGATAAGGAGAACAAGCTTAGGCTAACACCCTAGTCCGGGGGCCAGCCTAAAACATCCTTTCGGATGATAAGGGAGAAATCCATACAATAAGGAGGAAACCAATATAACAGAGAAGGGTAGTCATGCGCCTTTCTAGCCATGAAATCAGCAGCCTTGTTAGCTTCACGAAAGCAGTGACGAAACTCGCACACCTGGAACCGAAGAGCATCCGTACCTGCATCTTTGACAATGTTAGAAATCTCCCACGGAATACGCCAAAAATTCTTCATAGAATTGATAACCCCTAAATTATCGCCTTCTACAATGAGATGAGAGATATTAAGGAAAGAGGCTCCCTTAATGCCTTCACTAAGAGCCCAAGCCTCAGCTTGAATAATAGAAACATGAGAGCCCAGAGACTTTGCACCAGCTAAAAGAACTTCTCCATCACTATTTCTAATCACAAAGCCTAAGGAAGCATAACCATTACTAAGTTTAGAACCATCAAAATTTAGCTTGCAAAAATTGGAAGGAGGAGGGGACCAAATGAGATTAATACCCACTCGAGGAATCGGGGGGAAATTCTTCTTGAGTGAAGAAGAAGAAGTAGAGGATAAGTCCCCTACCTCGCAATCCTCTTTAGCCCATTGAGCAAAAAAGCTACTAATTTGGAAACTTGCACGACGAGGGGAAATGCCTTCATCATTGAAAATCACTCTATTTCTATAGAACCAGATAAACCACCATACAAAAGAAAACTTTTTGATTACTTCCAAAGAGAGCTCAGAATGACAATAATCTATCCAATAACGAAAAGTAAACTGACTAGAAAAATTGACCTCTTGAGGGAGCTTTGGCCAAGCACCATTGTCATGAAGACATTCAAAAACATCTAAAGTGAAGGGACATTCAAAACAAAGGTGGGAAAGAGATTCAGGAGCATTACTACATAACACGCATTGCTGAGGGAGAAAGACCTTACACTTTTCAAGTCTGTCTTTTGTAGGAAGCCCATCATGACAAGCTTTCCATAAAAAGTTTTTGATTTTGGGAGGAACATTAAGCTTCCAAAGCCAAGCAAATTCAACTTTTTCAAAATTCGGGTTATGAAGACCCTGGGCTAACATGGACCCTGATTTGACTGAATACTCCCCATCAGCCGTCAGGCCCCACACAAGAGTATCAGGCTGAGGGTTAGAAGGAAGAAAAGAAGAAAAAATAGTTGAAGCTATATGGGGAGGGACAAGAGAAGCAATTTTCCCCCGATCCCAAAGCCCATGAACATCAATCACATCACTCACTTTAAAATGCTCCGACTCATAAGCGGGAATAATAATCTTTTTAAGGGGATATTGGAAGATCCAATTATCATCCCAAAAATTGATCTCTTTTCCGTCCCCTACTTGCCATCTCAACCCCTGCCTAAACAAGGGTCTAAGAGACATAAGTTTTCTCCATTGCCAAGAGGCTACTGAAGAGACTTTATGAGATAAAATATCCTGATTTTTACTATATTTTTTCTTAACTAAATTTACCCATAGATTGTCTTTTTGTTTAACAATTTTCCAAAGAAGTTTCATTTGAAGAGCAATATTATTGACATCTGCCTTCCGAATTCCTAATCCCCCGTACTGTTTTGGTAAACAAATTTTGTCCCACCCTATCAAATTAGCTGTCTTATTTAGATTATCTTTATTCCAAAAGAAATTCCTATAGGTTTTATCTAAACTTGAAAGAATTTGTTTCGGAAGATAAAAACTTTGCATTTGGTAATTGGCTTTAGTAGCCAGATTAGCTTGAATTAAAACCGTTCTACCAGCTTGCGAAAGAGAGTTGGCTTTCCATTTAGGGAGTTGATTAACAGCCATACAATGAACTTTCCCAAAAGTTTCTTTGGTAACCCTTGAATTTATAATTGGACAACCCAAATAATCCCCTAAATTGGAAGTTTCATTCATGCCTAAAAGCCTAGAAAAATTAGCTTTAGCAAGATTTGAAACATTAGGAGAACATTGGAAGGCAGACTTATGGAAGTTGACTAATAGACCTGACATTGAACAATATTTATCCAAAATCGCCTTAATAGTGGAGCAACTATGATCAGTTGCCTTGGCAAAGATCATTGTATCATCTGCAAAAGTAAGAAATGGGATTCTGACTCCAGATTTACCAATAGAGACTCCAATAGATTTATCTTTTTGCAAATTCGCAAAGGAGAGTTGTCTAGCAAGCAACTCAGCACAAAGAATAAAAAGATACGGGGATAGAGGGTCACCTTGGCGGATGCCTCTTGAAGGATTATAACAAAACCAACAATAAGCTAATCCTGAAAATTAGTAGCATCATATACTGACCCACTAATTATTGAAGCACACTATTGAACTAGTCTCATCACGTTGTATTGTCGTAGCCATTTACATGTGTGTTGCAATTTGCAACCTGGTGTCTTGTGAATTAGGGGTGTTCATAACCGGGTACCCGGCTTTTCGGGTACCCGGATATGCGGGTACCCGCATATTCGGGTACTTGAAAAGTCGGCCCATGACCCGACCCGGGAAAACCGGGTACCCGGTTATCGGGTACCCGGTTTTCCCGGGTCGGGTCACAGGGTACCCGGTTCGTTTTTTTTTTTTTTTTTGATTTAAACTAACAATTAGTCGATTATTCACTTCATTAAGCAGCTAAACTAACAAAGCAACTAAACATAAAAAAAACTAGTAAACAAAGTCACTTCATTAAGCCATTATTCAACAATCAAAAACATAATTAATCAATTAGTCGATTATTCAACTAAAACATAATTAAACAAAGCAAAATTAACATAAAAACTAAAAAGGAGAAAAAAAGACTGATTTGTTTGATTTATTCAACTACCAAAAACCCTAAATTGAAGGATTGAAGGAGAAAAGAAGAAGAGTTAACTTACAGGCTACAGCAGTGGGGTGGACGACTTCGCGGTGGTGCGGAGATCCACTTCGCGCCGCGGTGGACTGACGGACGGTGGTGCGAGGCAGTGAGGGACTGGGTGTCGGTGTCGGCCTGTCGGGTGAGGCACAGAGGCGTGAGGGACTGATGAGTGAGCCGTGAGGGACTGAGTGAGGGGCTGAGGGCGTGTGCCGTGTAGTCGTGTACTGTCGCCTGTCGGCGTGAGCAGTGAGCAGCACTGAGCAGTGGGAGGGTTACGAGTTACGACATTAACTCATTAAGGGTTTTGCTTTCAAAATTCAAATGGATGAAATGGGCTGTACAATACTACAATTTTGGTTATTGTGGGCCAAAACTGCAAAACAAAGGGCTGATCAGAAAGACAGAAATGGAAAATAAAAAAAAAAATTCGAACTTTAGCCGGGTAACGGGTACCCGCCTGCCTAGCTTCTCCGGCCCATGACCCGACCCGGATTTCTTTGTTTTTTCCGGGTCGGGTACCCGACCCGGTTTAATCCTAAAAAATCAGCTTTTGACCCGACATTTTTTGGTCGGGTCAGCGGGTTTTCGGGTCGGGTTTTGCGGGTCGGGTTTTTCTGAACACCCCTATTGTGAATGAGCATTATTTTAGGTAAATTTCACATAAGGATCAATTTGCTTGGAGAGGGGGTTGCCTATTAACTTGCAATATGAGCAAAATAAATATGCAAAGTAAAATGCACAAGACAATTTTTACATGGAAACCCTCTAGATGGAGAGAAAACGATGGGGGAATCGGTGTTCCGCCAATCCATTATAGTAATATCAATTTGTAGTACATGTACGCTATTTTTGCCTGATTGGCATAAAGAACGAGCAACTCATGTTTTTAGAGAAAGATAGAGCAGACAAATTAAGAATATGAAAGAAAAATGATGGAGAAAGTGAGGGCCTGTTCTCTTCGGCATAAAACAACTGAACTGAACTGAATTGAACTGAACTGAAATGAACTAAACTGAATTAAATTATAATCAAACAAAATATTCGAAACCGTCACATAATAACTTAGAATTCTTTTATATAAAAATTACTATAATTCGATATTGTTTATATCTACTATCGTTATATTTGGCCGGACTTTGAACCCTATTTTTCAAGGCCAAATCTACATATAGTTTTAGGGAAAATATCATCGAAATGACTTCAAATTTTAGAATACACTTTATGACGTTAAAAAAAAATTAAAACCCATCTTTGAGAAGTGCATTCATCATATACCCGGGTGTACCATGTGACCCAAGGCTATTTTTTGCTAATTTGCTCATTTAGAGCTCTACCTATTATGTGATGATGCTTATTTGGAGGTTTCAAAAGAGCAATGAGCAAAAAAAAAGCCTTGGGTATACCATGCTCGTGGTACACCTGGGTGTATGATAAAAATTGTAATCTTTGAGACAATTGGTCTCACAATCTGTCCATCTCACTTACACCCAGACGACGAACAACATAAACACATCTTGCAGCAAGGTTGCTTTGTTCGGAAGGAAGGGTGATATATAAAATTGGAGATTCTTAACTAGTCTTAAATTGGTGTTATGGTGTTACATGATACATACATGCATGTGTGACTAACATTCAGGCCTTCTTATCTCTATTATATATGGCGATAGAGGTGAGACACGAAAAAATAGAAAAAGAAAAAAATAAAAAATGGTGTAACTACCTAATTAATTTTGCAAAAATAAAAAGATAAAAAAGACACAAAAAAAAGAAAACAGTGAATTCCTTTCTCAACTAATTTTTTGAAAAAAATAAAAAAAATCCCTGATTTAGTGGGATAAATTGGAGATTCTTAACTAGTCTTAAATTGGTGTTCTGGTGTTACGTGATACATACATGCCTGTGTGACTAACATTCAGGCCTTCTTATCTCTATCATATATGGCGATAGAGGTGAGATACGAAAAAATAGAAAAAGAAAAAAAATTAAAAATTAGAAAATGATGTAACTACCTAATTAATTTAAAAAAATAAAAAGATAAAAAAGACAAAAAAAAAAGAAAACAGTGAATTCCTTTCTCAACTAATTTTTTGAAGAAAATTAAAAAATCCATTATTTAGTGGGATAAATTGATATAAAAATCTAAAAATCGCTGATTTATTAAATGTAACTAGTATCACGTAATACAAGGCTTGTATGATACTAACAAATGTTGAAAAGAAGGAACTAACTAGAGAAAGTGCACTTCATTTCCAACTTATTACTTATCTCATCCCATCCTATGTGACATCTATACTAATATATTAAAAGGCGTGCGTGACAACGTATACACGCCATGTGGCACTTCTGTTACTCTACTAGAATTGTCCAATGTGTACATATGTCATGTCAATTAACAAAAGTAAAATTGGCTTGCAACAAGATTTGAACATGTGACCTCTTGCTATTATACATAACACAATTACCATCTCAACCAACTATTAATCGTGCTTTAAATGTCCATAGTATTATATTTGTACCTTTTTAAATGTTGAGTTTTTATTAATATATTTTAATGCGAATGGAAAAAAATGCATATCAAGGTTGGAAAACAATAACACCCGGGGCAACGTCCGGGCCCAAATACTAGTTGTGACTTATAACAAAACCAACAATAAACTAATCCTGAAAATTAGTAACATCATATACTGACCCACTAATTATTGAAGCACACTATTGAACTAGTCTCATCACGTCGTATTGTCGTAACCATTTACATGTCTATTGCAAGTTGCAACCTGGTGTCATGTGAATGAGCATTATTTTAGGCAAATTTCACACAAGGATCAATTTGCTTGGAGAGGGGGTTGCTTATTAACTTGTAATATGAGCAAAATAAATATGCAAAGTAAAGTGCACAAGACAATTTTTACCTGGAAACCCTCTAGATGGGGAGAAAAGGATGGGGTAATCGGTGTTCCGCCAATCCATTATAGTAATATCATTTTGCAGTACAAGTACGCTATTTTTGCCTGATTGGCATAAAGAACGAGCAACTCAGGTTTTTAGAGAGAGATAGACGACAAATTAAGAATATGAAAGAAAAATGATGGAGAAAGTGAGGGCATGTTCTCTTCGGCATAAAACAACAGAACTGAACTGAACTGAACTAAACTAAACTGAATTAAATTATAACTAATTAATAGTAATGATAATAATTTAGGAACTGAACTGAACTGAACTGAAAATAAGTTGGGGAGAACAGACCCTCAGACGTAATAGAGTTTTTAGGGTTATAAGTGAGTGGGAGAGAGTTTCTTGTTTTACATGGTTTACAATAGGAGTATTTATAGTAGAAAGAATGACGGTTTAAGCAAATCTGTGAACTTGCTCCAGCTTGTTAGTTCCAACTTTTTAGGGATTCCCCTTGATCTTCTCAACAGCTTGTGCCAACTGATTTGACCACTGACTTGGTGTTTGCCTCTTTCTCCCCTTGCCACAATTTTAGGAACTGCCACAACAACCTGCCACGTTGGCAATCTGTGCTTCCATCTTCAAACCAATCGCCTGCTGCCAAGTGGCAGTGCTAAATTATTATATTGCTGCCAATGATTGATTGCCATGTGTAAATGGATTTTTACCCCATAACAATAGCCGCATTTCCCAATTTGGATGAAACGAATGATGACGAATTAGGAAATTCATCTTCGAAATATTGCTTAGTTGCGAATGAAATTTTGCAAGACATTTGTCAAAACGACGTAAAAGATGACGTTTGGTAATCGTCTTATGTGACAAATCGAAAGTAAATATGCCTTGATATTTTACCATTTGTATGTATTTGCTGGCAGCAATTTATATGCACTATTTGTTTGCTAGCAGCATTTAGTATATGCTTCCCGTATGTTGCTTGCTGAAAGCAATTTGTACATGTTTCTCGTATATTTGTTTGAAACTTGATTTTGTTTTGATGGTCATTCGTTCGATCACAAATTTGCACGGTAAAATACTGATTTAACAAGTTACTCTTTTGCCTATGGAAAGTGTTTGCTTGATTGCTTGATTGCTATAAGGAAATGTTTTTCTGATCCGCTATGGAAAAACGCATGTCTGATCCGCCGCGTTGTCTAATCCGCCATGGGAAAACACTTGTCTCATCCGCCATGGAAAATCGCATGTTTGATTTGCCTTGGGAAGATGCCTGTTTGATTTGCTAACAGAAGATGCCTGTTTGATTTGCCATGCGAAGATGCCTATTGAATTTGCCATGGGAAGATGCTTGTTGATTTGTTATGGGAAACGTCTACTGTTTTTGCCACTGATCCCCCTTGCAAAACAACTTGTCAAAACTTAGCCAACGACCCTTTGATGCTTAAGTCATGAAGTGTTCAAGTGAAAGAGTAAAGTAAAAGGGAACAAATGTAAGACAAAGTTTAGAAGTGATAATGTTCTAAGTATGTTGTATTCCATAATTCCAACTCCTTGGGATTTGCACGTCGTTTCTGTCATGTTCTATTGCTCCCTTTCTAGTGTCAACATCTTCCTCAAATCAAATTTTCGCAAGAGCTTTCCCTTGGACATCTTCAAACGTCGGATATGAGTATTTTGTCAACTCCTTGTGTAGTTCAGATTCCTCGAGCAATCCTCTTCTAAAGGCCTCTATGGCTATTGGAGTGTCGCATATTGGGATGGAAACTGATGCGTGTCGTTTCCGCAACAAAATTAAATTTATAAATCACTAACTAACTCTAACAGATAGATACGGAAAGTAAGGGTCGAACCCACAGAGACTGCGTTATTATCTTAAACTAATTGTTTACTTATATAAATTACTATTATTAAATAATACGAGGGGTTTTCGAATATCAAAACTATACTAAAACTATTAAACTAAAATAATGAAAATAAATTGCAGGAAATGAATTCTGTTTAAAAAATATAATAAAGAGGCTAATAGGAGACATGTAACTTTCTATAGATATTGGGTATAATCATTAACTCATTTGACTAGCCTAGGATAGATTGGTTAACTATATAACCCATTGAAAGCAAGTAGATTACTAATTTTATCTTTCTTACTGTTGAATCCCGTGAAAGCACGAAAATTTAATCCTAATCAAGCTAAATTAATCCAACCATGAAAGCATGTATCAAATTATCAAACTTGACAGCATTAGAAACACCAATCAACTGAACCCAAATTAGCCAGTAAGCTGCAACTAATTGAATTCAATTGTTACACAAGATTCTAGCAATTATAATTAGACCAGAAAGCAGCAATCTAATTAAGGCTACTATCAATCTAACAATAGAAACATGAAATAATTTAGGTGATCAAACTAAATCAATAAACATGAATCAAAAGCTAGATAATAAACCTTGTATAAATACCCAAAAGAAACTAATAGTTTATAACACAAACAAATTCGTAATCTCATAAACCCATATATCAAATAGTCAATTACATGTTCCTACTAGTGTAAAACTACTCTAAATTAGACATGAAAACAAAGAAAAGAAATAGAACACAGTAGAGAAAACTAGGGGTGTTTATGGGTGGTTAACCGTTCCGAAACAATATTTCGGTTCGGTAACCGAAAGTTTCGGTTCGCTCTTTTTGCGAACCGTAACCGTAACCGTTTAGACCGGTTACCGCTTAGCGGTTACATCTTTTTCAGTACAGTTTTTCGGTTAACCATTAACCGTTATTCAAGTTATAATATTATATTTTACTTAATGTAAATATATATTTTCTAACTTTTTGTGCATATACTTTAATATTATATATACTCTAATATAAAATGTATTATAAAGTGTATAATAAATCTATTGGAAGACATAATAACACTAATAATTTACTCCATTTCCCAATTATAGTGTTTATATTAGTACTAAAGTTTCCAAATAATCAGATACTTCCTCTAATTGTTCTTACTTAATAACAAATATTAGAATTAAGATAACTGTTGGAAAAAGTTTCAAAATAATTAAATAGAGGGGAAAAAAAATTCGGTTTTTCGGTTAACCGTTTACTCAAAAATCATAACCGTTACTTTTACCGGTTCGGTAACCGTACCGTTAAAACTTTTTTTACCGGTACGATTACCACCCATTTAGACCGGTTTTTCGGTACGGTTTTTCGGTTTCGGTTTTTTATGAACACCCCTAGAGAAAACTCATTGTGGATGAATTTCCGGACTACATCTTCGCCGTCCTCTGTATTCCTTCACTCTCGTATTCCCCTCTGTGCTCTCATGCGGCTCTCCTCAATTTCGCTGCTGATGCGTTGCTTTTTATTGTTGCTGTTGTGTGCGTTCTTCCTCCAGCCAAACCCTCCTTTCTTTTCTCAATACCCCACTTGGGTTTTTACTTCCTTGATGATGTGTATTCTTCAATCTTCACCCCCAACAAAACAATAGGTTTTGTATTCTTTTCTTTTTATTCCTTATTTTACCTTCTTTATTTCTCTTTGCTGCGTGGATTATTGGCACGATTGGGCTTTAGCCCATCTTCTAAGTGGCGTGTCTTCATCGAAGGAAATCCAAGTTTCCTTTTCTTCTTTGGTTGAAATTTCTTGACTTGGGTTTAACCCATTAATTTACTCAATACCAATGTCATTTCTTTTACTCCGAAATTATAATATATCTGTCAACATTAGATATATTATCAATAGTATAAAATATAGCATAAGTTAAACAAATAAATAATCATATTAACACAATTACTCGATAACCTATGAAAATGATTAAAACCCACAACTCATAGTTTATAATACTAATGAATAGCTACTAAGAGGGAATAAGAAGGTTATAATATATAATAATTATTTTCCAACTCTAGTTAAATGAGTTATCACTTAATAATTAAAACAAACACAAATTAGACTTATTACTCTAAAAATAATTATCAAGTGATCAGAACCGAAATATCATACAAGTATAATATTTGACTCAATTAACATTACAGAGGACACTAAATATTGTATATTAGAGGGTAAAAATATGTATATTTAGGCACTTATCAGAAACCTTCTCATGATTGAACATGTTCAGATAATCTCTTAATGGTTCGTCACACCTTTGGACAACTAGGTAGAGGTCGATGGTTTACTTCTCAAGGCGTCTGATACTGGCAAATTGAAGGTTGAACATGTCCACCAAACCTGCAAAAGTAGAAATAACACCATTAGGTAGTTTAATGAACCATTGATGGGCTGGACCTGATAAAGTCGACCCAAATCCCTTGCACATGCAAGCTTCGCGCATCTTGCGAGGTATTGGAATGATAATCATCCTCTATTTAATTATATGGCGCAACATGCTCGCTAAAATATGTTGTTCCATCATATAGCTTCATGGCAGGGACAACAAAACGCTTCAAAATTTCGACTAGAGCAATGGCATCTGCAAATGGCGAATCTGCATAGCTAGTTAGGGCAGCTTTCTCGACGGGCCTTGAGACTCCCTGAATCTTCATTATTATCTTCTCAACGTATTTGAGTCGCTTGTACAACGGATCTGCCTGGGCGGATACACTTGCAAAGGCAGATCAGATGCAATTTGCCTACGTAAAATATCTGGAACATTTGCATTACTTTGCTGGTGCCATCCTTCTAATCCTAGCATGGGTCCAAGATGGGCTCCTTAACTTGGCGAATTGTCACATCTGGCATCTTCATTGACCGGAACGCTCCTTTCCATTTCATGAAAAGTTGCCTTCGAGAGTTGGACGCAATTGATGCCACGGACAACATTTGGGTGCGAAGGGCATCGGTTTTCCTTTCAAAGTGGACTCGATCGTATAACAATTTCCCTCTCGATAGTTTTCTTCGCTCTTTGATGGCTCCCAAAATTTCAGACGTTGCTCCTTGATTTTGCTGGTCAGCAAAAGTGCTAGGAGTTGCGGGGGTTCCGGCTTCGTTGCTTATTTCGGCCATAGTATGTGCAGGATGGCGATTTTGACGATAGCTTTTTTAATTGTCAGCCCCACGGTGGGCGCCAAATTGTTTTAGGCAAATTTCACACAAGGATCAATTTGTTTGGAGAGGGGGTTGACAATCAACTTGCAATACGAGCAAAATAAATACGCAAAGTAAAGTGCAAATTATAGTAAAGAACACAAAATAATTTTACGTGAAAACCCTCTAGATGGGGAGAAAACCATGGGGGAAACGGTGTTCCGCCAATCCACTATAGTAATATCAATTTGTAGTACAAGTACACTATTTAAGCCTGATTGGCAGAAAGAACGAGCAACTCAGGTTTTAGAGAGATAGAGATGGCAAATTAAGAATATGAATGAAAAATGATGGATAGAGTGAGGCGTAATAGAGTTTTTAGGGTTATGACTTATGAGTGAGTGGCGGAGAATTCCTTGTTTTACCTGTATTGCAATAAGAGTATTTATAGTAGAAAGAATGACGGTTTAAGCGGAATCTGTCAACTTGCTCGAGCTTGTTAGTTCCGACTTTTTTAGTGATTCCCCTTGATCTTCTCAACAGCTTGTTGCCTGCTACCAAGTGGCAGTGCAGAATAACTATATTGCTGTCAATGATTGATTGCCATATGTAAATGGATTTTTACCCCATAACAAGCATTAATTTAGATTTTCTTAAAAAGTTGCAATGCTTTATTGCAGACTTTCAGTTTGAACTGACTACAGAATTAGAAAATAAAGATTGAAAATGGTCAGGCTTGATATTATATTAACCAGTCAAGGAGATAAAGGTTGTCTACTAAAGAAAACTGAGTCAAAAAGATGACCTTAGAATTTTGAAATTTTCTCCCTCGTTGTACTCCTAATCTCCTATTTGTCTCATACTGCAAAAAATTTCTAAATCTTCATAGTTCATACAAATGAAAATGGCAGCAGAAACCATTAAAGAATTACCCGCCGAATGTTGGGTGATGATCTTCAACCATCTCAATCATGAAAGTGACCATGAATCAATCTCTTTAGTCTGTAAGAGATTTCTGTCAATCACCAATTCGATCCGAGTTAATATGAAAGTATTCAATCCATCAATCCAAGTCCTCTATAAGCTGCTGCAAAGATTCTGCAGCCTTAAGAAACTACAGCTTAGTAGCTTCCCAGGAGACCTTAATAAAGTTGTTCTTGCAATTACACAATCTGAATTGCACCTGGAAGAGCTGGATCTTTCCTACAATAGAAGTCTAGAAACAATTTGTTTCGAGCAGCTGAGCTTAAAACTGAAGAATCTCAAGATACTTGATTGTTCAGGTTGTCTGGGAGATGCTGATCTTGTCAGAACAGCAAACTCATTTCCCCAGCTGGAAGAGCTCGTGATCGGGGACTCCGATCATGAAGATAATGGTAAGCGCATTGTTGTGACTGATGACGGGATAGATTATCTGTCATCGAAGCTCAAGAGATTACGCAAGATAAAACTTTCACATAATAAATACATTTCAGATAAGTCCCTTGTTTCCCTGTCATCAAACTGTGAGTTTCTTGAGCAAGTTAGTGTATTCTATTGTGGTGTGACAGAACATGGTTTTTCATTCCTGATAAACAATAGCCGTCACTTGAGAAACTTACTTCTATCAGCACATTTTCAGATAGAATCATTTAGGCTCAAAAGTTCGACTAGTTTCACCACGAAATTACAGTCTGTGTCATTCACAAGAGTAGGAATTTCCGATAAGTTTTTAGAAGCTATAGCAGAAGCACAAGTTCCTCTAACTGAGCTCTCTCTCTTATATTGCAAAAGCTACACGTTTAATGGAATATTGAAGCTACTATACTCGTATCAATCGTTAAAAACTTTAGTTCTTCGAGGGGCAGAGTTTCTTACAAATGAGCATATAGAGTAATTGTCCTCATTTTTCCATAGCTTGACATCAATCTCGCTCTCTGACAGTCCAATGCTATCGGGTGCAGCTTTTGTTATGCTCATACAAAGATGTCCTCTACTATGCCATCTTGAAATGGTAAGAACAAGCCTTGGAAGAGAAGAATACAAACATGATGGGCTAAAACAGCAGGAGCAAGGAGGTTGAGTGACCTTTCCATTTGAATTAAACAAGTGCTTCCTACTAATTTAACATGAACGAACAATGTTTATTTACTTTGTGTGAGATGATGATTTGGGGTAGGTTGTACTAAGTATCCTGTGAGAGGGCGTTAATGTAATTTACCTTACTAATTTTTTTATTTCAAAAAAAGGTGTTACGATAGAAAATGTGTATACAAGAACATATTGGTACCAACCTGAAAAAATAAACCACAGTCGACAGAATTAAAGTGATTCAACTGAAGTAACGGTGTAAAAAATTATGATTCGGAAATCTTTATTTTCACTATGTTTCCAAACACAAAAACCCATCTTTAACAAGAATTTGCCAAAAGTATTAATACAGCCTGATAAATCTTATTGACTTTTCCCTACTAGCTACAAGCAGAGAGCAGAAGCAAGCAGACGACACAGTACATTGATACATTCTGAAGCAAGATGTAGGAAGTGGAGAAAAACAAGAAACAAATCAACTAATTGTGGTATACGTCATTAAGGGGAACTGTTTTCAGACATGCACCACCAGCAATACCTGCCAATGGAAAACACATGTATCAAGAGCAACATTTTTTCCAACAAATGGGAGCAGGTTACAATACTCCTTGTTTCCTTGGCACTCCAATACTTCCGCCGTAGTTGCTGCGACTTGCTTATCACTTTGGGCATTCAAAACATCAATTTTTGGTTGCTGCATAATCATCTTTGTTTCCTGGTTTCCAGTTTGATCTACATACAGTTAGATTTTTGCCAATTCTTCTATTACCGTCACTTTATATTCTACTAACATTTATGTGGAAGTTGTAGTTGGCATCCTTCCCAGCACTGGAGCTGCATGAAGAAGATGATCAATGTTAAATAAATCACTAAAGGGAATGAGGAGTATATACTAGTATATATCCCTCTTATCTCATTTTACTCACTGCATTTGCCTTATTATCGGGGCGTGGTGTTTGGCCACCTACATTGACAAAGCCTAATGAGGTTTAGGTGAGTGCCAAAACTTCAAAAAAAATAATTAAATAGGTAGGGTTTGGGTATTACCGGCGGCGAGGAGAAAGATTTGGAGTGAAACTCGATTTTCACCTCAGATGTGAAATGTTCTCTCAACAACAAAGAAATTGCATATTTCGATATTTGTGAATTGTTCTCTCAGCAACAAAGAAACTAGGAAGAAAGTACCAATATCAACCTCAGATGTTGCGATAAAGTGTCCCGAGCATAAATTAACAAGTAACAATATCAATCAGAAATTCAACAAAAAGAGAGGAAAATCAGCAATTATTCACACTTAGATAATTTCATGCGTTCTTTATTTATACTTGTTATAGCGAGAAGTGACACATTTCTACAAAAAAAGTAGAGAGAGAAAGCAATATGATATTTCTATTTTAAAAAAGTGTATAAGTACAAAGAAATGAAACAGAGGAAATATTTATCACAGAGCTGGTGAAGTGGCGAACTCAACCGAACCGAATTGAGCTAACCGAATCAACCGAAGCGAATCGAATTAAATTATAACTAATTAATAGTAATGATTATCATTTAGGAACCGAACCGAACCAACCGAATGAATTGAATCGAATCGAACCGACCGAATCGAACCGAACCCGAACCGAAATGAAAATAAGTTGGGGAGAACAGGCCCCAACTGCACAAGTCCTCCAAATGTACGTTGAGCCCCTGAGGCGGTGAGGCCTTGAGGAGTTGATGGTCAATTTTTGTTTCTTTATTTTTACCTTTTTTTCTCTTTACAAGACACAAAGTACCAATGCTCTTTCTCTCTCTCTTTCTCTGTTAGCGCTGGTTTACTCCTCTATAATCACGTTCAATATTCCCTTTAATCTCTCTCTCATTAGCAAGAACTATAACTTGCTATAAAAATTTATTGTGATCTAAATCTACCTATCTATCTATTTTATAGTTCCTCTATTTTTTTAGTTTCACCATTTGATTTTTCATGTATTCTAATACGCTTTTTTGAAAGCTAATATAGCTGATTCTGTATAAATAAAAATTATAAGGGTTTTTCTACGTACTGCCCATGTGTTTTACAAAATTCTATATTATACCCGACCTTTTTTAAATTTCCACGTTGTACTCCTAAACTTTCTAAACGTTATACTTCCTCCGTTCCATAATAAGTGAAACACTTACTATTTTAGAACGTTTCAAAATAAGTGAAACATACCTTAAATGGAAAAAAGAAAGTGATAAAATGACAAGAATACCCATCACAAACTTGTGTGGTTTGCTTTTCTCTCTCCTCCTTTTGATAATGAAAACGGTATTTTATGACTTTTTGGCTTATACAAGATATCATAACAGTAAATTTTGGGAGTTTCTTACCCTATGGGCATAGAATAGGATTTTTGAGCCTTATTAGTTGACCGAGGTTTGGGATATGATCTGAAAAATTAAAGGCTAATTGAGGTTTATGGTAGGATTTTCTATTAGTAAGAGTATTTTGTGTGACGTTTAGAAAGTTTAAGGGTACATTGTGGAGAGTTAAAAAAGGGCAGGTACAACAAAAAATTCCGTAAAGCACAGGGGCATTAGCCGCACTACGTAGAAAAACCCAAATTATAAAAAGTTGATTTTGAAATCCTTGCATTGAGACAAATATGACAAAATTCCACTTGAGTATGTATTTTTCTTATAAGAATAATGGTTTCTTATAAGTATAGGGCATTACTATTTACCGCCCGTATTTACTACAAATAGCCCGTATTTTTTTCAAGATTTTCCTAAACTACCCCTCCCTTTCACCCCACTCTTACTCTCTCATCTCTCATCCAACTTCACCTCACATCACCACCACCACCACCGGACCACCACCACCACCACCGCCAGACCACCACCATCGACAAACCACCACCATCGCAGATCGACCACCCCACCAAGCAGACCATTGTTTTTTTTTTTGAATCTTCGAGTGTTTTGAAAAACAATGGAACCAAAGTGTTTTTTCGTTCCCTCCATGAAGGAAACGAAAATGTTGTTTCGTTTCCTCGGTGGAGGAAACGAAAAAACACCGGTACACTAGTGGTGGTGGTGCGCGAGTGTAGCTTCGGTGGTGGTTGTCCGCCTGGTGGTGTTCTACCGTGGGGTGGTCTGTCATCGGTGGTGGTCTCCCGGTGGTGGTGGTGGTGGTGGTCCCGTGGTGGTGGAGGTCCGAGAGGTGGAGTAGGTGAAGTTAGATGAGAGGTGAGAGAGTAAGAGTGGGTGAAAGGAGAGGGGTAGTTTAGGAAAATCTTGAAAAAAATACGGGCGATTTTTAGTAAATACGGGCGGTAAATAGCGAAAGGTTAAGTATAATGGTGAGAGAAAGCTTGTCAAAGTTGGTTGGTGAATAATGGTTAAGGGCTTGTTCTCTTCGGCATAAAACAATTGAACTGAACTGAACTGAATTGAACTTAACGGGCCGAACGAACCGAACTAAACCGATTGCAAACGAACCGAATCGAACCGAACCGAATTAAATTATAACTAAGGGCTTGTTCTCTTCGGCATAAAACAAGCGAATCGAACCGAATTGAACCGAACCGATTGCAACCGAACCGAATTGAACCGAACGAATTAAATTATAACTAATAGTAATGATAATAATTTAGGAACTGAACTGAACTGAACTCAACTGATTGGAACTGAACTGAACTGAACTAAACTGAACTGGGTGCAATCGAACCGAACGAACGAATCGAATTGAACTAAACTGATAATCAGGTGGGGAGAACAGGCCATAATAATAATGATAATAATTTAGGAACTGAACTGATTGCAACCGAATTGATTTGAACTGAACTGAACTGAATTGAACTGACTGAACTGAATTGCACTGAATTAAATTATAACTAATAGTAATGATAATAATTTAGGAACTGAACTGAATTGATTGGAACTGAACTGATTGCAACTGAACTGATTGCAACTGAACTGAACTGAACTGAACTGATGAAAATAAGTTGGGGAGAACATACCCTAAATGTCAAATAGTGCAACTAAAAAAACAAAGGAAGTATTATATTATACTTTCTCTTTTACTAAAAACAAGATAACAATTTTCCACCCAGCCCGTAAAAAAAAGATAACAATTTTTCATATTTTTTACTTATACATAATTGAAGATAATATGGAACAAAATAATGCATTTGATAGCGTATAGGCAGAAAAATGTTGTAGGTATTAATAAACAGAAGAAGTGTTTATTATATATATATTTATAGAATAATATACTAAAGCAAAACCAAAAGATATATACGTAAATTATTTGTGAGATATTCTAGGAAATGAGATCTTCTCTATTAATAAAAAAAGCTATCTTCTTTTACCAAATTTTTATAGATAACCTTCTTCAATTATATTTGATAAACTAATTATGTTACGATTTCAATTAACTATGATAAGTTTAATTTTATATATTCAAATATTATCCATAAAAAATCAGTCTCATAAATGTTGAGCTAAACTCATGCCAATAATTAGTTGTCTTTAATGTTCATACCTAAAGGTCCCTTTTCATAGATAGCATAGGAACTCTAAGATGTTTTAAGAATGATGGGAGGTATGAGTAAGAGTAATTGGCATATGAGCTTTTTTCTTGGTGCTCTCCAAGTTGCTCTCCAAGGAGCTCTCCAAGGAGAGAGAAAATAGAGAGCCTGTTAGAAATAGTAATCTAGAAAAATTTAGTGTAAAAATCAAGATGAATTCTAGAGTTATCTAAACAAATATCTATTGTAATTAAGGCATATTATAGAAAAATCTAGGAATGAAGAATCTAGAATAATCTAGCATTAGATAATGTTAGATCATATAAGATTAATATAGAATATTGTAGATTAAGTTATACTACTCCTATAAATATGTGTTAGCATTGTACGTAGGAGTGTAGAGTCATATGTACTTCCTAGCTACCACATTCATAAGCAAGAGTTCTATTATGGAACCTTGCATATCACATATCATATGTATCTCCCCCAAGTTTGTAACAAATTATTCCAATCAATAAAAATTCATAAATTACATATTTGGTCCATTAACCTTCCGCATGCGCCTGTCAAAAATTTCTATCACAACTCTACCCCAACATTGGTGCTCTCGAGGTGCTTTCCGATCGCTCTCCATGGAGAGGACTTGGAGAAATGCTCTCCCCAAAAAGCATTGAGAGAGCATACTCTTGAGTCTTGGCATAATACAATGACACATGTCATTGATAATTAGGTATTTTCCTTTACAAGCAGTCGGTGTTCACCGACGGCTTACATAGTGGTCGCTGTTTTAGTATTAACGACCGTTTTTCTGACCGTCGTTGTGAAGCAGTCGTTGTTTTAGCATTTTCTTGTAGTGTCTCCGATCATTCGCTTTTATTTGTATCAGTTTTAAGGTCAATCATTTTTATTCGAATTAGTATGATGATAAATCTATACAGATATATTAAAAGGCGTTCCTATCAAAGGAACGGTGCCACGTGACATTCTTCTCAAACTTCTAATACACATGTTTATAATGTCATTTAAAAATATTAACAATGTGTAGTTACTAGGATTCGAACACATGACCTTTGAAAAAAAATGTGAGAATTTAACCACTAATCCACTACAATTTCAATGCTTAATGTTTCAAAGTAAAACATAATAAAGTCTTATAATAATTATATGTAATTATAAAGACATAGACAAGTCTTTTGATCTCTAGCACTTCTATTAAGTAATAACATTCTCTTACCCCAATTTCATCGAAATTGTTATTCTTATCCCCAATTTCTTAGAAGTTTTTTTCAAAACCAACTTATCATGTCATAACGTCCATTTTCCAATTTCACACTCGACATAATATTACGAAAAGCTAATAAAATCAATTATGAAATATATGAATAATAATATATTTGATAATTATAACTCACCCGGGATATCACCCGGGTCAAAATACTAGTTAACTACTTAATCTATGATATTATGGGTTGAATCATATGTTTTAATGTTCATTTGAGGTAATAATGATTTATAAATAGGAATTCAATTACCATAATAATGATTTATAAATAGAGGATTTTCTTTACAAATTAGATATGATTTCATTGCTAGTACGGCTATTCAGAGTATCATCTATCAAGCAAGCAGTGAATGTTATGCCATGATTACTTAAATACCCTAAAATGGCAAACAATCTGCAACTATTGTCTCTATATCTGATTTACTAACAAATCCAGAATGAGAAATTTGAAGTATGAAGAAATGTACGCATTTTCTCGATCATGCTCAAACAATTAGCACATGGACTGAACGTACTGAAGGGAAAATTTTCATCCACAGACAGATGGCCACTTATCGCATCACGACGTTTACCAAAATAACGTAAACTTTTTCCATAAAAGAGTATGAACTTGGCAAAGCAAAAGGATGGACAAGTTGTACCATTGTCACGAACGGCATGGCATTGGACGAGATCAAAAATACTCCCAAGGTTAACCAGGAACTAGCAATGACAGTTGAAAAATGCAGGGAATTAAATTAATTGCTCCGCCAAAACACAGGTATACTAAGCTACTACATGAAGGACGAGAATCAAACAAAGTTGCAGATGCAATAGCTAAGATAGCAAGGAAGAAAGCTACGATGTTAAATCACATGAATTTTTTGCCTAACCCTCCCCCAATTTGTACAAAATGATTATTACTAGACAAAGATTTATGTACTTCACAAGATTGAAGATAGTGGAGGATGAACTTCCTACCATGTTTGTAAACTTCTAAGTGCTTAAATTATGCCTTCTATTTCTTTTAAAAAAAATTAACGTTAACCTTCAAATACGTCATATTCATTATTCATATACATCGACTATTACTTTAGTATAGAAATGGATCAATTTTAGTTTAGTTATTAAGCGGACTAGATCGATCAGTTTGAGTCGAATGATAGAATTTGAACACAACTCTAATTATCAAATCAGTTTGACAAATTCGCGGAATAAAATACATCATTCATTTATTCATCAGCCAAAAACACACTCACACTCTTATATTACTTAGCTTATTACAAGTCTTATTGCTTTTGCTTGTGTACCAAGCAGGCACGAACAGAGAAGCGACGACAATATTTATAAAACAAGACGATGAAAGTTATTAAGAAAGTCGAGAAACAAGCACAGCCGGCCACTGAGGCACCTAGTGTGCTATGTTGTTCCTTAAGTTTAAGCCACACACACACCACCAACAATTCCTGGTGGTACACATGTAAACTTACTTTTACAGCATGTCGGTCCAAACATGAAGTTACAATATTTGCCTTGACCCACGCACTCCAAACTTTCTGCTGTAGCAATTTTATGCATTTTTACAGCCTCTTCAAATACATCAATAGTATTTATTGGTCGCGACGTAATTGTAATCTTTGTTTTCTCGTTTCCAGATTGATATATATGATTATTTGGTTGGACTATCGCTGCCAATTCTTCAATTATCTCTTTATATTCTACTGCTGACAGTTGCATTTCTTCAGAATTGGTAGCCATCCTTCCAAACACCGGAGCTGTATATAAATCAATATGTTAGTGTTATTGCACTACGTACGTACATACGTATATTGATAAGTCTACTTCTTTGTTTATAATTTATAAATGAAAATATTGTACTCCGCGTTTTTTTTTGTTTCAGTTGCTTTTTCATGGTGTTTAATGCACATGCACTATTAATCATAATACTTCATGCGTTCTTTATTTATACTTGTTATAGCGAGAAGTACTATAAATGTTGAGCTAAACTCATGCCAATAATTAGTTGTCATTAATGTTCATACCTAAAGGTCCCTTTTCATAGATAGCATAGGACCTCTAAGATGTTTTAAGAATGATGGGAGGTATGAGTAAGAGTAACTGGCATATCGAGCTTTTTTCTTGTTAGGGACTTTGGGTAAATTTGTGGGAACGTAACGTTTCTTAGCGCGAGAACTGACGGTATATAGGTATGGGCTTTTCAATTTATTTTTTTTGAGGGGATATAGGTATGGGCTTTATAAAAGCCTCTTGAAGTAAATAAACAAATGAAGGAATTTGTTAAAAAAATATTTTTTTTTAATAGACAAAAAACCGTATTTTGCGAGAAACACCTTTTTATCATTGACCCTCTTTTTACCCCTTTTGTATATGGGAAGTTACACATGATTACTTTTTATTCCAGCTTATTATTGGAGCTGCCAAAAAAACATTTTCATTCCCACGTTCCAATGTAAAAAAAAGGGGAAAAAAGATAAGGTCCATGATGAAAAATATAACCAATCGATATGCAAGGTACCTATTTTGATTGAGGTGTGGTTTAAAGTGCTCACTCAAATAGCATATGAGTTAAGAGTAAAGGAAGGACTCGAACTTTGATACAAGTTATCACTAAGGATCTGAACTTTCAAAAGTTATCATTAAGGAACTATGGTTAAGTTCTTGAGTTAATACTACTAAAAATAAAAGGAAAATAAAAATATTTTTTCTTTAAAATAAAAAACCCGTTGCTAAATTTAAATAATAATAATCATTTTATTATTAGTTGTACAATTACTATATTCAAATAATAATCAATATTTTATTAACTTATAGAAAATATATACCGTACATATATTCTATCACAAATTCACTAGTATTTTGAAATATCCAATGTCTCCTTACTTAGGGGTGTGCACCGGTCCAGAATCGGACTGGATCGGAACCACTTGGACCAGTGGATGAAATCAGAGAATTTTTTGGACCGGGATCGTTTTTCCTGTCTGGTCCGGTTTTGAACCGGTTGGACCGGAATCTATATTTTTTAAAAAAAAAAAACTTATTTATTTGATTTAAAGATATTTATAATTAGATACATTAAAAATTTAATAATTTTAATAACAATAATCCTAAAGGTAATAAATAGTAGGGTTTTAACTTTCTAACTTCCTACCATTTAAACTTTTTTTAACATATAAACTTTTTTTACTAAAAAAAAAAGCAGAAATTCCGGTCCACCGGTCCGGAAACCCGCAATCGGTATTTTTGTGGACCGAGGACCGGACCGGAATTTTCGGTCTGTTCCGGTCCAAATTCCCGTCCGGTCCGATCCAGATTCTAGTCCGACCCTGGCCTTTGCACAGCCCTATCCTTACCACAATAAGTTAGCTACAATTATCAAATATATTATTATTCATAAATTTCATAATTGATTTTATTAGTTTTTTTGTAATATTTTGTCTAGTGCGAAATTAGAAAATGGACATTATGACATAATAAGTTGTTAAAAAAAACTTCTAAGGAATTGGGGATAAAAGTAATCAATGGAATTGGGGTAAGAGAATGTTATTACTTACTAAAGGTGTTAGAGATCAAAAATCTGGTATACGTATTTATAATTACATATAATTATAAGACTTTATTATGTTTTACTTTGAAACATGAAACATTGAAATTATAGTAGATTAGTGGTTAAACTCTCACGTTTCATTTCAAAGGTCATGTGTTCGAATTCTAGTAACCGCACATTAATAATTTTTTTAAATGAGATTATAAATATGTGTATTAGAAGCTTGAGAAGAGTGTCTCGTGACACCATTCCTTCGATAAGAACGCTTTTTAATATATTTATATAGACTTATTATATTAATATCTTTAGTAATCCTTACAAACATATTATAAAAGTTGAATTTAAAAAAATATACGTTGAAACAAATTCAAGATCTTTTATATTAACATTTGATTTTATTCATATATAGAAATATATGGTCAAAGTAGAATTTATAAATAATATAAAATTTAAAATACAACTTTAAAAAAGTAGAGGGAGTATAAAAATTCTTTTCTCATAAAATTTCTACAACAATATACGTACAAAACCAAAGGATATAAGTCATATAACCTGTTGTAGTACTGAGCAAGATTAATATGGCTAGGACAGCAGGAGAACGGAGATTCACTGAGCCGCTCTCCATTTCCGAATTTCCTTCAACTTTGATCAATGTAGTTTGTAATGACTTGATGTGATTGTTTATTATTTGCTCTATAATTTCCTCTTACAAGCGGTCTTATTTATAGAAAATGTAGGCCGTAGGCCTGTTCCCTATAGGTTACAGGCTGTAGGTTAACACAAATTATTAGAATAGGCGGTTTAATTTTAATATAAAATTAGACGAACCCAATATTGAATTTTTCTAACAAGCCCATTCTATTTTCACTCTAACCCAACACTATCCTAGTCATTCCTTATCTTCTCCTTCCTTTGTTTTCTTGATTCTCAAACTACAACAGACAATTTCAAAAAATAACTCTGTAACAGATCCGGTTTTTAAAGAACCGGATCAATTAACTTGTGACATATAAAGTTTTTTCTACTAGTGTGAGTAAAATAAAAAAAATACGGAGGGAGTATATACTAGTTTTAAAGCGTGTACAATGCATGGGTTAAAAATATTTTTTTGTTTTTTGTAAGATAGTTTTATAGAAGTAGTTAGTACTCTAAGTTCACATGTGTGTATTATTATTATTATTATTATTACTATTATTATTATTATTATTATTATTATTATTATTATTATTATTATTATTATTATTATTATTATTATAATAATAATAATAATAATAATAAATGTAATATTTTTCTAATTTTTGCCTATATTATTTTATTTTTAAGTACAATTTTAATCAAACTCAAACATTTGATTAAGAGTCATATGTCTAGTCACATACATAGAATGTGTCAATATACAACTGACGTAAAAAAAACATGGGGTGTGATTGACGATCATTCCTCGTAGATGGGTACTATCTCCGGTTCCGAAAGATCTTCCCTATTTGACATTTTTCACTATTCACAAGTTTTGACCGTTGTTTGTGACTTGTACGTAAGAAAAAATATAGTCATGTGGGATCTTGTTAGATCTGTCTCAATATGTATTTAATTAATATCTACTTTTTATAATTTTTACAAATACATAATTGGATATATGAGTGTCCAAAGTTTTGCATTGGCATGCGTGAAAAGTAAAAGAGAGAAGATCTTTAGGAAACGGAGGGAGTATATATACTTGTGGGTTTGTGCATTGAAGCATCAGTGTTGCCTTTGATCCATGCATTTTTCGTCACACATGATTTTCTAACTACTCCCTCTGTCTCATATTTTTAAGGGGTAATTGATAAATTATGTATTTTACAGTTTTTAACTACAACTTCAAACCTTATTATTTTAATTTATGTATATAAGAGAAAATTATAGAATTATATACTTTTCTTTATGTCTATAAAACAAAAGTAGTAGGTCAAAGTTGTTATGTGAATAATCATAAATAGAATGTGCAATTAAAAAGTAACAGAAGGAGAAATTTAAAGTTAAAAAAAGGGTGAAAGGAATAACATGTGTAGGTTTTATAATTATTTACCAATACATCTCTCAGACATAAAATAAAGTTAATCTTCTAAATTTTTTTATATATATACTCCATGAACTTATAATTGTGCAACCTTTTTGTACATTCTAACCAACATGCTATTACAAAAAAAAACCTAGCTGACCATCTCTCTCTTATAAAACTCCAGTTTTTCTTTAGCCAATTTGAGGCTACCACCATCCTTTTCAGTGGTGGTAAGCCCTATGTTCCACTTTTACGCATTTGTTTTTCTAGTTTTGTTTAATAATAATCCTCTTTTATCTCTCTATTGGAGAGTTTTTTACCCAATTAATAGGTTCTTCGCCTTCACTAGTGAGAGTTTGGAGTTTGAGTAGTAACTCTCCTCTTGTGGGAGTTTAAAGTTTGATTTTTGTGGTTTGAAGCAAAGATACAGTTCATTGATTATTTAATGTACAAAATTTTTAATTAGTATTGGATTTTCGCTACCGACACAATCTAATAAAAGTATTTCTTCTCAAAACTATGTCAGAATGATAGACATGCGCTCTCATAAAAGGCTGCATGATTCAACAAACAACAAATCGGAGCTATAATGTACTGTATTAACAAATCTGGTTCAATTATATCATAGTTATATCGTAGAAGAACTTTTTTTTTACAGGAAGAAAAAGGATTTCATTCATACGGGATAGCCAAACGGCACTTACAATCAATTTCTGAAAAATCGAAAATTCTAACACAAGTATATAACACCTTAGAACTAGATACATCGCAGATTTGATTAAAAATAGCCTTAATTAAGAACTTCATTTGAAGCAATACAATCTATGAGTTCGCTCTGATTCGGCTTAACTTCCGCTGATGCATAGTCGTTTGGGTGAAAATACGTCTGTGGTCTTCTAGATTCTTACAGTGAATAGAGATTGACGAACAAAAAAAAAAATTAAACACCCTAAAATAAATACCATCTTAAGGATGGGATATACTTATTGAAAGCAATTAAAGGAGTTTTTGGGGCTTACCACCGGTACGAACACCAGTGGAAGCCCCTACAAAGATTCACAATTGAGGCCAAGAAGAAAAGGGATTAAAGAAAAAGAGAAAGAAGGGTAAAGAATGAAGGAAAAACCTTCAAAGAAGAAAAACCTAGCTATGGAAGTTAGGAAAAAACCCTCCCCCAAGGAGAAACCCTAGAGAGAAAAAAAATCCTCCCAAGGAGAAACCCTAGAAGGAACCAAGGAAAAAATATCGTAGAAGAACTTTACTTAACCAAATTAGGTCGTATTTTATTTTTCTTTAATATTGATTATAGATGTTGTATGACTTTCACTAAATGAAATTTATCTTGAACCCTTAAAAAAAACTAACATGCTAAAATTTCAACTAGTCTTATCATTCTTTAATACTTCCTCTGTTTTTTTTAGTTGACCCGTTTCCTCTGGGCACAGTTGCCAATGCACTATTTTGAACATTTATATCTTCAATTATCAATAAGCAAAAATTACAAAAAGTTGATATTTGGAAAATATACATTGAGACGAATCTAGCAAGATTTCACATGACTATATTTTTCCTTAAGTGCAAATCACAAAAAATAGTCAGAGTTACATACATGAATAGGGTCAAAAATCAAAATGGGTCATTTAAAAAAAGGAAGAAGTATACTTTACCATTTATTATCAAATTAAAGACCAAGCTGCTGGCTCGTTTAGTTTGTTTCCATCTTATAAATAGGGATCGGAGTATATTTAGCTCGTGCATGACATATTTGAAATCTAGCTTATAAAGAAAATAACTAGTGAGTATTTTTGGCGATGCCCGAGTTTTTATTTAAATTTTTTGTCTACTGAGGAAAAATTGGCCTCATGTAAGTGATAAATATAATTGCATGATATTTAAAAACGAAACCCTTAAAAGTTTAGGAGTGAAATTAAAGTTTAAATTTCTACAAGGAATTAGGGTAAAGTTTAGGAATGAAAGCTTAAATTTTTACCAGAAATTAGGGTAAGAGATTATGTCTACTATTAGTCTCTTATTACTACCATAAAAGTGTTAGAAATCTAACTACTTGTGTAAATCTTTTAATGAAATATAGTTACAAGATCTTATTGTATATTATTGCGAACTACTCCATCCGTCCCATAATATAGTGCTTGTTTCCTTTTTGCACGGTCTCCAAGATATACCTTTGACCTTTAATATCTTCAATTCCGTAATAATAAAAAATATAATAAGTTGATATTATGAAAGTACACATTGATGCGAATCTAACAAGATCTTACTTGAGTATGTTTTTTTTGTATATATTAACGATAATATTTGGTCAAAGTTTTTAAGTTTTGACCTCAAGAGAGAGAAACAAGTACTATATTATGAGACGGAGGGAGTACTAAACAATGATATTATATTGAATTTGTAGTTACATTTAACGTTAATTTTTAATTGAGGAGTTGATATGGAAATAAAGCATGTACATTAGAGCCTTAGAGAAAAGTGCCGCCTATAGATTTTCTTAAGAATGCTTTCTAATATATTAGTGTAGATTATTGCTAAAACAATAATAAATTAATGAAGAAATAAGTTACTATTTATTTGTTCATTATAGAAAATGTTAAAAAAAGGGTTAGGTGTTTATTAAAAAAAAGGGTTGAGTGCTAATGATTGATCATATTATCATTAAAGTCGTTAACGTGAATGTCGTGAACTTTATTTATTCATTAAAGGGTTAGGTGCTAATATTAGTGTAAGTTGCCGATGTTTATTTATTCATTATAGAAAATGTTAAAAAAAAGGGTTAGGTGCTAATGATTGATCATATTATTGAAAAGTCGTTCACGTGAATGTCGTGAACTTTTATGGCTTTAGTGTAAGTTGCCAATGAAGAGTATGACTTGGTCGATGAACCACCACGAATATCAATTAAGAAAAACTTTAGCCTTGTCAAAAAATTTTAGGGGAAAAGTTAAATCGAGATATTATTGCACATTAATCTCCGTCAAAGTAATAATACTTTGGGGCAACGGAACCATACAAACAAGTTTAGTACTTCTACCTGTATCCCATCTTGCCACTAAATGAGTTACAGTGTTTCCGACCCTTTTCACATGAGTAAAAAGAAAACTATTAAAAGATATAGCTAGCTTTCTAATATCATCAAACATTAAGAAAATTGGAGCAAACCCCGTTGAATCATTCTCTGTAGCTTTGACAACGTTGAGGGCGTCACTTTCAAGCCATATGTTGTTGAAACCCGATCTTCGAGCAACTTGTAATCCAAATCTAGTTGCTGCTACTTCGGCCATAGTTGGGTCCCAGTCCACCGCAATCCTCTTCATGGCTGTCAACATCACCACCCCCCATATCATCTCTACAAACAACCCCCAAGTTAACATATTCTCCCTTGACCACATGAGAATCAACATTCACTTTGATAATACCCCTGGAAGGTTTAGTCCAGCTTGCATTAGATACACACTGATTAGAGCTTTGTGGGAAGCATGGAAAGACATGTTGGGCATACGTGCAATACGTTTTCACCAAGTGTAGGAAGCTAGCGGCCATGGCAGCACCATTCACCACCTCGTGTGCATACACATACTTGTGTTGCGACAAAACCAAAAATCCCAGGCAACAGTCATCATTTCTCTCACCTCCTACAAACCCACTTGACCCACCCACTACTCGAATTTTGATGCAAAAGACCCCTCAGGAGCATCCCACACAGCTGCACATATTTACTTCCCTCCCAGACCTCTTGAGTTACTTCACACTCAAATAGCACATATATGACAGATCGGCTCCACTTCCACCCCACAGCACGAGCACAGTTCGTCATGCGCTATATGGCACCTATAAAGCACCTCCTTCACAGCCATAGTCCCCCTACAAGCCACACAAAATGGCAAAGTTTCGGAGGGCCCTATAAGCCCCATACCAAACGCCACAAGCTACTGTTATTGTTATTTGCCTCAGCTTGGTGACCTAAAATCCCCATCCTATAACCTGACTTAACAGAGTATACTCCATCCTTTGTTGGGCTCCAGTATCGCTTATCAATAGTAGGGAACAAAGATAGGGGAGTTTGTAAAATCACCTTGCAATCAGCATCATCGAAGCATGATCAAACAAGCTGCTCATTCCATGCTCTTGTGGTGGTATCAATACAATCAGCTACTGTAGAAATTGAATCCTTTGCTTCCAATGATCGCTGCTCCGGAGCTTCAGCCTTCCCCGTGATCCATCCCTCCTCCCACACCTTTATTGCTGCACCATCACCAACACGCCACTAGAGGCCTTCAAGTAAAAGAGATTTTGCCCCCCCCCCACCCCCCACACGCTCCTCCAAGAGTAACTAGGATCAAAATCTCTCCGAGCATCTAACACATCATCATGCTTAAAATACCTAGCTTTGAGAAACGAGTGATGGAGAGTAGAAGGATCCGTTTGCAATCTCCATAATTATTTAGCAAGCAAAGTTTGGTTAAACACCGTCAAATCTCTAAATCCCATATCCCCATTAGCCTTAGGCTTGCATAACGATTCCCAAGAGAGCCAATGCATTTTCCGAGCCTCCTCATTCGAACCCCACCAAAAATGAACCAACATAGTATGAATTTCCTCCAATAACCCATCCGTTTTCTCAATATATTTTGATAAAAATTCTAAGAAGATGATACTATAATAGTAAATACTTTTCAAGACAAAATCTAATTATATAATGTTTATTTGTCAATTAATAAAAGATAATCAAACAAAATTTTCGTAAACCACCACATAATAACTTAGAATTCTTTTATATAAAAATTACTATAATTAGATATAGTTTATATCTACTATTGTTATATTTGGCCGGACTTTGAACCCTATTTTTCAAGGCCAAATCTACATATTGTTTTAGGGACAATATCATCGAAATGACTTCAAATTTTAGAATATACTTTATGACGTTAAAAAAAATTAAAACCCATCTTTGAGAAGTGCATTCATCATATACCTGGGTGTACCATGTGACACAAGGCTATTTTTTGCTAATTTGCTCATTTAGAGCTCTACCTATTATGTGATTATACTTATTTGGAGGTTTCAAAAGAGCAATGAGCAAAAAAAAACCTTGGGTATACCATGCTCGTGGTACACCTGGGTGTATGGTAAAAATTGTAATCTTTGAGACAATTGGTCTCACAATTTGTCCATCTCACTTACACCCAGACGACGAACAGAATAAACACTTCTTGCAGCAAGGTTGCTTTGTTCGAAAGGAAGGGTGATATATAAAATTGGAGATTCTTAACTAGTCTTAAATTGGTGTTCTGGTGTTACGTGATACATACATGCCTGTGTGACTAACATTCAGGCCTTCTTATCTCTATCATATATGGCGATAGAGGTGAGATACGAAAAAATAGAAAAAGAAAAAAAATTAAAAATTAGAAAATGATGTAACTACCTAATTAATTTAAAAAAATAAAAAGATAAAAAAGACACAAAAAAAAAAGAAAACAGTGAATTCCTTTCTCAACTAATTTTTTGAAAAAAAATTAAAAAAATCCATGATTTAGTGGGATAAATTGATATAAAAATTTAAAAATCGCTGATTTATTAAATGTAACTAGTATCACGTAATACACGGCTTGTATGATACTAACAAATGTTGAAAAGAAGGAACTAACTAGGGAAAGTGCACTTCATTACCAACTTATTACTTATCCCATCCCATCCTATGTGACATTGTGACTTATAACAAAACTAACACTAAGCTAATCCTGAAAATTAGTAACATCATATACTGACCCACTAATTATTGAAGCACACTATTGAACTAGTCTCATCACGTTGTATTGTCGTAGACATTTACATGTGTGTTGCAAGTTGCAACCTGGTCTCTTGTGAATGAGCATTATTTTAGACAAATTTCACACAAGGAATAATTTGCTTGGAGAGGAGGTTGTCTATTAACTTGCAATATGAGCAAAATAAATATGCAAAGTAAAGTGCGCAAGACAATTTTTACATGGAAACCCTCTAAATGGGGAGAAAACGATGGGGGAATCGGTGTTCCGCCAATCCATTATAGTAATATCAATTTGTAGTACAAGTACACTATTTTTGCCTAATTGGCAAAAAGAACGAGCAACTCAGGTTTTTAGAGAGAGAGAAGACAAATTAAGAATATGAAAGAAAAATGATGGAGAAAGTGAGGGTCTGTTCTCTTCGGCATAAAACAACTGAACTGAACTGAACTGAACTGAATTGAACTGAACTGAATTAAATTATAATCAAACAAAATGTTCTTAAACCGTCACTTAATAACTTAAAATTCTTTTATATAAAAATTACAATAATTCGATATAGTTTATATCTACTATTATTATATTTGGCCGGACTTCGAACCCTGTTTTTCAAGGCCAAATCTACATATAGTTTTAGGGACAATATCATCGAAATGACTTCAAATATTATAATATACTTTATGACGTTAAAAAAAATTAAAACCCATCTTTGAGAAGTGCATTTATCATATACTCGGGTGTACTATGTGACCCAAGGCTATTTTTTGCTAATTTGCTCATTATGAGCTCTACCTATTATGTGATTATGCTTATTTGGAGGTTTCAAAAGAGCAATGAGCAAAAAAAAAGCCTTGGGTATACCATGCTCGTGGTACACCGGGGTGTATGATAAAAATTGTAATCTTTGAGACAATTGGTCTCACAATCTGTCCATCTCACTTACACCCAGACGACGAACAGCATGAACACTTCTTGCAGCAAGGTTGCTTTGGTCGGAAGGAAGGGTAATATATAAAATTGGAGATTCTTAACTAGTCTTAAATTGGTGTTCTGGTGTTACGTGATACATACATGCATGTGTGACTAACATTCAGGCCTTCTTATCTCTATTATATATGGCGATAGAGGTGAGACACGAAAAAATAGAAAAAGAAAAAAATTAAAAATTAAAAAATGATGTAACTACCTAATTAATTTCAAAAAATAAAAAGATAAAAAAGACAAAAAAAAATAGAAAACAGTGCATTCCTTTCTCAACTAATTTTTTGAAGAAAATTAAAAAATCCATTATTTAGTGGGATAAATTGATATAAAAATTTAAAAATCACTGATTTATTAAATGTAACTAGTATCACGTAATACAAGGCTTGTATGATACTAACAAATGTTGAAAAGAAGGTACTAACTGGAGTAAGTGCACTTCATTACCAACTTATTACTTATCCCATCCCATCCTATGTGACATTGTGACTTATAACAAAACCAACAATAAGCTAATCCTGAAAATTAGTAACATCATATACTGACCCACTAATTATTGAAGCACACTATTGAACTACTCTCATCACGTTGTATTGTCGTAGCCATTTACATGTGTGTTGCAAGTTGCAACCTGGTGTCTTGTGAATGAAGCATTATTTTAGGCAAATTTAACACAAGGATCAATTTGCTTGGAAAGGAGATTGTCTATTAACTTGCAATATGAGCAAAATAAATATGCAAAGTAAAGTGCACAAGACATTTTTACATGGAAACCCTCTAGATGGGGAGGAAACGATGGGGGAATCGGTGTTCTGCCAATCCATTATAGTAATATCAATTTGTAATACAAGTACGCTATTTTTGCCTGATTGGCATAAAGAACGAGCAACTCAGGTTTTTAGAGAGAGAGAGAAGACAAATTAAGAATATGAAAGAAAAATGATGGAGAAACTGAGGGTCTGTTCTCTTCGGCATAAAACAACTGAACTGGACTGAACTGAATTGAACTAAATTGAACTGAACTGAATTAAATTATAATCAAACAAAATTTTCGTAAACCGTCACTTAATAAACTAGAATTCTTTTATATAAAAATTACAATAATTCGATATAGTTTGTATCTACTATTGTTATATTTGGCCGGACTTTGAACCCTATTTTTCAAGGCCAAATCTACATATAGTTTTAGGGACAATATCATCGAAATGACTTCAAATTTTAGAATATACTTTATGACGTTAAAAAAAATTAAAACCCATCTTTGAGAAGTGCATTTATCATATACCCGGGTGTACCATGTGACCCAAGGCTATTTTTTGCTAATTTGTTCATTTAGAGCTCTACCTATTATGTGATTATGCTTATTTGGAGGTTTCAAAAGAGCAATGAGCAAAAAAAAAAAAAGCCTTGGGTATACCATGCTCGTGGTACACCTGGGTGTATGATAAAAATTGTAATCTTTGAGACAATTGGTCTCACAATTTGTCCATCTCACTTACACCCAGACAACGAACAGCATAAACACTTCTTGCAACAAGGTTGCTTTGTTCGGAAGGAAGGGTGATATATAAAATTGGAGATTCTTAACTAGTCTTAAATTGGTGTTCTGGTGTTACGTGATACATAGATGCATGTGTGACTAACATTCAGGCCTTCTTATCTCTATTATATATGGCGATAGAGGTGAGACACGAAAAAATTGAAAAAGAAAAAATTAAAAATTAAAAAATGATGTAACTACCTAATTAATTTTAAAAAATAAAAAGATAAAAAATACACAAAAAAAAAACACTGAATTTCTTTCTCAACTAATTTTTTGAAAAAAATTAAAAAATCCATGATTTAGTGGGATAAATTGATATAAAAATTTAAAAATCGCTGATTTATTAAATGTAACTAGTATCACGTAATACAAGGCTTGTATGATACTAACAGATGTTGAAAAGAAGGAACTAAGGATCTGGTTCTCCCGGCTTATTTTCGCCCGCCCAATTCGGCCGCCCGGTTCGGCCTCGATTCAATTCAGTTCAGTTCCTAAATGATAATCATTACTATTAATTAGTTATTGTCCCCTTGAAATGTTGTTTGTCACTAAACAACATCCAAGATTTCAATACAATGTTTCCCCATTCTTCATCACCTCTAAAATACTCTCCATTCTTGTAAATTCTTTTCAAGTATGACTCGTCATTGTCCACATCATTTTGCCAAAACTCGTCTTCATATGGATCATAGTTGTCATTAATTCTAATATGTTCATCATCACCATAATCCTCATCATCATCTGTCTCTAAAGGGTCATGCTCATCATCATCTAAAGGGTCTCCCTTCCCTTTCTTCTTAGTCTTGCCACCATCAGTCATTACCAAGGCCTGACCATCATTATCATTTTCCATGTCTTCTACACTTTCCACACCATCAGGTTCTGTGAGGTGAGGAGTAGGTTGGATGACAATTCCCTTCCTAGCAGCTGTTGTTTTAGGTATCTTTTTCAAAAAAATGGTTGAAGGGTTTGACTTATTTAGCTGTGGTGGGATGATAGGTTGAAGGATGGGTGGTGCATTTGAGAAAGATATGATTTGAGAGATCAAAGGTGCTTGTGATCGAGCAATAGTTTAGCTTGTAGTAGTTTGCTTCTTCCGCATAGGTTGAAGTTTCTTTGGTTTTTTGTTCAGAGCTTTCTTCAATTCAGGGTTCTCATCCAAGTGATTTTGGATATCTTCCCAAGTTTCCTCAGTGGCATGGTTTATCCTGTCTATTTCATCATAGTCCACAGTAGGCAAGGGGTTAGAGGAAGGAATTGGATGATTGTTTGTTGACCCTCTCCCCCCGCTCTTAAGTGGACTCTTTCCATATAAGACATTCTTAGCCTTCTCCTGATCAAACTTCAATTTTCTAGCAGCTTCAACACAATCACTTAGCTTATCTAGGTCACCAACATCTATATATATCACTTTACTCTTACTAAATCTCTGCAACATTGTCAACAAATCCTTATCACTATGAATTTTGACTCCCTCTTGCTTATAAAAGTAGTGAAAGGTAGGAAATTCAGGCATCTCATAGTTCTTCTTCCTAAATTCATCCTCATAGTCATTTATTAGATCAATCCACATCAATTTGTCAATGTCATCAATCATCATATCAACAGTGTTGCCCATATAACTAAATTTCAACACAATTACATCCATCCTGCAAAACGTAATAGCAATATTAGCAATAGCATGATACAACAATGTTACCCATATACTATCATCATTATCAATGTACAAATTTTTCACTCTAAATTTTAAAACATAATAGCATTATCAATACCCAAATGTTTCACATAAATTGCACCAAAAATCCATGGACATTCACTAATAATTTCTAGAAGCTATATAACATGAACATATATGATATAATTTTCAAGTTCCAAAGATAGCGTAAAACATTCACAAACAACAAAAAAAGAGATCTTGAAAACTTACGGCATTGAAAATCACTTAATCATAATCATTTATGAAATTACAAGCTAGCTAATGTACTAGAAGAACTAATAGCTTATCACAGCCACATATCCAAGACAAACAAATTCTCTTGGCTCCACATATCGATATTCTAGTACAGCTTTATAGTGATAAAAATCTCAAATTACAAGGAAACCCAGTCAATCAGCAAGTGATCACACATTCAATTCACACTCGTAAAAAACGTAGCTTAATAGGCATTAGTGAATTTACCTCGGCAGCAAATTAACGGCAGCAGCGAATTTCAGATTGATTACAGAAAACGAGTTTAATTTATCTCAATTGAAACCTCAAATTGATAATAACACTATAGATTTTGCATCGTAAAAAAAGGAGGAGAGAACAGAGGGATGAGAGGAAACAGGGGACGTTGAAGAAATTAGGGTGATAAAAAACACGAGGGATAAAAGGGTTTTGAGTTAGGAATTAGGAATTAACTTGGGGTAGGTTAGTATTTCACTTTTATTTGGGTGGTTAGCTAGGTTTTAAGTAGATTAGGTCACTATGTATAATTGTTTAAAGTATAGTGTCACTTTGTATAAATCTTTTTTTTGCTTGCCACCAAGTAGAAAAACTTAGAGTAGGAGGCCACCATATAGAATTTCCCTAATTTAATTTAGTTCAGTTCAGTTCAATTCAGTTCAGTTCAGTTGTTTTATGCCGAAGAGAACAGGCCCTAACTGGAGAAAGTGCACTTCATTACCAACTTATTACATATCCCATCCCATCCTATGTGACATTGTGACTTACTGTATAACAAAACCAACAATAAGCTAATCTTGAAAATTAGTAACATCATATACTGACCCACTAATTATTGAAGCACACTGTTGAACTTGTCTCATCACGTCGTATTGTCGTAGCCATTTACTTGTCTGTTGCAAGTTGCAACCTAGTGTCATGTGAATGAGCATTATTTTAGGCAAATTTCACACAAGGATCAATTTGCTTGGAGAGGGGGTTGCCTATTAACTTGCAATATGAGCAAAATAAATATGCAAAGTAAGGTGCACAAGACAATTTTTACATGGAAACCCTCTAGATGGGGAGAAAAGGATGGGCCGGGGTAATCGGTGTTCCGCCAATCCATTATAGTAATATCAATCTGTAGTATAAGTACGCTATTTTTGCCTGATTGGCATAAAGAACGTGCAGCTCAGGTTTTTAGAGAGAGAGACGACAAATTAAGAATATGAAAGAAAAATGATGGAGAAAGTAAGGGCATGTTCTCTTCGGCATAAAACAACTGAACTAAACTGAACTGAATTGAACTGAACTGAATTAAATTATAACTAATTAATAGTAATGATAATAATTTAGGAACTGAACTGAAAATAAGCTGGGGAGAACAGACCCTTAGACGTAATAGAGTTTTTAGGGTTATAAGTGAGTGGGAGAGAGTTTATTGTTTTACATGGTTTACAATAGGAGTATTTATAGTAGAAAGAATGACGGTTTAAGCAAATCTGTGAACTTGCTCCAGCTTGTTAGTTCCAACTTTTTAGGGATTCCCCTTGATCTTCTCAACAGCTTGTGCCAACTGATTTGACCACTGACTTGTTGTTTTAGAAACTGCCACAACAACCTGCCACGTTGGCAATCTGTGCTTCCATCTTCAAACCAATCGCTTGCTGCTTAGGGTGTTCGGGGTTTGGGTTGGCGCGGTTTGGGAGGTAACCCAATCCAAACCGCAAATATACGGTTTGACATTTTCCCAACCAAAACTGCACCGCACTTTTGCCCAAACCAACCCAAACCGAACCGCGCAAAACGGTTTGGTGCGGTTTGGTTTGCGGTTTAACCATTTTTTCCTCCGCGACATTGATTTTGTAATCTAAGAGTAAAAAAAAATTGTTAATAAATATAAAGAGTCCAAATAAATATGAAATTGACTTCATAATTAAACATAAATAATAATTTATCAAAAGTGTCCAAGTTCTTTAACTCAAACTTCTTTTTTCAGTTGTATACTTATATGCCACCTTATCAAGTGTATTTTAAAAAAAAATCAAAATAGACAAAAAAAAAATTTAAAAAAAATCATATAAAATTGCGGTTTACGGTGCGGTTTCGGTTTACAAAAATTAAAACCCAACCCAAACCGCAAACCGCGGTTTGCTTGAAATCATAACCCAAACCGCAATTTTGAAACCGCAAACCAACCCAAACCGCGAAAAAACGGTTTGGGTTGCGGTTTGGTGCGGTCCAGACCGCACTATGAACAACCCTACCTGCTGCCAATGATTGATTGCCATGTGTAAATGGATTTTTACCCCATAACAATAGCCCCATTTCCCGATTTGGATGAAAAGAATGATGACGAATTAGGAAACTCAGCTTCGAAATATTGCTTAGTTGCGAATGAAATTTTGCAAGACATTTGTCAAAACGACGTAAAAGATGACGTTTGGTAATCGTCTTATGTGACAAATCGAAAGTAAATATGCCTTGATATTTTACCATTTGTATGTATTTGCTGGCAGCAATTTATATGCGCTATTTGTTTGCTAGCAGCATTTAGTATATGCTTCCCGTATGTTGCTTGCTGAAAGCAATTTGTACATGTTTCTCGTATATTTGTTTGAAACTTGATTTTGTTTTGATTGTCATTCGTTCGAAATGACGTGTTTCATTTTTTTCATGCATGCATGTGTTGCTAACTAAAACGTCTTTCTGTTTTGAAGTTTGCATTTCTTATACCTTTGTTTTATAATTCGTGTAGGCATTTTTCCTTGCTTTTGAAAGAAATCGTTGCTTGCGCATGTTTTGTGATCGGGCGAAATTGCAATCGGATATTGTTTTGTAATCGGGCGAAATTGCCATTGGATATTGTCGCTTTGGTGTGGAAGTTAATTTTATCATGTGAGGTCGAATTATGATGGCTTTGTCATCTTTGTTTAGCTTTTTCCATTAGACAATAGTTCTCAAGAGTCTAGCAAAACAAATTTGGTTAAAGGATAGGTCGTTGGCCTTGCCAACGGTCCTCCGATGCCTAAAAATAGAAATGAAAGTAAAATACTGATTTAACAAGTTACTACTTTTGCCTATGGAAAGTGTTTGCTTGATTGCTATAAGGAAATGTTTTTCTGATCCGCTATGGAAAAATGCATGTCTGATCCGCCGCGTTGTCTGATCCGCCATGGGAAAACGCCTGTCTCATCCGCCATGGAAAAACGCATGTTTGATTTGCCTTGGGAAGATGCCTGTTTGATTTGCTATCAGAAGATGCCTGTTCAATTTGCCATTGGAAGATGCTTGTTGATTTGTTATGGGAAACGTCCACTGTTTTTGCCATTGATCCCCCTTGCAAAACAACTTGTCAAAACTTAGCCAACGACCCTTTGATGCTTAAGTCATGAAGTGTTCAAGTGAAAGAGTAAATTAAAAGGGAACAAATGTAAGACAAAGTTTAGAAGTGATAATGTTCCAAGTATGTTGCATTCCAACTCCTTGGGATTTGCAAGTCGTTTATGTCATGTTCTGTTGCTCCCTTTCTAGTGTCAACATCTTCCTCCAATCGAATTTTCCCAAGAGCTTTGCCTTAGACATCTTCAAACGTCGAATATGAGTATTTTGTCAACTCCTTGTATAGTTCAGATTCCTCGAGCAATCCTCTTCTAAAGGCCTCTATGGTTGTTGGAGTGTTGCATATTGGGATGGAAACTGATGCGTGTCGTTTCCGCAACAAAATTAAATTTATAAATCACTCACTAACTCTAACAGATAGATAGGGAAAGTAAGGGTCGAACCCACAGAGACTGCGTTATTATCTGAAACTAATTGTTTACTTATATAAATTACTATTATTAAATAATACGGGGGGTTTTCGAATATCAAAACTATACTAAAACTATTAAACTAAAATAATGAAAATAAATTGCAGGAAATAAATTCGATTTTAAAAATATAATAAAGAGGCTAATTGGAGACATGTAACTTTCAATAGATATTGGGTATAATCATTAACTCATTTGACTAGCCTAGGATAGATTGGTTAGCTATATAACCCATTGAAAGCAAGTAGATTACTAATTTTATCTTTCTTACTCGTTGAATCCCGTGAAAGCACGAAAATTTAATCCTAATCAAGCTAAATTAATCCAACCATGAAAGCATGTATCAAATTATCAAACTTGACAGCATTAGAAACACCAATCAACTGAATCCAAATTAGCCAGTAAACTGCAACTAATTGAATTCAATTGTTACACAAGATTCTAGCAATTATAATTAGACCAGAAAGCAGCAATCTAATTAAAGCTACTATTCATCTAACAATAGAAACATGAAATAATTTAGGTGATCAAACTAAATCAATAAACATGAATCAAAAGCCAGATAATAAACCATGTATAAATACCCAAAAGAAACTAATAGTTTATAACACGAACAAATTCGTAATCTCATAAACCCATATATCAAATAGTCAATTACATGTTCTTACTAGCGTAAAACTACTCTAAATTAGACATGAAAACAAAGAAAAGAAATAGAAAAGAGTAGAGAAAACTCATTGTGGATGAATTTCCGGACTACATCTTCGCCATCCTCTATATTCCTTCACTCCCGTATTCCTCTCTGTGCTCTCATGCGGCTCTCCTCTATTTCGATGCTGCTGCGTTGCTTTTAATTGTTGATGTTGTGTGCGTTCTTCCTCCAGCCAAACCCTCCTTTCTTTTCTCAATACCCCACGTGGGTTTTTACTTCCTTGATGATGCGTATTCTTCAGCCCAACAAAACAATAGGCTTTGTATTCTTTTCTTTTTATTCCTTATTTTACCTTCTTTATTTCTCTTTGCTGCGTGGATTATTGGCACGATTGGGCTTTAGCCCATCTTCTACGTGGCGTGTCTTCATCGAAGGAAATCCAAGTTTCCTTTTTCTTTCTTTGGTTGAAATTTCTTGACTTGGGTTTAACCCATTAATTTACTCAAGACCAATGTCATTTCTTTTACTCCGAAATTATAATATATCTGTCAACATTAGATATATTATCAATAGTATAAAATATAGCATAAGTTAAACAAATAAATAATCATATTAACACAATTACTCGATAACCTATGAAAATGATTAAAACCCACAACTCATAGTTTATAATACTAATGAATAGCTACTAAGAGGGAATAAGAAGGTTATAATATAAAATAATTATTTTCCAACTCTAGTTAAATGAGTTATCACTTAATAATTAAAACAAACACAAATTAGACTTATTACTCTAAAAATAATTATCAAGTGATCAGAACCGAAATATCATACAAGTATAATATTTGACTCAATTAACATTACAGAGGACACTAAATATTGTATATTAGAGGGTAAAAATATGTATATTTAGGCACTTATCAGAAACCTTCTCATGATTGAACATGTTCAGATAATCTCTTAATGGTTCGTCACACCTTTGGACAACTAGGTAGAGGTTGATGGTTTACTTCTCAAGGCATCTGATACTGGCAAATTGAAGGTTGAACATGTCCACCAAACCTGCAAAAGTAGAAATAACACCATTAGGTAGTTTAATGAACCATTGATGGGCGGGACCTGATAAAGTCGACCCAAATCCCTTGCACATGCAAGCTTCGCGCATCTTGCGAGGTATTGGAATGATAATCATCCTCTATTTAATTATATGGCGCAACATGCTCGCTAAAATATGTTGTTCCATCATATAGCTTCATGGCAGGGACAACAAAACGCTTCAAAATTTCGACTAGAGCAATGGCATCTGCAAATGGCGAATATGCATAGCTAGTTAGGGCAACTTTCTCGACGGGCCTTGAGACTCCCTGAATCTTCATTATTATCTTCTCAACGTATTTGAGTCGCTTGTACAACGGATCTGCCTGGGCGGATGCACTTGCAAAGGCAGATCAGATGCAATTTGCCTACGTAAAATATCTGGAACATTTGCATTACTTTGCTGGTGCCATCCTTCTAATCCTAGCATGGGTCCAAGATGGGCTCCTTAACTTGGCGAATTGTCACATCTGGCATCTTCATTGACCGGAACGCTCCTTTCCATTTCATGAAAAGTTGCCTTAGAGAGTTGGACGCAATTGATGCCACGGACAACATTTGGGTGCGAAGGGCATCAGTTTTCCTTTCAAAGTGGACGGACTGTATAACAATTTCCTCTCTGATAGTTTTCTTCAGTTCTTTGATGGCTCCCAAAATTTCAGACGTTGCTCCTTGATTTTGCTGGTCAGCAAAAGTGCTAGGAGTTGCGGGGGTTCCGGCTTCGTTGCTTATTTCGGCCATAGTATGTGCAGGATGGCGATTTTGACAAGATAGCTTTTTTAATTGTCAGCCCCACGGTGGGCGCCAAATTGTTTTAGGCAAATTTCACACAAGGATCAATTTGTTTGGAGAGGGGGTTGACAATCAACTTGCAATACGAGCAAAATAAATACGCAAAGTAAAGTGCAAATTATAGTAAAGAACACAAAATAATTTTACGTGAAAACCCTCTAGATGGGGAGAAAACCATGGGGGAAACGGTGTTCCGCCAATCCACTATAGTAATATCAATTTGTAGTACAAGTACACTATTTAAGCCTGATTGGCAGAAAGAACGAGCAACTCAGGTTTTAGAGAGATAGAGATGGCAAATTAAGAATATGAATGAAAAATGATGGATAGAATGAGGCGTAATAGAGTTTTTAGGGTTATGACTTATTGAGTGAGTGGCAGAGAATTCCTTGTTTTACCTGTATTGCAATAAGAGTATTTATAGTAGAAAGAATGACGGTTTAAGCGGAATCTGTCAACTTGCTCGAGCTTGTTAGTTCCGACTTTTTTAGTGATTCCCCTTGATCTTCTCAGCACCTTGTTGCCTGCTACCAAGTGGCAGTGCAGAATAACTATATTGCTGCCAATGATTGATTGCCATGTGTAAATGGATTTTTACCCCATAACAAGCATTATATTGGTTTAGTTCATCATCCCATCAATTTACTCTCAAGTTAATTTAGATTTTCTTAAAATGTTGCAATGCTTCAGTGCAGACTTTCAGTTTGAGCTGACTACAGAATTAAAAAATAAAGATTGAAATGGTCAGGCTTGATATTATATTAACCAGTCAAGGAGATAAAGGTTGTCTAAAAAAGAAAACTGAGTAAAAAAGATGACCTTAGAATTTTGTAATTTTCTCCCTCGTTGTACTCCTAATCTCCTATATGTCTCATACTGCAAAAAATTTCTAAATCTTCATAGTTCATACAAATGAAAATGGCAGCAGAAACCATTAAAGAATTACCCGACGAATGTTGGGTGATGATCTTCAACCATCTCAATCATGAAAGTGACCATGAATCAATCTCTTTAGTCTGTAAGAGATTTCTGTCAATCACCAATTCGATCCGAGTTAGCATGAAAGTATTCAATCCATCAATCCAAGTCCTCTATAAGCTGCTGCAAAGATTCTGCAGCCTCAAGAAAATACAGCTCAGTAGCTTCCTAGGAGACCTTAATAAAGCTGTTCTTGCAATTACAGAATCTGAATTGCACCTGGAAGAGTTGGATCTTTCCTACAGTAGAAGTCTAGAAACAATTTGTTTCGACGAGCTGAGCTTAAAACTGAAGAATCTCATGATACTTGATTGTTCAGGTTGTCTGGGAGATGCTGATCTTGTCAGAATAGCAAACTCATTTCCCCAGCTGGAGGAGCTCCTGATCGGGGACTCCGATCATGAAGATAACGGTAAGCGCATTGTTGTGACTGATGACGGGATAGATTATTTGTCATCCAAGCTCAAGAGATTGCGAAAGATAAAACTTTCACATAATAAATACATTTCAGATAAGTCCCTTGTTTCCCTATCATCAAACTGTGAGTTTCTTGAGCAAGTTAGTGTATTCTATTGTGGTGTGACAGAATATGGTTTTTCATTCCTGATTAACAATAGCCGTTACTTAAGAACCTTGCTTCTATCAGCACATTTTCAGATAGAATCATTTAGACTAAAAAATTCGACTAGTTTTGCCACGAAATTACAGTCTCTGTCATTCATAAGAGTAGGAATTTCCGACAAGTTTTTAGAAGCTATAGCAGAAGCACAAATTTTTCTAACTGAGCTCTCTCTGTTATATTGCGAAAGCTACACGTTTAATGGAATCTTGAAGCTACTATACTCGTATCAATCGTTAAAAACTTTAGTTCTTCGAGGAGCAGAGTTTCTTACAAATGAGCATATAGAGTACTTGTCCTCATTTCTCCATAGCTTGACATCAATCTCGCTCTCTGACAGTCCAGAGCTATCGGATTCAGCTTTTGTTATGCTCATACAAAGATGTCCTCTACTATGCTATCTTGAAATGGTAAGAACAAGCCTTGGAAGAGAAGAATACAATCATGATGGCCTAATAAAGAAGCATTTTGCATTGAAGTACTTGGATTTATCATCAAATTCTTACTTGAACACTTCAGGTCTAAGAAGACTCCTTCATTTCTGTCCCAAATTGGAGAAGATCAGATTATATGCTTGTTTTCAACGTAATAATCAACTGGATGTGGCTGATATATTGGAGTGCAACAGGGGAGTTGTTAACTTGGATATAAGTAGTTGTCAACTAAAATTGTCCAGAAAAGACGCGGAAATCTCTATGTTAGAGACATTTAATGCACAGTATTCAGGAATTAACGATGAAGTTCTAGCAATGTTAGGAAGGATCAGCCCTGGACTAGTTCATTTGAATCTGGAGGATTGCGAAAATTTGACAGAAGAAGGGGTAAAGGAAGTGGTGAAATCATGTAGAAGACTAAGATTCTTAAGCCTAAGTGCATGTGAGAATGTGGATACTAACATTATAGCATGGATTGTCACTAACAGACCGTCTTTGAGACGCGTGGTCTCACCATCTTACTCATACCCAGACGAAGAAGAGCAGAAACACTTCTTACAGCAAGGTTGCCTTGTTACTAAAGGTGCAAATTATGAAGACTATTAAGTAGTCTTAAAAGTTAAAAAGAGTGTTTAATTTTTGCTGCCTACAGCTTGGCCTGATGTATTTTTTCCCTTTTCTTTGGTTTGTATGAGGCTCCCTTCTTGTATCTTCTTGTGTACTGTATCTCACCTTTATAACAATTAGGAACTTTGAGTTTGTAAAGGGTGTTGTACTTTTGTATATAGATTATGTGGTAGATTTAAGGGGACACAAGATGAGATAATCTATGTAAGATTGGTTATATTAATCCAGTCAAGTTACCCAAGTAGGAAATGGGTTATGACTTATGTCCAAACCCTGATCTCAAACTTGATGATATAGAAGACAGAATGACTATAGGAAGTAAAAGAAATTGTTGACTCAGTGACTAATTAATCAACCCACTGAAGATAGACATAAATAATAAGCGGATTACTTTCAGCAAAAGAAATAATTTGTTTATTCTATACTTTGTACTGAGTGAGTTACCATGTGGTGTCGTGGGTAGTAACGAGACACAAAACTTGGTCTACTGAGTGGATATATAGCTTATCCACTACTAATAAAGATTAAGTGATGGTGGGATCCAACTCAACATCAATAATTATTTTTCATATTGTCTAATAATAGCATTTGACTATCTCCTGGGTAATGTATGTTTTTTCCCACTAGTAATAAAGAAACTTTGTTTCGGAGATCTAGGTTCTCAAAAGCATAGTATACTCATATTGTAGAACCATTAAAATGGTTAGAATTGACATTAATATGCACCAAAGAGATAAGAATCTAAGATTATTTTATATAGGAAAACAAGTCAATAGAATGCTCCTTCTCATTGCTACTCAATATACAATATGCTGCAAGAAATCTGAACCTTTATGCAGATGAAAAATGGCAGAAGAAACAAACAAAGAATTGCCTGACGAATGCTGGGCGATGATCTTTAAACATCTCAATCATGAAAGTGATCAGGATTCATTCTCTTTAGTTTGCAAGAGATTTCTGTCAATCACCAATTTCTTCAAAGTTAGCATAAAAGTTTTAAGTCCATCAATCAAAGTCCTCTCTAGTCTGCTGCAAAGATTCACCAACCTTAAAAAAATACAGCTCAGTAGTTTCCGTATAATGGAAGTCTACCAACACTTTGTCTTGATGAACTAGCCTCAAAAATGAAATATTGGAAATTACTAGATTGTTCAGGTTGCCTAGGAGATGCTGATCTTGCTAGAATAGTAAATTCATTCACCCAGCTGGAGAAGCTGCAGATCGGGCAACCTTATAACGGTGATACAGGTAGCATTGCTGTAACTGATGAAGGGATAGTCGATAGATTATTTATCATCCAAGCTCAAGAGATTACGCAAGAGATCTTTAAAATAATCTTTACATTTCAGATAAGTCCCTTATTTCCTTATCATCGAATTGTGCGTTTCTTGAGCATATTACAGTATCATATTGTCGCAATGTGACCATTTATGGTATTTCACTCCTCATAAATAATAGCCATCACTTGAAGTTCTTGCACCTATGTGAACATTGTAAGATTGAACCATTCAGATTCACTACTTTCCTACCAAAGTTACGGACTCTGAGATTCATAAATCTGAGCATCTCAGATGAGTTTCTGTATCCTATTGCAAAAGCACAAATTCCTTTAATTGAGTTTTCGCTATCATCTTGTGAAGGCTACACGTTTACTGGGATCTCGAGGCTCCTACACTCTTGTCATCAATCTTTAAAATCTTTTGTTTTAAGAGTAGCAGAGTTCCTTACAAACAAGCATATAAAGTACTTGTCCTCTTTTCTCTATAACTTGACATCAATCAAGCTCTACTATTGTCCAAAGCTATCTGATTCAGCTTTTGTTACGCTCACACAAAGTTGCCCTCTTCTATGCAATCTTGAAATGAGTGAAACAAGGCTCGGAAGAAAAAGTTACAATCATGATGGCGTAACAAAAAACTTTGCAATAAGATACTTGAAGTTATCTTCAAATTCTAGCTTGAGAACTTCATCTCTCAAAAAGCTTCTTAATATTTGTCCCAAAGTGGAGAAGATCAAGCTAAATTGTTGTTTTCAACGCAATGAACAACTGGATGTTGCTGATATTCTAGAGTGCAACGGGGGGCTTGTGAAGAATTTGGTGCTACAAGGATGCCATCGTCTGAAAGTTTCTAGAATAGACCAGAAAATCTCAAAATTAGAGATGTTAGTCGCAAAAACATCAGGGATAAATGGTGCAATGTTGGAAATATGTGCCCAGGACTGGTATATTTGGATCTGAAGAGGTGTGACAACTTGACAGAAGAAGGTGTAAAGGAGGTGGTGAGATTGTGTAAAAGACTCAGATTTTTAAGCCTAAGTTCATGTGTTAATCTGGATATTGGCATAATATCCTGGATAGTGAGTAATAGTAACTCCTTGAGAAAACTGGTCTCACCATCTCATACATATCCAGGCGAAGAAGAGCAGAAACAATTCTTGCAGCAAGGTTGTCTCGTCACTAAGGGTGTATACTATGAACCTGACGAATACTGGTACTAACTACTAAGTTATAGTCTGACATTGTGTTAACTGATAAAAGGGATTATTGGTCGTTTATTTGAATATAAGAACTTAAGAAGTAGTACTTCCTATTATTGTTTCACACAAGTTTATGTTTCTTAAGAAGTCAAAGAAGTTGTTTGGTTGATCATGGGTTAAACTGTCAAGTTTTTGCATTGCACTCGATGTGTTTTTGTCAACCAAACAAGCATGTAGTTTCTTTTCTTTGCCTATTGTTTGTCACTTTTGTTGTCTAGATGTATTTCGCTTTATCATGGTTTGTATGAGACTGCTTTCTTGTAATTTGTTGCGTAATTATATTTTTATTTTTCAAATGTTGTTGTGTAATTTTTTTTATTCTTTTTTTGTTTTTTTTTTTGAAAATGTTTGCTAATAGCCAATAGGTTATCTCAGGCCATAAGATTGTATTCTCTTCACCCGATCTCATCTGAACTTTTGAGAGTTTGGTCTAGTTTTGAAACTTTCTGGTGTAGTGTCTTGTGGTCAAATGTAAATTTTTTGAATTTCCTTTTATTGGAAAATTTTCCTAAAATAAGAAATTTCACTTTAGCCGTCCAGAAAAAAAAAAAAAAAAAGAACATTTCCTATGTTGTCCTCAATGCACAAATATGTTATAGCAAAGAGTAAGTTAAGTTCAGTAAAAAATAAACAGTTTAGTTAAACAGAAACAAAATAAGTCTGCCAAAAATATATTATGTTTACCAAAAATTAAAGAATGAGAATTACCTTTGGTCAACATCCTACCAAATTCGCTTGACCAATCTGAGTAGAAATAATCCATGATTGATCAGGTCAAGTTAACCTTCTATGAAATGGTCTATGACCAGAAAAAATCAAGATCCTAACTTGGAAATAAAGAAGGTAAAAAATACTACAAGCCTACAAAAGATGGGTGACTGTTAAAAAATTGAAGTCTCGTGATCTTAGACTAGTAATGTACTTCAAATAGTAAAGAAAATTTATACCTGAAATCTGGGTTCTCATCTGCATATTGATATGGTCAGGCTTGACATCAGTAACCACCGCTATATCATATGCTGCAAAAAAACTGAGCCTTTATGTAGAGTAAAATGGCAAAAGAACCAATAAAAGAATTACCTGACCAGTGTTGGGCTATGATCTTCAAAAATCTCAGTCATGAAAGAGACATTGATATGCACCAAAAGAGATAAAAATTTGTCTGATGAACTTTTCTCATGATCTGCATTCTCAATACGCGTATTGGAACAGTCGCAAAGCATAGTTTTATTATAACTATATCATAGAACTATGAAATGTTCAGGCTTGACATTGATATGCTCCAAAAATATAAATGTCGTTTAAACCAAGTCAAAAGGATGTCCTTATATCATATGCTGCAAATAGTGTAAACTTTTAGGCAGATGAAATATGGCAGAAGAAATAAACAAAGAATTGCCTGACGAATGTTGGGCTATAATCTTCAAAAATCTCAATCGTGAAAGCGATCAGGAATCAGTCTCTTTAGTTTGCAAGAGATTTCTGTCAATCACCAACTTTTCCAGAGTTAGCATCAAAGTTTTAAGTCCATCGATCCAACTCCTCTCGAAACTGCTGCAAAGATTCAGCAACCTTAAGAAGATACAGCTCAGTTGCTTTCCAGGGGACCTCAGTAAAGCTGTTCATGCAGTTGCACAATCTGGATTGGACCTGGAAGAGTTGGATCTGTCCTATAGTGGAAGTCTACAAACAGTTTGTTTAGAGGAGCTTGGCTCAAAAATGCAGAATCTGAAAGTACTGAAGTGTGCATACTGTCTGGAAGATGCTGATCTTGTCAGAATAGCGAATTCATTGGCCCAGCTGGAGGAGCTGCAGATCGGGAATCCTTATTTTAAGAAAGGTGTCATGACTGTAAGTGATGACGGGATACATTATTTGTCATCCAAGCTCAAGAGATTACGCAAGATAGACCTTACACATAATTTTCACATTTCAGATAAGTCCCTTGTTTCCTTATCATCAAACTGTGCATTCCTTGAGCATATTACAGTATCATTTTGTCACAAAGTGACAAAAAAAGGTATTTCATTCCTTATAAACAATAGCCAATGCTTGAAATTCTTGCATATAGATTTCAATATTGAATCATTTGGAGTCAAAAGTTCCCCTAATTTCCTACAAAAGTTGCAGACTCTAAGACTCAGACATGCGGATCTATCAGACGAGATTCTGTATTCTATTGCAGACGCACAAATTCCTCTAACTGAGCTTTCACTCATATTTTGCAAAAGCTACACGTTTTCTGGGATCTTAAGGCTCCTGCAATCTTATCAATCACTGACATCTTTAGTCATAAAAGGAGCGGAGTTCCTCACCAACGAGCATATAGAGTGCTTGTCCTCTTTTCTCCATAACCTGAGATTAATAAAGCTTCATAGTTGTCCAGAGGTATCTGATTCAGCTTTTGTTACACTCACACAAAGATGCCCTCTTCTTTGTCATCTGGAAATGAGAGATACAAGCCTCGGTATAAAAGAATACAATTATGAAGGTCTAATGAAGAACCTGGCAATAAAGTACCTGAAACTATCATCAAAGTCTTACTTAAGCACTTCTGTTCTCAAAAGGCTTCTTAACATCTGTCACAAAGTGGAGAAGATCAAACTATATTATTGTTTTTTACGCGGTGGAGAACTAGACGTCGCTGATATACTAGAGTGCAACAAGGGGATTGTGAAGAAGTTGGTGTTAGAGGGATGCCAACGTCTGAAAGCTTCTATAAAAGACGAGAATATCTCAAACTTAGAGATGTTAATCGCAAATGATTCAGGGATAAACGACGAAATGTTAGAACTGCTAGGGAAGATGTGTCCTGAATTGGTACATTTGAATCTGGACAATTGCAGAAACGTAACAGAAGCAGGGGTAAAGGAGGTGGTGAAATCGTGTAAAAGACTCAGATTTTTAAGCTTAAGTGCATGCACAAATCTGGATATCAGCATAATAGAGTGGATAGTGAGTCACAGTCAATCCTTGAGAAAACTAGTCTCACCATCTGATACATACCCAGATGAAAACCATAAACTTTTCTTGCCGCTAGGTTGTCTGGTCAGCAGAGGCTACGCAGTAAGGTTATGTTGAAAGTCAAACACATAAATTATATGGCCAGGAGAATGATGCATTCTATGTTATCTGTACTACTATGTCTTTTCGCTGAATGTTTGTGTATTATAAATTGTGTTTTTCTATATTTTTTTTTTTTTTGAGGGAATGTGTTTGTTTATAATTGAAAGTCAAATATGAAAAATATAGCTCCATGAGCAAAAACTCCTATCATAATGAATCCTGCCATGTATTGGTGATGTGTATATAACGCAGCTTGAGTAGTAAAGTCTTGTGCTACGCTCTAGTATTCTGAACTTTACATTTTTTTTTTTCCTTTTACTTTAGATTGTCAATTCTTTCGATACATGATGTACAATGTATATCTGTGATAGAAAAGTGGACTACAATAATTTACGATAATTAAATTATTCCATACAATTAAGAGTGAGTTCTTCACTTCTCAAAGTCCCACAGAAGTAGGTGCCCAAGGCCCCTGTTCGGCCGGGGTCGTTCTCAGGCATGGACAGTAATGGCGCATTAACCTCTTTTCTTCCAACTCCTGGACCTGGACACAAACTTGTGGGAACCAACAAAGTAGTTGCATTGCATACCGGCTCCGTTTGGTTGGGTGTAAAACAATTTCAACAGAAAATGATTTTTATGGAAAACAATTTACAATGGAAAACACAATTCCAAAATTAGTTTTTCGTTGTTTGGTTCCATGTAAGAAAAATAATGAAACAAAAGGAGTATGAAAGGGAAGTAAGGAGATAGTGAGAGGAGTGTACAAGAGAGATAAGGAAAACAAAGGAAAACAGTTTTCCCCTTAAAGGGAAGGGAAAATGGTTTTCCATCATTGGGAGAGCAATTTTACTCCTAGGGAAAATTGTTTTACACTCCTTTACAAACCAAACAATGTAAAATTGAAAATAGAGGAAAACAGTTTTCCAAGAAAATGTTTTACGCTCTACCAAACGGAACCTAATGTTTTTCGCTTCTTTTCCACTACATCAGCAGAATATTTATGGACTATTTCGCCGGGACTCTATATATTTTTAAAAAGAAAATATAACATAACAAATACGAGTAAAAAGAAGAAGGATAAAAAATAATCAAAAGTGCAAAACACAGTAGAGAAAATTGTGACAACGGAGAGCTATTCTTTTTCTTTCAATTAAGAAATAAAAGCAGAAGTTGATCTTTTCCTACAGGCTATTGCTCTAACTTTACCATCATGCACGGAGAATCTGGGATCATGAGATGGTGTGATCAATCCAAAAAAAAATTATGATAATAAAAGTAGAAATAGAAGAGGAATACTTGACTGAAACTGATTTACAGGCAGAATTCTTCAGCAAAAGAAAATCAGCAAATTGCGTGATCAACGAAGACAAAAATTTCCTCAAAAAATGCAACCCAAATGTATACATTAACCACTAGGGCACTGACAATCAATACAGAGATATTTCTAATTTTTTACAATCAATGCATGTGCACTGACATGGTCACCCACCTAAGCGTGGAGTGCTCGCTGCCATGAAAGAACACGATCCTATGAGTATCGAGAATCTACCTGCATCCTATCAAGTATCGAGGACATCTCCATGCTGTAAAACGATGCAAACCAAAGATACATTTCCGCTTAAACAAAAATGACCTCAAACTTAGAGCATAGATTATTTTCTATATGACTTCTAAAATCACTCTCTCCTTGAAATTTAAAGGTGTACAAAGCTTGTCTCTGCGTGATGCCAAGAGGATATATTCTGTGAATCCTAAGCTCGTCTCCTCCTCTAATACTTTCAGGTCTTTCAGGTTTCCATATAGGCACATGTCTCAGTAAACTAAACTTCTTCAGCACCACAGACTCCAAGGCCTCCATTGTCAAATTGCTAGACCTATACAGCAAATTTGCAAATGAGAATAACAATGAAATTAATTAATTTGTAGCACAGGAAACATATACACGCTTCATTTTCATTTATATGTACATAGGTTATATGCTATATGCTATTCTCTTGATAAAAGTGAAAATCTCCAAGGCCTTCTTAAACTGTCATAGGTTAAATCCAGTTAACATATGTTTGGTTTTCCTTTGTCCCGTAATGAGAGGAAAACTGATCATCAAATGGTTAAACCAACTCTGGCTACTGCCTATGTAATTTTTCAATAGCAAACCACCGCCGTTTACTAAAGAATCAGCATCGCTGTCACATGATTATGTATTCACGACCATCTCTCTCTAGTCTCTCCCTTTATCTTCTACAGCCCAAATAAGTCAAAAATTTTAAATTATAATGAGAATTGGGAAGAAGAAGAGATGGCGGAGGTACAGAGATTGCTTAAAGTTTGAGATCATTTGTGTAGCCATGTCGGGCCTTTTGATCTCCCCGTTAGCAGCATCACAGTCCAGCACTCTACAGACACCAGTTCTTAGAAGATTGGTTTTGCTTTACTCATGTTATATCTAATAATGATAAGAGCTCTAAATTGGCTGAGTGACAAGGATATAAGGATCCAAACCCATATTTTCCTACGCAGGACAACGTTTGGAAGCAATGAGAGATGTAAACAGAGCACTGCTTCCCATGTAATGGCAAGAGTGAGACTAGATATAAAAACAAAAACAAAAAATAAAAGAACTGTATACCTTAGGAAAATAGACTCCATCTCAAATCTCCCTCTTTCCTTTACATATAAATGATAAATAGTTTCTGAGCCTCGAGAGCACTTGCAAGGACGTTTCTTGAATCCTGAACTCTTCTCTTCATCCTCACGGAGTTTAGTCGCTAGGTGAATGCAAAGGCAGCATGATGAATGAACTGCAGCCATATCAACTAGGGCCTTGAAAGAATCGTCTGGACCATCATATTTCCACCTACCAACGAAAGCAATTTGTTTACAAATTCCTTAAAACACAAATATGTTTTTCTGCAACTATGATTCAGGGACTGTGAGAACAATAGATAAGAAAGGTACCCAATTGTACCTCAATGACTCGGTTGTATGCATCGGGATTCCCAAGCAAGATACTTCATAGTCTTGGCAACCGAAACAATATCCTCCGGCTCCTTTATATGCAGCACTGATCCAGGGCAAGGAGCAAAGTCTTGAATATTTGGAGGACCAACAACAACAGGGATTGTCCCTACAACAACAGCAGTCTCTAGTTACATTATGACAACCTAGAAATTTTCTTACACTCACCACATATTTTATATCCTCTTCACTTTTTTGAAGATCAAATAAAGGATCGAGATAATTCTCGAAAGCTACCACCAAAGCCCCGATCCATTAATCGAGTGTATCACCAAATGTCCAATAGTAGCTACAACACACATGACAAAGCATCAATGCATCGTAAAAAGAGGATGCTGACCAGCCAACGCAGATAACTTTCAGGTCCAGGAGGCAAGTATGCAACCCTGCTAAGTTCTCACTTTTGTTTAAAGTCCCACCAACAAGTGACTATTGGCTATTGCACGTTTCCAAGTTTCAAATAATCTTTCACTAGTCCCTACAGCATGAATCATATACCACTTCAATGAACTTTCAGAATCCACACAATATTAGCCTACTTAAACAGATGCAAGGTCTATTGACATCCATTCTCAATAAGGTATCATTGTTAAGGAGATTTCGGTGTAATTTATTGGACTACACGAAATTCATCATTCGTTCCTTGCCTCATGTGTTTTGAGGCGGGAAAACCGCAAGGCAAAGAAATATTAGATCCCCTTCGTCCGGCCTCCCCCTCGGGTTAGAGCCTTGTATAATCACCTGGGCTAACGGTATTGATATAAATGCATCCCCACAAAAAAAAAAAAAAAACCGAAAACACCTAAAAATATGTTAAGGGTGCCATCTTCTCTAACAAGGGTATAAACGAACGGATTACAATCTTGGGTGCCAATCTTTTTGAGACTTGAGAATATGGAAGTGAGCTTTCCTTCGCTCGGAGGAGAGGATGTTAGACAAATTGAGACCAAAATATAAGTCTTATCAAGTACTCCCTCTTGTTTTTATTAGTTTAACCACTTCTTTGAGCACAAAGTTTTAGGATATGTGCGTAACCTAATTGTACTATTACTTACAACCCATAAAAGAAAGTGGATGAACTAATAAAAACCGAGGCAAGAGCATACAAGTGCTATCTACATTCTTCATTGTACTGACCCAACTTAATGAGCCAAAAGTTGAATTGGTGGTTGGCATTCGAGTTTGAAAGGGAAACAGATCAATGATAGAAGATTGGAGCAATTTCAGGACAACGGTAGCATTGGCCATAAACAAAAGTACCACAATCCATTAAAAAACACATCAAAACTATGCTAAATATAGAAGCTCGGTGTTCATACCAAAGAACAAGAGACTGGAAGAATTTTTCAAGTGACGTAGTCCTCCTCATTTGAGTTTTCAAAAGCCAAGCTAAATTTGTAACGCTTCAATGCTTCTACCTTGTCAACTGAAATGAGAATAAACATTATGATTAAAACAAACAGTTGAGCAATCAGATAGTAATACAAATAAGGAACATGATGACGAACGTGATAGGTATAACATCTACATGAATAGGATAAAAGGCCAGTATATATGCATTAATTGATGAGTTTAATGCTATTTTCTCTCTCCTCTCTCACTAAACCCTAGGTTGATCTCTCTTTGTGTGGATGATTACCTAAAACATAAAAGAGGAGGGTTTATATACTTTAAGGGGTTTAAAACAATCCAAGGGTCGTGATTAAATCTAAAACCCGTGAAAATCCGAGACAGATCTGGGTTTCCCGGACGGGCCCGAAGAATCGCCTGCCTGGGCCCAGATGCCCGCCCGCCCGGGTGCAGGGATGCACCAACCTCCTGCCTCAGAGGCAGAAGCTACAGCATCAATTCTCCCGCCCGGGCGTTAAACCGCCCGCCCGCGCTCCTGAGCTCATAGCTCGCCTGCCCGGGGAAGCTTGCCACCAACTTACTGCAAGTCCGAAGCTCCACGAGCGAAGCCAACTAGCCAGCCCGTCCGGGCCCATACGTGCCCGTCCGGGCCACCTCCTGCTGCCCGCCCGGGCTGCTGGGCCTGCAGCTCGTTCTTCGCCTCTCCTTCAATTCCTTGCCTTGCTTGTGTTTGCTTGTTTCCTCAACCTCCATCATTTACCCCAACAATGATTACTTAAATACCCTATAATGGCAAACAATCTGCAACTATCGTTTCTATATCTGATTTACTAACAAATCCAGGATGAGAAATTTTAAGAAATGTACGCATTTTCTCGATCATGCTAAAACAATTAGCACATGGACCGAACAGAAGGGAAAATTTTCATCCACAGACAGATGGCCACTTATCGCATTACGGCGTTTACCAAAATAATGTAAACTTTTTCCATAAAAGAGAATATGAACTTGGCAAAGCAAAAGGATGGACAAGTTGTACCATTGCCACGGATAACGGCATGTCATTGGACGAAATAAAAAATACTCCCAAGGTTAACCACGAACTAGCAATGACAGTTGAAAAATGCAAGGAATTAATTGTTCCGCCAAAACACATGTATATTAAGCTACTACATGAAGGACGAGAATCAAACAAAGTTGCAGATGCAATAGCCAAGATAGCAAGGAAGAAAGATATGATGCTAAATCACATGTGTATGGGGGTTGTTAAGTTCCCTACCGGTCCATGTCAGACCGCCATTGACCGTCATGGTCAACTCAGTCAGAGGAATCTCATTTTACAGGATATGTATCGGCTATGCCCGCATATGGTACATGCCGGTTACCTCGGTATACCTAACCGGTATCTATCATCTGGGCCATTGTCAAATGGGCCTGGATTGATCCAGTACTTACTCAATACGCCTATGGGCCTAAAGATAAGTATCAAAAGAGCATAGAAATGTATCCAACCAATAGGAGTAGTGTCCTACCTTGCTAAGGACACTACCGGCTCCTATAAATACCCCCATGATCTGAGTCATAGCGTACGTTCACAAATACTAATATACTTTACTTGAGATATCCCGCTCTATCCTTTACGACTTAGAAATCGGAGGCGTTCCTCGGATCAACCCCGATGTTAGTTTACGTGTTCCGTCTTGCGGGACATTAAACCGACTTATTGCAAAGAGGAGATACCGGTTCACTCCCTACTATTTATTCCATACCGGAACAATTGGCACTAGAAGGATGGGAGAACTATACTTTGGTCTTAAGCCGCGATCGATCCAGCCCACTTGCTTGCCTCATGGATCCTAAGCAGACCTTCGGGATGCCGAAAACGGAGGACAATAATGCCGTTGTGGGGGGTGGACCTCCTGGTTTCAACACCCCTCAACCGGTGATTGGGTCCTCCCAACCACCAGCCGACAAGGGAAAAAGGGCCACTGAGACCCCTCAACCTAACATACTCGAAACTTTGCAACATATGTTCAGCCCTGAACAGCTTCGGAGTGCTGCCGAAGTCTTCCAGGCCATGGCGAGTCAAACTCCACCGACCGGTCATGTTGGTAAGCGTTCCCTGAGCAGGCCACATAGTCCCGTGAGAAAGATGCGCTATCTCGCAACTGGCCGACATGGTAACCTAAGCCGGCACGATTAGGATCAGGGGGAGAACTCAAAGACTCCCACAGAGCCCATGGGGGAAGAGGATGAAGAAGATCACCAGGACACCGAGATCCAACAGTCATCCCGACACAGGAGAGAAAGTGAGTTTGCTCGACGCAGAGCACCGGTATCACTTCGGAATTCTCCATTCTCCACAGCCATACTCCAGGAGCCTATGGAGAGGATTAAAATACCGACTTGCAAGTACGACGGTAAATCCGACCCGGAGGACCACATCTCTACATATGAAGGACACATGCTACTGTACACCGACACTGATTCTGTGTGGTGTAAGGTGTTCCCTTCAACCCTAGCGGGTTTGGCACAAACTTGGTATAAAAGCATACCGCCGGCAACTATCTTTGATTTTCAACAGCTCACGTCCATGTTTGTGACACACTTCGTTAGTAATAAGCGAAGGGAGAAAACTACCGGCGAGCTAATGTCCATCAAGCAAGGAGAGAAGGAGAGCCTAAGGGATTACATTGGTCGCTTCAACTCTGAAGCCGTTACCATTCCTAGCTTGCAGCAAGAGGTCGCATTACTCGCACTGATGACAGGTTTGAAAGAGGGAACTGCATTTAGAAGTTACCTAGGCCGCAAAAAGTTGACCAGCCTGACCAAAGTCCTCGGAAAAGCTAATGAGTTTATCCGGGGAGAGGAGTTCGATAAGGCGGCAACCTCGAAGCGGTCCAAGGGAGACGGCAAGGAGAAGGAGAGAGAGAAAAATAGAAAGAGAAAGACAAAAACCGGATAGATCGGAAGTCCGATAACTCCGGAAGAAGGGAGGAGAACAACTCAGTGAAGAAGGGCCAAGAAGGACGGCCAGACCGCTATCACAACTACACTCCCCTAACAATGTCCAGGGCCGAGATCTATGAGTTGCACAAACAGGATGACAAGTGGCAGCGACCCAGGAAGATGTATTATAAAGGCCGTGATGTTACAGAAGATTGGAAGGACCTGAAAGACGGGATAGAGGACCTGATACGGAGAGGATATTTCAAGCAGTATCAGGCCCGAGCTGACAGGGAAAGGTCGCCAAGAGAAAGGTCACCTAGAAGGGGTGACGACAAAGAAGAAGCCCGTTAAGGAAAGGATCACTGAGATACATGTCATTTCAGGTGGACCAGTCAATGGGGGAAGTATTCATGGTGCCAAAGCCAGCCTGAAGGAGGTAAGTCATCAAGTAAACTACAATAACACGGGTAAGTGGCCGGCACCGCCTACCATGCCATCCATGTCATTCACAGCAGAAGACGCCAAGGGGATCATCTATCCATGTCATAGGCCTTGCTCATGTCCAGCTTCATCACAACAAAGCCGCTATTACCCCTACTTCGATACTTCATAGAATGAAATAGCTCAAGAGCAATAAGAGCATTATCAGTAATAAGCCGGCTCGGAATAAAAGCACTCTGGTTATCAGAAACTACCCCAGGTAATATCACTTTTAACCTGTTAGCTAGCACTTTTGTAACAAGTTTAAAAATCACATTACGTAGACTAATTGGGTGAAACTCAGAGACAAGAGTAGGGGTTTTCACCTTCGGGATGAGAGCAATATTAGTCTTATTAATAGCATCCGGGGGCCGAGTACAATGAATAATTCCCGTCACTACCATCGGGGTCGGGGCCTTAGCGGGATGCATCCCGGTTCAACGCCCTCAAAAACCTCCTCCTTCGTGCATTTACGAATCAGATCATTGTTCATCTCTGGAGTAACAATCAGTTGAACTGCCTGCAAGACCTCATTCATAGCTTCCTCAGACGGACTACTCGAAGAAAAGAGACCTTGGTAGTAATCAGTCACTACCCCCGCAATTTCCTCCTCGTCATCTCTCCAAACACCACTGTTGTCAAAGAGCCCAGGAATGTAGTTTCGTCTCTTCCTCTGGCTTGCTTTATGATGAAAATACTTGGTGTTTTTATCACCATCTCTCAACTCATAAACTCTAGACCGCAAAAACCAATAAGCTTCTTGTTTTTCTAATAAATCATCAATTTTCGCCAGACAAGTACCCACTAAAGCTCGGTCCTCTTCTCGCGTAGACTGCTGTAGCCGAGCTAATTTTCCTTCCTCTTTTTTTATCTTTCGTCCCAAATTATCCAAAGTACCATGACTCCACACTTGCAGCTCATGAGCCACCATCTTCACCCTCTTCTCAAAAGTTTCTCCAACGAGATGTACCCCACGCCTCTCGAACTAAAGTTTCACACTCTTCATTCAACAACCATGCAGATTCAAAATGAAATCTCTTTTTCTTCTTTTTTCGTTTTCTATGATTCCCATAAAGTTGGACCATAATAGGAGTATGGTCCGACTTATACCTTTGCAAGTGCTCAACCTGCATATTACAAAAAAGATCACACCAAGAAGGAGAGGCAATATAACGATCCAATCTTTCTCGGATACGAGAACTGGATCAGTTTGAGTGGAATGATAGAATTTGAACACAGCTCCAATAATTAAATCAGTTTGACACATTCGCGGAATAAAATACATCATTCATTTATTCATTAGCCAAACACACACGCACTTATATTACATAGCTTCTCACAAGTCTTATTGCGTTTGCTTGTGTACCAAGCAGGCACGAACAGAGAAAGCGACGACAATATTTATAAAACAAGACGATCAAAGTTATTGAGAAAGTCGAGAAACAAGCACAGCCGGCCACTGAGGCACCTAGTGTGCTATGTTGTTCTTAAGTTTAAGCCACACACACACCACCAACAATTCCTGGTGGTATACATGCAAAATCAGTTTTACAGCATTGCGGTCCAAAAATGAAGTTACAATAACTGCCTTGACCCACGCACTCCAAACCTTCCGCTGTAGCAATTTTATGCATTTTTACAGCCTCCTCAAATACATCAATAGTACTTATTGGTCGCGACGTAATTGTCATCTTTGTTTTCTCGTTTCCAGATTGATATATATGATTATGTGGTTGGACTCTCGCTGCCAATCCTTCAATTATCTCTTTATATTCTACTGCTGACAGTCGCATTTCTTCAGAATTGGTAGCCATCCTTCCAAACACCGGAGCTGTATATACATCAATATGTTAGTGTTTTTTCTTATAAGTATAATGGGGAGAGAGAGCTTGTCAAAGTTGTTTGGTGAATAATGTTTAAATGTCAAATAACTTAAAAAACAGAGGAACTATTTTATGATACTTCCTCTCTTTCTAAATACATGATAACAACTTTCCGTATTTTTTTACTTATATATAATTAAAGATAATAAGGAACAAAGTAGTGAATTTGATAGCGTGTAGGCAAAAATGTTGCAGGTAGGGGTGTTAACGAGCCGAACCTAGACCAAGCCTCGGGTTGCTCGGCTCGGCTCGTAACACTTAATTTTAGTTCAATTTACCTTAAAACTCAACTTGATGAGTTAAAATATTATATTACATAAATTCTATAAATAGGTTTTTACTACTTACTTTGAGCTTTTCACAAGTGTGTTGCACAATTTTAGTATATAACTTTTCATTTAGTTTCTATAATATGGAAAATAATATAGTTAAAACATATTTCAAGCCTGCTCATAAACTTTTCCAATCGAACTTTGCTATGCTCGACTCTAGAAAATTTTGAGCCAAGCTAGAATAGTTTGCGAGCCTTCCAGGCTCATTGACACCCCTAGTTGTAGGTATTAAGAAACATATGAAGTGTTTATTATATATATTTATAAAATCAATATATATATATATATATATATATATATATATATAAAGGAGGAACTTTTCGGGAGCATATGGAGCTCCTCAAGATTTCGAGCTCATAGAGCGCGCCACGTAGAATTGCCACGTCATCAATTTATATTTATAATTTTTTTACAAAAATAGAGTTTCTAGATGATTTAAATACATATAAGGAGATTTGGATAAGTGAAAATTAGAGTTTGGATTTGAATCAACAACCTAAATTATTATATCATGAAAATTGTGTATAACTTTTGCTACATAATTCGGAATATTATAATTTTTATACCATTGGAGAGCATTCGAAATATGCTTCGAAATAAGATCCATTTACAATATAGTTGTACAACTTATGAAATATAGAGCGCCATGTAGGATTGTCATGTCATCAATTTTTATTTTTATTTTTTTCAAAAATTAGAGTTCCACATAGATTTAAATACATATAAGGAGTCTTGGATAAGCAGAAATTAGATTTTCGTTTTGAATGAACAACCTAAATTATTATATTATCTAAATTGTTTATAACTTTTGCTACCTAATTCAGAATATTATAATTTTTGTACCATTAGATAGTGCTTGAAATATGCTTTGAAATAAGATCCATTTACGATATATAGTTCTACAATTTATGAAATAGAGAGCGCCACTTAAGATTGCCATGTCATTAGTTTTTATTTTAAATATTTGAAAAAAATAGAATTCTATATATATTTAAATACATAAAAAAGTTTTGGATAGGGGCAAATCAGAGTTACGTTTTGAATAAACAAGTTAAATTATTATACTATGTAAATTGAATTTAACTTTTGCTACCTAATTCAAAACATTATAATTTTTTTTACCATTGGAGAGTGCTTGAAATATGTTTCAAAATAGGATCTATTTATAATATAATTTTACAACTCATGAAAATATATTAAATTAGATGCATTGTAGGATATTATTTAGTCTTTTTTTAGATAAATATAATAATGGCTATAAGTATTAAGTATATTGTATTATATGTGATTATAACATTTGATTATAGGTTTAATTTACAGGATTAAACATATTATCTTTCAAAACCTCAACCTTACTCAACTAAACTAAAACAATATAGTATTGCAACAAAATTTATTAACTAAAATCTATAGAGATAAAGTTACATATATATTAGAGTTTTGGATTATGTAAAAATTAGAGTTTAATTTAAATAAAACAGCCTTAGAATATTATAAAGAGCTCCACCTAAGCATGCCATGTCATTCTTATTAATTTTTAAGAAAGTATTCTTTTTGTCCTGCATCTATTAAATTATTACCCTCTATTTTCTTAAAGTATCATTCGAGTATTATTAATGTTAAAACTGTATTAGCTATTGTTAGTCATACCTGTTAGTGGGATACCATTTAATAATAGACTTAGCTACAATAAATACTTATTAAAGTAAACGCAACTTTATAAGGCAATTTGGGTAATTAATGATGGTTTTATTAACATAAAGTAAAGGTAATATTGTCAATTGTAGTTCTTTTTTTTTTTATCAAAAGTGGAATGGTTCCAAAAGATGAAAGCATAAAACTACCTAAAGTGGTAATTGTTGTAGTAGAAAAAGAACGGAGGAAGTATGTAAATACAATGATCTTGAAAAATCTCATTTTACAACAGCACAAAATCAACAATAATATTAACAAAAAAAATTGCAATAAAATAAAATAAACAACAACCCGTGCAACGCACATGCTTCAAACCTAGTAGTATACTAAAGCAAAAACCAAAAGATATATACGTAAATTATTTGTGAGATATTGTAGGAAATTAGATCATCTCTATTAGAAAAAAGCTATCTTCTCATACCAATTTTTTTAAATAACCTTCTTAAATTATATTTGATAAACTAATTATGTTATGATTTTAATTAACTATGATAAATTTAATTTTATATATTCAAATATAATCCATAAAAAATTGATCTTATTATTGTTGAGCTAAACTCATGCCAATAACTAATTTTCATATCTAAAGGTCCCTTTTCATAGACAGCATAGGACCTCTAAGATGTTTAAGAATGATGGGAGCTATGTAACTGGTATGAGCTTTTTTCTTTTTAGGGTAATATTTTTTTTTATTTGGTAAGATGAATAACCTCTGAGCTGCCCTCGCACAGGGCCCAATCCAGAGACCCAGGCACTTGGAAGGGGAGTTGTAAGGGGAATTCTGCTCCAAGTACCCCTCACTTGATGGGCTTCGGACCCCTGACCTTGAGGTTCTTGTTAGGGTAAATATGTGGGAACGTTTTTTTAGCGTGGGAACATACGGTATATTTGTATGGGCTTTATAAAAGCCTCTTGAAGTAACTAAAAAAATCAAGGAATTTGTCAAAAAAAAAAAATTTATAGAAAAAACACCGTATTTTGTGAGAAACACCTTTTTATCATTGACCCTCTTTTTACTCCGATTTGTATATGGAAGTTACACATGATTACATTTTTATTCCAACTTATTATTGTAGCTGTCAAAAAAAACATTTTGTTCCCAGGTTCTAATGTACAAAGAGGAGGAAAAAAGAAAAGGTCAACGATGAAAATTTAACCAATCGATGTGCAAGGTGCTTATTCTGATTGAGGTGTCATTTAAAGTGCTCACTCAAATAACATACTATCATATACTCTCTACATCTTCAAATGGATGTTTTTTTTAACTTGCGCACTTACCAATGTACAATTTAGGACATTAATATCTTTAATAATCCTTACAAACTGATTATAAAAGTTGATCTTTAATAAAACACATTGAGACAAATCCAAGATCTTGTATATTAATATTTAATTTTATTCATATATAGAATTTAAATATATGGTCATAGTAAAGTTTATGAATAATACAAAAATTTTAAAAAAAGAACATCGTTTGAAAATAGAGGGAGTTTATAAGTTCTTTTCTAATAAAAGTTGTAACAATACAAATTTCTAAAACAATATACGTAGGTACAAAACCAAAGGATATAACCTGTAGTAGTACTGAGTAAGATTAATATGGCTAGGACAGCAGGAGAACGGAGATTCGCTGAGCCGCTTTCCATTTCCTTCAACTTTGATCAAACTATATAGTAGTTAATTTTTTTTTTTTTTTTTTTTTTTTTGATAAGGAAAGAAAACTAGGAGATGTCTACACAAGAGACACCCCCTAAAGCACCCCAAAGAGTGGTTACAATAAGCTTCAAGTACAGAAATAACGAAGAAAAAAGGAGCACTAAGGAACTCGAGTAAATGCTCCGCCGCGGCATCACACCATCTCCCCAGGCCCAAATCTAAGTCGAACCCTTCACGGGGGGCAAGACAAACACCACCGAAAATGAATAAGCTCCCAAATCTTCACAAGAGAAGCACAATTACTTGAGGCCACAAGATCAACCACAAAGCTAACTAACTAAAAAAAAAAATCAGGAACTAAATAAAACAGAAAATTACATAAAAACATGAGAAAGAAATAAAACCAGAAAATAAGAACTATCCAAAAGCTACAAGTCGCCGGATCCACCGCTAACAACAGCCGACGACCACCACGAATAGAACTCCGGCAACAAAGACTAACTGAACTTGAGACCAGTCGAAATAGACGAAAAGGAAATCAACCCAACCTCCTCGAAAAGAAGCAGCCATCGAACCACCACCTAGCCTCAAGCCAGAAACTGAAACAGGCGGCTGCCAACATCAACCATGGAAACGAAATCTGACCCATCGCGAACCGAAATATGACCCATCGCGAACCGAAATCCCGGCGACGAGAACACTCACGATCCACCGCGAGCGAACTGAACCCACACCGCGAACAACCATTCCCAAATTGACAGGAATTAGAGATGGCGAAAGCTAATCAAGAGCTAGAAAACCAAAAGTCCGACTGAGGACAAGAGAAAATTGGACTAGAAGATAAAACTAAGCCATAACAATGGCTAGATCTAGGAGGAAAATAAAAGGGAGGAGGCTAGGGTTTCAATTTCCAAAGAAATTGATTTGGGGGCTAGGGATTTTAGGGTTTGCTATTGGGGTTTTCTAGAGAGAAGGCAGAGCCTCTCTCTCTAGAAATTCGGACATGTGAAAATTTCTTATATCTTTCCTCTTGTCCCATAATATAGTCTTGTTTCTTTTTACACCGGCCTCCAAGACGTAACTTTGACCTTTAATAACTTCAATTCCGTATTAATAAAAAATATAAAAAGTTGATATTATGAAACTACACATTGAGGCGAATCCAACAAGATCCCACACGAATATGTTTTTTATATATACAAATGAGAATATTCGGTCAAAAGATTTTAAAGTTGACATGCCTAAAAAATAAGTAAACTATATTATGGGACGGAGGGAGTAGTAGTTAATAACTTAATGTGATTGATTATTGAGTAGCCAATGCTTTATTTGCTCTATAATTTCCTCGTAGAAGCGGTCTCATTTATAGAAAATGTAGGCTGTGCTGCTGTAGCCTAGCCTATAGGTTACAGGCTGTAGGCGATATAGGTCACCATACCTACATATGCTATAAGTTATAGGCTATGACGCTCCTTGATTATGAAAACAAAAAAAAAACACGACTGTGATTTGTGCCTTGTGGTGTGGGCGTGTGGCACCATTTTTACGTGATGGTTGATTATATGCGAACGGATAAGCAGTAAGATTACGTCCGTTTCATTTTAATCTATACACTTACACTTTTTACGCATGCCGATGCACTATTTTAAGTCTTTATATCTCTAATTTTATATTTGTAAAAATATAAAAAATCGATATTCTAAAACTACATATCGAGACGAATTAAACAAGACCCAACATAACTATATTTTCTCTTAACCATAATTCACAAATGATAGTCAAAGGGAAATTTGTGAATAGTGTCAAAAGTGAAAGTGTAACTATTAAGATGAAACGGAGGTAGTATTGAGAAGTGTGTGTGATGAAGATGGCATCTCATAATTCACTTGTAATATTGAAGAACATGCATTTTACAACTTCTATGAGAAAAATTGATATTTAAAATATATATGTTCTAATTTTTTAATAATAGAACAATTATCATAGAGAAATGAGTCTCATGATCACTTGAATTTGTTATAAACAACTGAATGAGAGAGAAAATAGTTCGAACCAATTTTTTCTAGTGCAAATAGTGAGAGGAATTGGACGAGAGAGAAACTAAGTGGTCTCAAATGTCAATGCATGAATAAGAATATTCAAAATGAGTAAGATAAAAAAAATACATCTCTATAAGGAAAGTGAGCAAAATAAAAAAAATACAAAGAAAGTATATACTAGTTCTAAGGTGTGTACAATGCATGGGTTAGTACTCTATGTTCACATGTGAATATTATAAATGTCATAATAATAATAATAATAATAATAATAATAATAATAATAATAATAATAATAATAATAATAATAATAATAATAATCAATGTAATATTTTTCTACTTTTTGCCTATATTTATTATTTTATTTTTAAGAACAACTGTAATCAAACTCAAACATTTGATTAATACTAACGGCACGTTTGGTTAGTGGTACTAAGGGTTCATTTGATTCAACTTATCTTATCATATCTTATCTTATATTATCTTATAAGATAGTTTATTGTGTGTGTCTAACATCTTATTTTATCTTATCTTATCTGATCTTATCTTATAAGATCTTATATAAGTTAATAAATTGAACGAACGGGACCTAAATGGTGGTAATGATAATGGTTTCTAGTGTAAATTTGTGAAGGCATTCCCATTTCAACATCCATGGTAATGCTAATTTATCCTAAAACATCTATTTTCTTCCTAAAAATTTCATTACCATCCATTACCACTTGGGAAGGTGGTATTGGGTGGTAATGGAAATTTATGAGCGAAAACACATGTTTTGACATCAAGTTTCATTACCATGAATGTTAACATTGGAATATCTTCACAAGTTTACATTAGAAAGCATTACCATTACTACAATTTAGTACCACTAACCAAAAGTCGTAATTTTTTTTTTGACTGGAAGAGTCATAACTTCTAGTCACATACTCCCTCCGTCCCAGAATAGTCTTAACACTTTCCTTTTATGTGTGTCCCAAATTAGTTTGAACACTTCCATTTTGACATGGTCCCACTATTAATATATTATTTCTTTTACACATCTTTGGCCCACACTCTACGCTTTTATCAATAAAAAGTTACCCAACTTTCTCTCCTCTAACAAAAATACGCCACTAACTCCTATCACATCTACTTTTTAAATAAAATAACATTTGATAACCACACTACAACTTATCACCTTAAACTACGTGTCCCAACAAGTGTTCGAATCTTTTGTGGGACGGAGGTAGTACATTTCTAATTTGAAAAAATAAACAAAAAATTCGAATAAATGACAATATTCTAAGACTAATTGAACAAACGACAAGTCGGCAACTATAACGGCCCGTTTGGTTAGTGGTCATAAATAGTGGTAATAGTAATGAAATTTAGTCTAAATTTGTAAGGAAGTTCTCATGTCAATGACCATGGGAATGAAACTTTATCATTTCCTTTATAAATTTTCATTACCATCCAATACCACATTCCAAGTGGTAATGGATAGTAATGAGATTTTAGGAAGAAAAATTCCCATAGGTAATGATATTAGATTTCTAGTACAAATTTACACTATAATGCATTACCATTCCCACCATTTATGACCTCTTACCAAACGGGCCGTAAATGATAGGAACGATCACAAAATCGTAGAAGTCACAATATACAATTGACTTAAAGATGGGGTTGAGAATTTGAGATTGACGATCATACCTCGTAGGTGGGCATATTTTTTTTTATTATTAGGAAAGATAATTGGCCCGAAGCCCAACCCCTGCAGGCTAGTAGCTTAGAGGTTGGGTACAAGTCTAAATAATCCATAAGACAGCAGGCCTGAAGGCACACTGCCACCACAAGAAGCATAATCCCCAACATATTGTTGAGATGAGGATTCGAACCCCACTACTCGAGGCATTTCCCTGGAATTAGGGTGATACTCCACTGAGCTACCACATCTCCCTCTCATAGATGGGTATATACTTTATGGGTTTGTGCATTGAAGCATCAGTATTGCATTTGATTATATTCATGCATTTTTAGTCACATATTTTCTAACTACCCCCTCTGTCTCTTTTTAATTAATACATTATATGTTTACAATTTTTGAGACACAACTTCAAACAATAATATTTTGAGTTATGTATGATAGAAAATTATAAAAATTATACATTGGAAAAGTATACGTTGAGAAAAATCAAATAAGATCTCTCATGATTATGTTTTTCTTTTCATATATAAGTAAAACTAAAGCAAGTCAAAATTATTATATACATAATCATAAATAGAATGTGCAATTAAAAAGTGACGGATGGAAATTTAAAGTTAAAATAAGGGTAAAACGAATAACATATTTAGGTTTTAACTATTCACCAGACAAAATAAAGTTAAATCTTCAAAAAGTATATATGCTCCATTCTAACCAACATGCTAATAAAAAAAACATGCATGACAGTCTCTATCTCTAAAACTCTAGCTTTTCTTTAGCCAGTTTGAGGCTGCCACCATCCTTTTCAGTGGTGGTAACCCTAGGTTCTACTTTTACGCATTTGTTTTTCTAGTTCTGTTTAATAATAATCCTCTTTTATCTCTCTGTTGAAGAGTTTTTTTACCCAATTAATAGGTTCTTCATCTCCACTAGTGAGAGTTTGGATTTTGAGTTGTTACTCTCCTCTTGTGGGAGTTTAAAGTTTGATTTTTGTGGTTTGAAGCATTGATACGATTTATTGATTATTTAATGTACAAAATTTGTAATTAGTCTTGGATTTTCGCTACCGACACAATCTAATAAAACTATTTCTTTTCAAAATTATGTCAGAATGATAGACGTATGCTCTTATAAAAGGCTGCATGATTCATCGAACAACAAATGGGAGCTATGATGTGTTAACAAATCTGATTCAATTATATCATATTTATATCGTAGAAGAACTTTACTTAACCAAGTTAGGTCATATTTTTTTTCTTCTTTAATATTGATTGTAGATGTCGTATGACTTTCAATTAATGAAATCTATATTTCTTGGCCCCTTAAAAAAACTAACATGATACAAAATTTTAACTAGCTAGTCTTATCATTCTTTAATATACTTTACCATTTCTGTTCTCTTCGGCATAAAACAAGACCGAATTGAACCGAAGCGAAACGAAGCGGGCCGATTGCGGAGAACCGAACTAAACCGAACAACTGAATTGAACTTAACTGAATTAAATTATAACTAATAGTAGTGATAATAATTTAGGAATTGAACTGATTGGGCCGAATTGAACCGAATCGAACTAAACTGAACCGAACTTATTGGGCCGAACTAAACGAATCGATATGAACCAACTGGGCAAAAATAAGTTGGGAAAACAGCGCTTAGTATCAAATTAAAGACAAAGCTGGCGGCTAGTTTAGTTTGTTTCCATCTTATAAATACGGATGGGAGTATATTTAGCTCGTGCATGACATATTTGAAATCTAGCTTATAAAGAAAATAACTAGTGAGTTTTTATTTTTAATTTTCTATGTACTGAGGAAAAATTGGCCTCGTGTACGTGATAAATATATAATTGCATGATATTTAAAAACTAAACCCTTAAAAGTTTAGGAACGAAAGCTTAAATAATTTCTACACCAAGGAATTAGGGTAAGTTTAGGAATGAAAGCTTAAATTTCTACAAGGAATTAGGTTAAGAGATTGTGTCTACTATAGTCTCTTGTTATTACCATGAAAGTATTAAATACTCCATTTAACTTTTTTCTTTTGGGCCCCCCACCTTTGCACAGTAGAAGAGCCTCTTGAACCAAAGACCTATCGCATGGTCAGTAACATTCCAGCACGTGCCAACGCTTGAGAGTAGGGAAATAAGGGAATCCCTACTCCCAGCCACTAGTAAGAGTGGGGTTGAACTTGGACCTCAAAGTCACAAGGTGAGTTCCCCACCACCTCCACCAACGAGCTGGTTAAATCTTTCCATTTAACTACTTGTGTAAATCTTTTACCGAAATACGATTACGTACAATACCTTATTAGTATTTTATTTCAAAAGACCGAATGATGTTATATTGGATTTATAGTTTAACGTTAATTTTTAATCGAGGAAGTTGATATGGAAATAACGCATGTGCATTGGAGGCTTTTAGAAGAGTGAGTGTGCTCAACATATAAATTTCTTAGAAATGCTTTTTAATATATTAGTGTAGATTATTGCTAAAACAATAATAAATTAATGAAGAAATAAGTTAATATTTATTTAATCATTATAGAAAATGTTGAAAAAAGGGTTAGGGTGTTAATGATTGATCATAAATCCTTATCATTAAAGTCGTTAACGTGAATCTCGTGAACTTTTTTGGCTTTAGTGTAAGTTGCCAATGAGGAGTATGACGTGGTCGACGAACCACCACGAATATCAATTAAGAAAAACTTTAGCCTTGTCGATAATCTAGTACTATCTTCATCTATATCATGCATCTTAGATGCGAAATAGTTCTTATCCATTAAACAAATTAATTAACTAAAATAGAATATCTTTCCTATAATTATGCTAAATAGTTAATTTCCTTATTAATATATATTTTATCTTTTCTTTTAATCAAACCAAAATTGTCATTAATATATATTTAGCATAATTATACAGAGAATATTCTAGTTTAGTTAGTTAATTTATTGAATAGATAAGGGCTTAACCTTTGCACTAGGTGCATAGGCTAAAAACCCTATCTAAAATACTTTTATACTAGATTTTGAAGCTCGCACGTTATTTTTCTATGTGGTTGATTTATATTCATGTCATTACCTTTGTGATAATTATAGTAATAAATTATATTTCTAATTAATTATTATTATTTTAATGCGAATCTCAAGCTCTATTCAATTATAGTGAAATTGTATAATTTTGGAGTATATAGCAAAAGTTATAATACTCCATTGTATTATTGATTTTTGGATAATTTTGGTGGAAATCGAACTCTATTTTATCTTAATAATTCTAATACTTCTATTTTACCATATGTAGTATAATAACATATAGGTTAAAAATAACCTCTTATTATATTAAATTCATATTCTTCTTATAACTTCTTTATTATAATATGATCCAACATGCATGTGGGTGATGAGTGAGATTTATCTCACTCCTGCAGAAGATTAGGGGCTATTTTACTTGACTTATTTCCTATTTTAGTTTCTTTTTCTCTTAATTTCGGCTTTTTTTTTCTATCTAACTTCTCTCTTAGCACGTGTGTACATGTATTGCATCCCCCTCCCTACTCTTCTATTTGATCTTTGATGTGTAGGAACTCAAGCTTCTACAAGCTACAGGGGGAGCAAAAAAGGGAAGCAAGAGTTTGCCCGGAAGCTCAAGGACCACCCGAGCAAAGACACCCGCCCGAGCTCCAGGAAATCAGCCCGAGCAAATTCTCCCGCCCGGGCTACGTGACGGCTCGCTCGGGCCAAGTCGCCCGGGCCAAGTCGCCCGCCCTGGCTCATCAGCGGCCAAACATTCTGCCTCATGCCTGGATTTTTAACGCACGCCCGGGTACTGCATCGGCCCATCTACCCTGCCCGGGCCACCATGGAGCCCTGCCCGGCCCGTTAAGCCCGCCCGGGCCTCTCGTTGTCCGGGCCTTTCCTGGATCTCTTTCTTTTACGACTCGTGTAATTAGGGGGTATAAATAATCCTACCCCTATTTTAGAAAGGATCCCGATTTTGGAGAACCACTAATCTTGCTTACTAGTGTAGGAGAGAGAAAACTTGGCTCAAGAGGTGTAATTTGGAGATTGAAAATCAATGAAAAAGTGACAATTTCTTTGAAGTTTCTTGTTTCCTTAGTAATCCTCTCAATCCTTTCTTCCTTTCTCATTGTTTTTATGCATTTCTACTTTGTTAGTTTCATGTTTTCATTACTTAATCTTCATGCTTAGTAGTTAATTTAGATTAAAGTTTCCATCTTTTCTTAGATTCTTCTTTGTTTACTCACTAGATTTTATCTTGTTTTTGCTTTAAAGTCTTGATTTTTGGTTTTTGCTATTTTTAGATTGGTGATTTATTGCTAGTTTTTCCATGTTTAGGATGTTTGGTAGTATAATGGGTAGTGAGTAGTTCATTAACTAGGATTGGGAGTAGCCCAATAATTGGTTGCATCCTATTTTCATGAGTAGAGTTTATTGGGTTGATTATGCTTGGGATTTGTGCAATTTCAATCTTTAATGTTGGATTGGTGACTTAGTTGATGTGAGCTCCATCACCTTTCGATCCTTTTGCTTGCCCATTTAATGGTTTACTTTTATGTGGTTAATCTCCATGGATCGATTGATTAGTCGCTACACATCACTAGTTGATTGGTATTAACTTGGGTTTGATTTCAATTCCTAACTTGGCCTAGTTAGGTGATAACACCTCGAAACATAGGCTTTGTTGCCATAATTAGGACTCTCAAACTCCCTAACAACGATTTTAGAGGTGTTTAGGTTTGTTTATTTCCCTTTGCATATCCCCAATACATGTCAACCCCCTTACCTCTACTTGGTTGTTGGATGTGAACTATGATTGTGGTGATTCCCATTCCTAGTGTTTTTCCTAATTTGATTTCAATAGTTTATACCCTTAGTTTAACCAAAACTTGACGATTTCTTCGACTTAGCTTACTTGTAGCGACTCTACCTCTAGTGAGACCTCCGATCCTTGTGGTTCGACCCTTACTTACCACTTGACTAGTTTAGGTGGATAGTTAGGTTTTTTTTATTTGACATTAGGGGAGTTAGTAACGACCTAGTTTTTCCCTTTATCAAATTGGTGCCCGTCTGGGATCGGTGTATTTTCATGAGTAGTAGTTTTGTTTGTGAGTCTAAGTCTTTATTTTTTTCTTTTCTTGCTCTTTTGTTGTTTGTGTGTGTGGTGTCCTTTGCTTGCTTAGTTGTTTGAGTACCCCTTGAGCCTTGTTGTCTTGTATGCCAAGAAGCAATCGTGCCTTGCCCCTTATTCCATTTGATAGTGGAACTAAGGAGAGAACCGTAAAAGCTATAAGAAGAGGGTTGAGAGGCGAGAGTGCAAGAGCAACCACATCCTACCTCCACCATTGGAAGTCCTCGAAGGTTCTACAAGATCCTCTAGTTCCGAGGAATTTGAGGAATTTGAGTAAGAAATGGGGGAAGTAAACAACCAAGAGTTTGAGAGACTATGGTGCTCCTATGGCATATACTCCAACAAGTGCCATTGTTGCACCCACCACACAAGCAAATGATTTTGGAGTTCAAACCTGCTTTCATTCAAATCATTTCAACAATCAATTTGGGGGTAGTTGCCATGAATGCCCTCGAGAACACTTGAGGAGGTTTACTGAATTTTGCTCGACGAAAGTGAAGCACAATGGAGTCTCACAAGATTACATCCGCCTAAGCATGTTAAGTTCTCCTTAAGAGATGAAGGATCACGTTGGCTCATGGACTTACCTCCTAACCTAACTCACCACATAAGAAGAAGTCACCAAAGCTTTCTTGGGCCAATTTTATTCTTTGCAAAAGACGGCCGAAATGAGAGCTAAAATAGTGACATTCAATGATAAAGAAGGTGAGAGTCTAAATGAAGTATGGGAGAGATTCAAAAGCCTCTTGAGGGAGTGTCCACATCATGACATGGGGAAGGAGATGCAACTCCAATGTTTCTACAATGGACTTTCTTCTCACAACAAGATGAGTCCAAACGCGGGAGCGTGGACCCAAATGATGAAGCAGGCGGATGAAGCTCTTCGAGCAATTGAACATGTGGTTCAAAATGACCGAGATTGGAACAAAGGGGGAGCGCACTTCAACCTCCAAGAGAGGTGGAAGGTATGAAGTTGATAAGCATTGATTTACTTACTTCTAAAGTAGATGCTTTAGTTAATCAATTAAATCATCTACTATGTCCCCTCCTCATCTAATGTCTCCATGCAT